>CAOLHI010000611.1:0-575565 GCA_948474755.1 Ctenosaura bakeri
TGGACCCTGTAATCTGGATTCTGTGATGAAATCAACACCACGAGAAAGGTTACTGAAAAAATATTGTCCTGTTTTTGATCTGACTTTTGAGAGAGCTTCATGGACAGTGTTCTTGGTGAAAAATAAGCCCAAAGGTTTGCTGGCGGCGTTCCCTTGGTGCTTGTATACTTTTGTATAATTGGCAAAAGCACTTGAGGTCAACAGCGCTCTGCTCATTTAATGTTGGTTACAGTCCTGAAGGACAGTTTGGGATTAAAAATAAAAGCTTGATTAATCATAGGACTTACACGGGCTATCTTTCTCATTCAGCTGTGAAAGAAGTAATCGAAATAAACATTGTCCTGATAAAAAGATTGCTTCCAGAAAAGCGTCCTTTTATCTTTAAAGAGAAGCCTGGTTTTTGAGTTTGTTGTCAACATGTAAACATTTTTTTTTCTGCATTAAGACCTCAGCTCTGGCTCTCTGGTTTGACATTTCTCTTCGGTGTAGGAATGGACAACTTTCAAGAACCAAATCAGGACCCTGTGAGTGAGCAACAACACCCCGTCTCTTCTGCTGATGCTAAATTTGCTGCAGCAGTGTCAAAGAGGTGGCATGAACGGGTGTTGGAAATGTAAAAATCATGAGGTTTCTCAGTATCGTATGTGGTGGCAATGTAGAAAAGCAAAGAAATTTATAAGCATATGCAGAGGATATTAAAGACAAAAATAGTACTCAGACCAGAATGACTTCTTTTAAATACGATAGATAGGAATGGTGTTTGGAAAGGCAGCATAGAAATTTAATATGGTAACTGCAGCTGGGAGTGTCTATGCAAAATATTGGAAAAGTAGTGAAGCACCAAAATTGAGCGATGGTTAAGTAAATTACTGAAACTAGCAGAAACGGATAAGCTCACAACTTTATTGAAAGAAAATTCAGTTGAATCTTCTCTAAAACTCTGGCGACCTTTCATAGACCGTGTAGGGAGTAGTAAGGGAGACTTCATGATTATTGGATTTGATATGTAGGAATAAGATAGATTTAGTTTGGTAAGGAGAACACGTGTAAATATGTGAATTAAAAAGGAGGTGATGGAATAGAATTAGAAATTTGAACCAGCAGCTGAAGCAAATCGGGAAGGTACTTTATCAAGTGTTTGTATCCTTTGCAAATTTAATTTTGTATTTGTTTCTGTATCTTAAAACTTATCTGGGTTGGGGTTTTTGTCTTATCAGCCATTTCTGCACTTAATTGTTATAACGCTATTATTCCATTTTCAACATCCTATGGAATCCCAGGGTTTGCAGTTTCAGGAGGGGCCGCTTGGCCCCTCCCGAAACTGCAAACCCCACGATTCCATATGATGTTGAAAGTGGAATCATAGCGCTATAGCAGTCTAGTGCAGAAATGACCATCTTTATCTTCTTTTCTTTCTTTCTTTTTTTTCTCTTCTGTTTTTTTTGTAATGTGGTATAGTGTGTCATAAGTGTTTGTATGTTTTAAATTAAATAAAGATTATTTTTCAAATAAAAATAAAGTAGCTTATGTCTTTTTTAAGTTCATCTACTTGTCACTAAGGATCTCTCCATGCCTTAGTGACAAGTAGGTGAATGCATTTGGGTGTTCAAGACTGCCTATGAACATTGCATGGTAAGGAGCATATGCCCGGCCTAAAGAAGAAATGTCGCTTAACACAGTGAAAACACCGCCATGATGTTAGACCTGCTAGTGCGGAGAGACCCTTGGGAGGGGGGCTTCAGGCACCCACAGAATGGATAGGGGAGGCTTCATGCCTCTTGCAGAGCATGCGTCCCCACCCTCTGCTTTAACGCAACATGTCATTCTTCCTAAAAGCTATCCGCCAGACTTTACAAGACTACTAGGACTTCCTTTTCAGATTCCTGTTTCTTCTTTTTGATGTGTGAAAGATTTGTAGCAAAATCCTAATCTCCATTTGAGCGATCCTGATCTCTTCAGTAATTGCACAATCCTTTATTAATAGGCGCATTTTAATTCTGGGCGCTGTGTGCATGGGGTGTGTGTGTATATGTGTTTTCCCGCAGCTGTGCAATAAAGAATAAATTGCAGGGTAGAGTTGAAACCTTGAGTTGCAGCCAAGTGAATTGATCATGTCTGACAGCCTCTCCTTGTGAAGGCTTGCAGGCTGAATCGACGTGACAGTCACCAGCGACTGCGGATGAGCTGGAGCTGGATCGCATGAGAGGTTTTTCGATAATGAGGCCCTTCCTAATGAACTAAAGAGAAAACAGTAAAACTGTAAATTGAGCTGCTTCCATTTTTGTCGCATTAGTATTTTTTCTAAAAAAACAAAAACCAGGAAAGACGTTTTTCATAAATACAGGAGTGATGCTTGCATAAATACCTCCGGGCAACTTGTACATCTGTACTTACCGACCGTCCTTCAGTGGTGTTATATCGCTCTGGCATTGCTTAATATGATTCTGAGCAGCTTATATAAAATGAGTTGCTTGGGATGGCTTGACTGCTCCGCTCTGGAAAGGCCGGGAGAGCGAGCAAGCAGCTGTATATCAATTTTTGCCTAGTTGCGACGAAGCAGGTGTCTTAAATCTCATGAACATTTAAGGTATTAAAATACCAGGTGGCCATTTTAGAAGGCAACCGGACACCTCTGTCTCGACTCAGACTGCCGCTGCTTTTGGTGATCCTGCAGAATGGCGCAATCAAAAACGCGATTTGCTTTGCACAAAGAAACAGGGTTAATAGCCAACATCCTTATTTGCCCAGACCTAAAAGCAGCATTTTGAAATTTAAAATCCATTATGTAGAGGGACAGAGAAAAGAGGAAGCAGGCATTGCTTTTCATCGCTGGTTTGAAGCCAGCAGTCGGATTGTAGAAAGAAGGAATTATTAGTTTGATTTGAACTAACCAAAAACAGTTGAGTGTACGTTTGAAATTTTGTCTATGAGAGTGTGTGCACGCGTATGTCCACACACATGTTTTGGAGGCAGTAAGGGAGGCATCTTCTCAAAGCAAGACATTACCAACAGATGGTTTAAGATCTTAGCAGTTCTGAAATGAAACGTAGAGGTTCAGGATCCCATTTGAGCTTGCATGCATTCCCAGATCACCCCTTCCCCAGTAAATGGGTCTGAGACCAAATTGAGCCTGAATTCTTCCTACAAGCCAAAATGACCAGACTGAGGTTAGCATACTTTCGAGGCAGCGTGACTCACTGGGAAAGATAAGGTTTGATGAAGTCGAAGACAGCAGGAAAAGAGCAAGACTATATGATAGGCAGATTGACTCAATAAAGGAACCCATGGCTCTAAGTGTGCAATACCATAGGGCTGTTAATAACTAGGTGTCTTGGAGGTTTTTCATTTTTAGCAGTGGTTCCTAAACTTTAGTCCTCCAGGTGTTTTGACTTCATCTCCCCAAAGCTCTAGCCACTATGTTCAACAGTCAGGAATTCTGGGAGGTGAAGTCCAAAACACCTGGAGGATCAAAGTTTGGGAACTGCTGATTTATAGTGTCACTGTAACTTGAAACCCACTTGATGGCAAATAACAATAAATCCCTTTTAAACGTTCTTTTTCAGAGTTACAACCTCAGATGGTCTCCTCAAGGTGGAATCTGGCTAACTCCTGCTCCACTGCAGCCTCCTGTGACTCTGAAAACTGGTGCAGGAGGGGACTGAGTTTTAGTGTAGTTTGGAGAGTTGCAGGAGGAAAAGAAGTTCCACCACTGTAAAATTGAATTTGGGCCTGAGTTTACACTCAGCTGACACTTATCCTGAGGCCTAGAAAAGGTCTTCTGGTAGTTGTCCATGGTTATTCTGTTGTTGAGAAGAGCAAAGGCATTCTTGCCGAAGTGTGGTTGGTTAGCCTCCCGGATTGCCCTTTGACGTTGGTTGTAGATGAGGTTGCATTCATTGCTGTGCAAACCAGGTTGTGCAACAAGGTTATTAGCTATATGTACAGCCATGCATTCTCATGTGAGCTTACACTCTTAAGAACCTGGCTGTGTTTTAACAATAGTATTGGGAGCATAGTCATTGACCTGCCCTTTTAAAATCACCTATATTTTGATAAGTGCTACAGATAAGACCTTCTCGGGCCCATGTCATAATAGATTCCATCAAAAGAGGTGCACTTGATCCATTCAGTTGCAGGCTTTTGAAAATGGCTTTTGATGGAGACTTTAAAAAAAAAATTGCTGTGATTTTCTTTGTGTTCTTGCTCTTTTTCTGCAAATGTATTTTCCTCCTGGTATCTGAACTAACATTTATTTATTTGCCTGCATGTTTAATTTTAAAGCTTAATTATTATAATATATTTCACGTTTATGCTTCTGTTTTGTTTGTTCCCTTGGCTGAACTTCATGCCTTGTGAATATTTAAATAAATTAAATGGTACACCTGGCAGGTCGTGGTTGATTTCCTGTCATTATAGGTTCAGCTTGTTAAAGATATATTAAATAACATTTTCATACATTGTGAATTAGAATGGTTGTTTTAAGGTATCTTGGCTTTGGCAGTAATGTATCTTGACATGTCAGTAAACAATGAAATTAGATGTGTATGTTTCTTGTGCTTGTGCATAGGTACACTGGGTTGGGCCTTAACGCAAAATCCAATGTTAGTTTCATTAAAAGCTTTATTTCTTTCACTGTTTTGAACTTGGGGCTTGCTTGTAACCCTTGATTCATTTCTTATTGACAAACCAGGATATGACAGCTTTCCAATCCATGGTTTCTGCTAAGTGTGGTTTGTTGTTATACCTCTATTCTCAGACCTTTGTCCAGTCACAATTAGGACTACTGCTGTGTGTTCAAAAGTAGCTACACACTGATGAAGCGCATTTGTGACTGAGCAAGTGAGAAATTTAAGTAGATGAGCAGGTCTAAACCATTGTGTGAGGTCTAAAGTAGATGAGCAGATCTAAACTATTGTGTGAGGTCTTAAGTGTGGGTTACTACAAGCCTCAGTGTCACGTTCTGTCTGAAAGTAGCCAGTCTTTTCCTTTGGAATGGCTTTGAAAGCAAGCTGTGTCTCTTACTTCCATCTTTTTTGCCTCCCAAGGTGGAGCTGAGTTGCCCTAAGGAGATGGCGTGGAAGGTCAACATGTACCGGGGATACTTGGCCATCTGCCATCCAGAAGAACAGCAACTGAATTTCATTGAGCGCCTGGTCGAGATGGCCAGTGGCTTGGCGATTCGGGAATGGCGACGACTTCCCCAGGTGGTTTCCCATGTCCATACACCCCTTCTACAGGTGAGATAGAGAGAGAATCTGAGTTGCACAACCCTTGTTCTTGCAGTGTGTCCCTTGGTATTGTAATCACAAAGCAGATGGCGTACACTGATGAATGTTCTTGCTCCATCCACCCTTTTCTAAGATACTCCTGGGGAAAAAATTGGTTACCTGTCTAAATGGGTTTGCTTCATGGTCTTCTGTGAGGGATTATGCAGAGAGCAAGATGCAAAACCAAGCTGCACTGTGATGTGATAGTGATCTGGAGCTGATAGATCTATCGGTTGTTCACCATGGTAGCTGCACAGGATTGCCTTCTTCACTACAGGGCTGACTCTGTTCTTGTTATCTTTACTTATACCCCACTTTTTTTAGCAGGTTGGGACTCAAAGCAGCTTGCAATAATTAAAAGAAATAGTTGAAACCTGTAGAATACAAAAGTCAAAACATAATTAATCAATCGGAAAGAATTAAAACAACATTGAAATACGTAATTAAAAACTCACCCATTCATCAATAGCACAATAGCCACGTTCTATCAGACAGGGCACACATAATCACACATCAAATGCCTGCCTGAATAAAAATGTCTTCACCTGATTGTGGAAAGTTAGTAGGGAGGGTGCCAGTCTGACTTCTCTGGGAAAGGGGTTCCAGAGCCTCGAGGCAACCACTGAAAAGGCCCTGTCCTGTGTTCCCACCAGATGTATTTGTGAGGATGGTAGGATGGAAAAAAAGGGCCTCTCCAGCAGATCTCAAAGCTCAGGCTGGTTTGTAGAGGAGAATACGGTCCTTCAAATAATCTGGACCTGAGTCATGCAGGGTTCTAAAAGTCGTCACCAGCACTCTGTTGTAAGGCAGAGGCATCCGCCTGAAGCAGTAGCAGCTGGGTGTGAAGACTTCATCTGTAATCCCATTGGAGTCTAATTTTTGAAAAAGTTTGAACTGCTACATTTGGGAGGAGGAATCACACCACTCTTAAATATGTGGATCATCTCCAGGTTTCAGTCTTTAAATGCTGAGAATTCCCCACCCATTTTAATGATGTGAAAGGAAAGTTTGACCCTCCTGACACCTGAAGATTAGAGTGCATGAGAGACAGAGATAATATAAATAATAAGCAGAGACCTGCGTTTCCTGGAGTGGAGAGATTAGTGGGGGGGTAAAGGTTTAAATCCTCCGCTCCCCAGTGAGTAGGAGTTTTAGTTTAAGACTTAATACTTGTTGTTGTACCAAGTATTAAATGTTTAAAACCAATGCTTACTCCTTTCGTGTATGCTCATGTTGAAAACCTTCCTGTACATTCTCGTTGTCAAATTGCTGAAATAGGCAGTGAATGACAAAGTTACCAACACAGCAATGAAGCTACTCAGCAGTAATTACCTTTTTCCTCCCTGTATCAGATAGTGAGTGATTAAATACCTGCTAGGAAATTAAATTTACATGATGAATGGGAGTAGGATGAAGGTGAAACTATTGTGAGAGCTGATACTGTGGTGATTATGGGCCAGGAAGGGGAAGAGAGGAAGAATATTCTCTTGCCTAATTCATTTTGTTCCCAGAGATTTGCATGGAAGCATAGGTGGACTTTTTTGCATGAGGAACAGTTATCTTAGTTAGCTGATTAATACCTAGCTAACACCAGTGTCTATCTCTCAAGAAGTGGCTTTGTGAATGGTTTAAATCTTTTTTTTTTTTTTTTGGTTGTCTGCAAAGGGTTTGAATTCCTGCAAAGTTGGTAGGTCTGTCAGAGCTTACCTTAGTTTCACTCTGCTGCTTTTTAGCAGCTATCAAAATGCTTCTGCTTTCTGTTTTCTTCCAAACAAGGTAAATAATGTCCAAGCTGGCTTTGCAGAACGTGTGAGTTAAGGAAGAACGATTGAAAGGAAGTTAGTGTGGGTTTGTTGAAATGCTGGGGACCCTGTAGTATGTGAGGTGCTGTTGAACAACAAATCCAATAGTGGTGAAAATGTATGGGGGCAAAAGTATTAGAGGGCATTTTGTGGGGGAAAATTTTTTTTTTGGAAGGGCAGATATGATGGGGTATATGTGAGAACTTCCAAGTTCTCTTGGGAGGGTGGGCTAATGTGGGCCCCTAGCCTTCCACAATTGCCCATAGAATCATAGAGTTGGAAGAGACCCCAGGGGCCATCGAGCCCAACCCCCTGCTATGCAGGAACACCCATCAAAGCACTCCCGACAGATGGCCATCCAGCCTCTGCTTAAAAACCTCCAAAGAAGGAGACTCCACCACACTCGGAGGCAGCATATTCCACTGCCGGACAGCTCTGACCATCAGGAAGTTCTTCCTGAGGTTCAAGTGGAATCTCCTTTCTTGCAGCTTCAATCCATTGCTCCTTGTCCTAGTCTCTGGAGTGGTAGAGAACATCCCTGGTTAGGCGGTGCCCTTGAATAATGAAGCTTGATATATGTTCCCTAGCATAAAAACAAGCTATGTGTACCACTGATTGCTAATGTCCTCCAGCAGATGAAGCAATCCAGTCAACTCAGTTTGGCCTAGTGTTGATGTTGCATGTGGTTTAGAGAGACTTTCCTTCCTGGGGGATGAAGAATACACACACAGTAATTTTTTTTATATAACCTTTATCTTTCTAGGCGGCGCAACAAATCATTGAACTTCAAGAAGCCGCCCAAATCAATGCAGGGTTACAGCCAGCCAATCTTGGGCGGAATAACAGCCTGCATGACATGAAGACGGTGGTAAAGACGTGGAGGAACCGGTTGCCAATCGTGTCAGATGACCTGTCCCACTGGAGCAGCATTTTCATGTGGAGGCAACATCATTACCAGGGTGAGAGTGTCGATCCCAGTCCACAGTCTTCTGGCAAAATCCAATATGAATCCCGCATTTCTGGCAAGCACAGAAGTGTGTATTCCTGTCGAGACAAAATTCTTAGGGGAGGCAATTGCATTGTTTTTCTAAAAGTTCACAGGATTTTGTATTTTGGGCTCCCTTCTCAGGGTCAGTAACAAAATGCAACAGATGTGACTTTCAGATTCAGTTTTTCTAGGTAGGTCTGGAAAGAAGAAATCCTAGGTATCAAAAGAGCTGGGGCTGGCTGACTCTTGTGACTTGACCTTTTTCTTCAGATGTGCTTTGTACAAAGCTAGGGTTTAGAGGTATATGAAATGTTCTTTCTAAACCAAGTAATGAGATACAGTGATTTATATTTCATAGCATACAGCAGCCTCACTATTTAAGCATTCATAACCAAGGTGGTGTGGGTATTTTAATCCTGTTTTTCAGTCAACTTACCAGTGGATCAAATTTGAAATAGTACATTGCAAACAAATAAAAGAACAGTAAAACAGCAGGATCAATTCTTAAAAGTAAGGTTTTAAAAGTAACATAATTACCTGCAGCTACTTTTGTTGGGTGTGGAGTTAACAAGGATGCAGCAAATTTAGATTTCCAATGCAGTGTAATGAGTAACAGTGAAGTTGGTTTATCTGTGTAACAAGTAACAGTTTATAGTCATGTTGAAAGTTCACTTTTAAGAGCCCTTTTATAGGTTTTTGGACCAAGCTTTTATGGCCATTTGCTTATAATCCTAAGTGTTTTCCTTCAAAACATAATGTAAAGCAATAAGCAACTCTAACAAGTTATTTTCCTAGTGTTGTAGCCAGGAACAGCAGTGGGTTTCTTTTCAAACACTTTAATGGGAAATAGGAACGTATTTTTTTTAAAAAGGTAAGACTTAGAGCATTATGACTCTCAGTACCAAGCCAACAGACTTGGAGCAAGACACAAATAAAGCATTCATCAGAATATAAAACAATCTAAATATGAGTAGGTTTAAAAGGGTAAATAGAAAAGTCTTCACTTTCCCCTTAAAAGCCAATAGATTCATTCCTAGAGAAACCCTTCTAGGGAGAAGTATTCTATACATTGCCACAGTTAGGGGTGGGTGAGAAATCCATGGGGTTCACATTTATATATGAATTTACCAAACTTGGGGCCAGGCTATCTAAAGGACTGTGACTGATTATGAGAGCCTGCCGCTGCTTGAAGATCTTTGGAGAGGGCAGTTTTTTTAATCCCACCACACTCGTATGTGGTGGGGATGTAGAAAAGAGCAGCATAAAGCAGCATAGCATGCCATTAAAAACCTATCCCACTCAGCTTCTAAAAGCCTGACATAAGAATGTTTTGATTTGCTGGTGGAAAGAGAGCAGTGAGGGTGCCAATCTGGTCTCCCAAGGGAGGGAGTTCCAAATTCTGGGAGCAGCCATCAAGAAAGCTCTCTCCCTTATTCCAGGCAGATGAGCCTGAAATGATGATGGGACAGAGAGAAGAGCCTCTTCAAAAGATCTTAGAGCTCAAGTGGGCTCATAAAAAGAGATACAGTCCTTCAAATACACTGGACCCAAGTTGTAGAAGGGTTTATTTCTTGCCCTTTCTGTAGATATGCTTTATATTTTTTAAAATTCTGTTGACAGTCTAAACTATAACATTTTGTATGCTTTTAGCTCTCTGTTTTTCTAGTCTGTGTCTGTTCTAATTTTTGAATCACAGCTCTGGGGAAAAAGTGAGATATTAAAAGAATAACCACCGTTAAAACAATCCAATTCTGAAAGCATTTGTACACTGATACCCATGCTTTACTAGAATTTATGCAGAAAATTAATGCAGAAAAATCATATTACAGATAAATGAGGCTGGAATTAAGTTGCAGAAAGGTGCACGCAAACTCTTCTCTATAGGGAGAATGCTTGACAAAAAATGTGTTCGTTTTAAGAAATGTCTATGAGAATAATGAGAAGTTTTAGGTGGAATAGAAAGAACACTTTGGGGTATAAAAGAATTTGAGAAATTGGGCTGGTCAGATTCATCTATCCCGAGCCAAAGCTGAGAAGACCTTTCCTAGCTGGCACCTACCTAATAATTAATATCATGGCCACTCAAAGAAAAGGAGCAGTGGATCATCAAAGTAAACATGTTTTCATCGAGAAAGCTACTGGAGCCTCCAAGCTCCATTTGTGTATGGGCTTTCAAGCCACCTGTCAATTTATGGTGACCTCATGAATTTGGTAAGGTTTTCTTAGGCAAGGAATCCTTAGAGGTGGTATTGCCAGTTCCTTCCTCTGAAATATAGCCTATAGCACCTGGTCTTCAATGACAGTCTCCCATCCGAGTACTAACCAGGACTGACCTTGCGTAGTTTCCAAGATCAGAGAGGATCTGGTGTCTTTAGAGCGCCGAGGACCTTAATGTTTTGAAACCACTGCTTAGAATTTTGTCCAGAGAAAAAGACTGGTGCCATGCGCCAGGTTCCAGTGGTGTGCCCTTGCTGGATCCTTTTGCTCTTACTAGATTTTGTGACCTTCCCTTCCTCCTGATAATCCCTCTGACCCCAAAACCTGGTCCAAAACACCATAGGGGGCTGTGGAAGGCATGCCAATTCTGCTAGTGTTGGATATCACAGCTGGCATACTTTGGATCATCTGGTGTTTCCAAGTACGGCATGGATGTCTGAAGTTAATCCACTTGGAACGTCTTTGCCATAGTATGAGCCAGTCCAAGAGGTGAGGAACATGGGCACCTAGAGACAACTTTGAGGTTGTCCCTGGCACAGTCTAAAGGCATATGATCTTGTTGGAACTAAGGAGGTCTAGCAACCATGTGTATACCACTTGTGTAAGTTCCATCACAAAAGAAAAACTGGCTGTAAAAATAATAACCAAATGAAAAGAATGTGCAAATGCATCACCTCTTCTTCTGGTGAGTGAAATGTTTGTTCCCTTTTGATCTTTCCAGCCATTGTAGGTGCATACGACAATAGCTCTCAACATGATCCCAGTTCCAACAATGCCATGCTGGGAGTTCATGCTTCAGCCTCAGCCATTATCCAGTATGGAAAGATCGCCCGGAAGCAAGGCCTGGTCAACGTGGCGCTTGACATCTTGAGTCGCATTCACACAATCCCAACTGTACCCATAGTGGATTGCTTCCAGAAGATTCGGCAGCAAGTCAAATGCTACCTTCAGCTGGCTGGAGTCCTGGGCAAAAATGAATGCATGCAGGTGAGCCTCCTTTGACACTGAAGGTATTGCTTACCTTTACAGGTGTTACTTCTTTTTCTTGCTGGCTACAGCTTTGTTGTGTGTGCATAGTTTGGAAAAATTACCTTTTGGACCACAGCTCCCAGAATGCTCTGTCACTGTTTTGGCTGGCTTTTTCTTTCCCTCAAACTTTCTGTGTGGATGGTTAAGTTTTTGTTTGGATTATATTATTTTCTGCCTGATGTTGTTGAACTGTTCTGTGCTGGACATTTTTGAAATAAATAAAAATCAGCGTCCAGTCACTCTTTTTATTAGGTCCAATCGAAATGTCACAAAAAATGTGTGAGCGTTTTGAGTTCTTCCTTTCTGAACATCTGTGAACACTAAAACAAAAAGAAGGTGGCAGGGAGGAGAGCAGATGACCTGGCCTCATCAGCTACTCCCAGCATGATAAAAAGGAATAGCGCTGTAAAAATGGCCACTAGTATGGAAAACAGGCTGTTGAAAGAGAAAGTCAACCCTGGCTACATTTTGGAAGATGCCTTCAAGTGGTCTCTGCAAGGTTTTTGTTAATTTATTGCAAAGCTGACCTAACTTCTCATATTGTATATTCTTCATATTCTCATATTGTATATTCTCATATTGTATGTTGTTCATTTTGAAAAAATGATTTGTGGAAACATGTTGAACTGCTCTTGTTCTTTGGTATTTAGGAACTTGTCCCTATTCTTTTCATTTTTTTTTTTTTTTGCCTCTGGTACCATATTTTCTGTTAAACAGGTAAAGAGGAACACATCTGTTTCATTAAGTGAGGTATGTCTTTACGGTTCACCAGTGCTGCAGACTCAAGTAGTTCCCTGATAGTTTTCCAAGTCCAAAATTCAGTTTCATTTGGATCAGCGTAGACTTTTTCTGGTATTTTTAGTACAGACTACATATGGAATGTGAGAGCAAGTTTGGGACTGATTTGAGCACCAGACAATAACTCTGGAGACCAGGGTTTGAATGCCCACTCAGCTGTGGAAAGTCACCAAGTGACCTTGGGCAAGTCACACTCTTTCAGCCTCTGAGGAGGGCAAAGGCAAACACCCTCTGAACAAATCTTGCCAAAAAAAACCCTGTGATAGGTTCCCCTTAAGGTCACTGAAAGTTGGAAACAACTTGTAGGCACACGTCAACAGCAACTACCATACACAACTCTTTGTCTTCTCGCATAGAAACCTCTTGCCTTTAGCCAAGGTGATTGAAAGTCTGATCCCAAATTCTAGAAAAGTTAAGGTCACAGTTTTTAAATTGTGCAAGAAATTTGCAAGAGTGATTGCAGTGCAGCTCCTGAGTCACTGAGCCCTTGACCAGTGTGGATTTTAGTAGTCATTATGGATTTCACATTCCAAGCAAGACTCAGTTATCTTTGGAACCATCTTTAGCTCTTTGGCATTTGGCAGCACGCAAAAGGGAATGAATCCTTTTTATTTGCTTGTATTTTTTTTGGTAACTATTTTATCTAGGGATGATGAATATTTTACAAATCTTTCTGTGCAACAATCTGTTCAACAGGGCCTTGAGGTTATTGAATCAACAAACCTGAAGTATTTTACCAAGGAGATGACTGCCGAGTTCTACGCGCTGAAGGGGATGTTTTTAGCTCAGATTAACAAGTATGTATGGGCTGGTTAAGATGGCGGGTGCACATCTGGGAACATATATAAAGAACACACAGTGATTCAGAGGCTAAATAAATAACAAGCCCACAATAGAAGTGTTAACAAAGAGACAGAATCTGTGTGGGTAGTTGTAATACTTGCTGTCTACATCCCACATAGCACTGTAGGAAGACTGGCTTTTACTTCTTTGCTTAGTTTTCAAATGGTAATAATAATGATGATGATGATGATGATGATGATGTTAGTAACAACAACAACAACAACACAACTGCTACTTCTACTACAACTACAGTGATGATGTAGTAATTGCAAGTAACTGGAGTAAACTGTTTTAGCTGGAAGAGGATCATAGCTGTAAATTAAAAGAGGTATTTTCCCAGTCTTTTTGGATGTCAGTTCCCATCAGCGTGGACCTCATGCTCAGTTATTCTGGATGTTTTAGCTTTTAGCTTTAAAACACTACACTAAAAGTTTAGTGAAGCTTAACTGTTGCCAAATCTAGGTCAGCAAGTGGCAGCTTTTGAGTCATAGTTCTCAGCACTGAACTAAGTCTATTCCCATCAGAGGCAAACTACAGACCCAGCATATGGCTCAAATAGAGAATACCAGGGTACTGAATTTAAACTTATTTCCCACAGAAACCATGCCTAGAACAGTATCAGAGCTTTTTCCATAGCAGCTTTCTTTAAAAGCCACACAGAAGAGAAAGTGCTCCTCCTCAGCCTTTGTGCCAGAACATCATGGGATCTTAAATGAAAGTGTCGGAAGAGTTGTGGGCTTTTCTTACCTTGTTTTGGCTTTTTTAATAGCTGGTTGCTCTCACAGAAATGGTGTTGTGTGTTTTTTTTAATTCAGGAATTGAAATGTACAGTCCTCCCTCCACATTTGTGGTTTTGACCTTCATGAATTTGATTGTTCCCTCCATTCTCCTCCTGTTCCCTTCCATTTGGCTGGGTGCTGGAAAGGAAGGCAGGTGCCCGAACAAAAGGCAAGGAAATGGTGGGGCTTGTGCATGCCTTCCTTCTCCCCTCCAGAGCTCCCCACACCAATTCCCTTGCCTCTGGCCTTAGCCCTGAGAACTTGCACTAAGGCAATCGGCAAGAAAATGTGGGGGAAGCTCATGTGAACTTTTCTTCTCTCTTCTGGAGCTCCCCCTACTCATTCTCTTGCCTCTGGCCCTGGCACTGAGAACTTGGGCTGAGGCAATAGGCAAGGATAGGTGGGGGAAGGCTTCCATCCTTCTACTCTCCGGATCTCCTCCCTCCATTCCCTTGCATCTGGCCCTAACATGCAAAAGGCAATGGAATGGGAAGGGGATTGAAGGGGGGGGGGAGTTACTCAAGGTTTTTCCGCTTTTACAAGAGTTTGTACCCTGAACCCTCGCGAAAGTCGAGAGGCTGCTTGCTGTACACACAAGCTGTTGGTCAAATTTGAGCTCTTTGGCACTCCAAGGTATCCAGAATATATCCTGTTTGATCGTGGGGCAGCATGTGCCATTTTGCATGCTGAGAGTGTTCAGTGCCACCAGGGTTGTAACCACTTCTGAGAGGGGAAAAAAGGGGGAAAAAAGAGAATTCCATCTGCTGTCGAAACATATTCTGCCCAGCTTCACAATCACTTATGGTGGAAGGGATCACTTGCCTCTTCAGAGGCAATCTAGACAGAATTTTAAATAGGAGAAAGGTAATTAATTTAGCAGAGAAATACAATGTGATCCTTTTAATAACCACCAGCCTACCTTCAGAAGTTTTCTCTTTGCAGTGACTAGATGGATTAAATAATTCACGCTGCCTGTCTTCCATCAAGGATTTGGACAGAGAAAAGAGTCTTCAAGTATCAGCTTTAACTATTCTCATATCGGGGGAAAAAAAATATTCCTAAAGTTGATGCTCCCATTTCATGTTCTAAGAATGGAGGCCAAAAATGGATTGAGTTGTGTCTCTTTCCTAGCTATTGGCTGAACCAAGACTGTAAAAGGTCACCTATGCAGTAGGCTGATTTCTCAGGCAGACCGCTTGTTCTGGCAAGGCTGTTGAAAGGAAAGGAAGTTACCAGAGGTGTCAGTGATAGATAACCCAAGAAGCAAAGGGGAAGATGAGAAGTCTGAAGACAAATCCCGTTGTTAGCGGGAGAAAGCAGTAATAACGCTTGCCATTTATCAGCTTTTCCCCTTCAGTAATAACTTGCAGTACTGTGCTAGTCTGGGACGTGGAAAGCTGTTAGCTTAAAAAAAAAAAAAAGAAAGAAAGAATAAAAAAGTGCCTGAGTAATATCCGAGCTAATTAGCTGTTTAATAAGCTATTTGACAGATAAGGTTATTTTCCATTTGCCATGTTTTTCTCAGGGCCCCATCAATTTTTTTATTGCCGCAGGCTGTAATTGCGGGTTATGCGGTCCACGCTTAAGTAAAATTGAGACTGGCTTCTGATGCTAGGCTGATACGGAGGGGACAGAAGGCGACCAGTGTTTTGTTCTTCCTCTGCACAGTTGTAATGTTCAAAATAGTCTGTACATCTCTGTTAGAAAAGGACTCTGTAGATTCTCAGTTAAAGAGAATGTGTGATAGATCTGTGTCAGACTTTGGGACAAGGTTATGAAATAAGAACTGGAATTCATTGTATATATGGTCCTAATGAGAGCCACTGTGGTTTGAGTGCTGGGCTGTGACCCTGGTTTCCTGCTCAGCCGTGGAAACCCAGTGGGTGGCTTTGGGCGTATCACACACACTCAGCCGCAGAAAACCCTGGGATAGGTTCACTTTAGGGTAGCCGTAAGTTGGAAATGATCGGAAGGCACACGGCAACAACAGTGATCCTAGCATGGTTAAATACTGCCCTTTGTTCACAAATCTTAAGGCAATATTCATAACACGTTAAAACAGTGACGAGCTTAAAACACAAATACAGTAATCAACAATGAGGACAAAAGCCCCCTCAACATTTAGGTATTTAAAATCAGCAAGTGCTGGATTGAACAAGTAAGTTATCAACAGGCACCAAAATCCCGTCAGATGTGTGATACAGAGCTTGGAAAATTACTTCTTTGTACTACAGCATCCAGAATTCCTCAACTAAGTGACTGTATGGACAGAAAGGGCCCCTTCTCTTGATCTTACCACCTTCCAAAGCCCTTTGTTTGAGGACATGAGAGAGGGCTTCTTGGTGGCTGCTCCCAGACTGTAGAATTGCCTTCCAAGGGAGGTCTGGCTACCCCCCTTCTCTAATATGCTTCCACTAGTTGGTAAAGACTTTTTATTATCATTACTATTCAGGCAGTCCTTCAGCAACAGACTACCTGATACATTTTGAATGGATGAGCTGGACTTTTTAATGCTATGGTTGTATTTATTATCATTGAAGAGCTTTAAACTTTTTTTAACTTAACATTTGACCTAGTTCCATTTGTATTTTCGTATAATTTAATTAGCTTTACTGATATTTGTCTTTTAAATTATGTTGGAAGCTGCCTTGCATTCCAGTCACAGGAGAAACCTGGGATGTAAATCTAATAATTAATGCATACATACATGCATGCGTACGTATACTTAAAGGAGCAGATTTGGCACTAGTCTCTGCTGTTACCTTTAAGACACAGCAGAACCTCTAGGTGTTTTTCTTACATTATGAACTTCCCTAGTACTGGTTATCTGTGTGCATGACCCCATTTCACCTTGCATGGGAGTGGGAGATGTAACTTCCCTTCCCCACCCACTGAGATCTAAAGATATTGTGTGTGTCTTCAGACAAGTAAATGCAAGTCTTTCATCCTACAGTGATCACCACTGTTTTATTTTTTTATATCCAGTTTTCTGTTAATCAACGCAGCCCACACAGTAATTAAGACAAGGCATTTGAATTAAAAATCGGTACAAAATGTTAAACCCAACAACAGCAAACTACCGTTTTCAAACATCAGCATTTTAAAACATAACATTATTTAAAACCATGACAGGAACTTCTTAAATGCAACACATAAATCTCACTGAAGACTTTTCTGCATAGCCCACTTAATCCTCATGTGCTTGTTCAGTTAAAAAGATCTTTACGTGCCAGTGAAAGGAGAGTAAGGAGGAGGCCAGCCTGATTTCCTGTGGCAGAGAGTTCCACAGCCTAGGGGTAGTCACCAAAAAGGCTGTCTCCTGTATCCTCACCAGACATGCCTGTGAAGATGGTGGGACTGAGAAAAAAGGCCCTCCCCGCCCAAAGATCTAAAAACTTGGGCAGACTTACCGGTGTTTCTGATACAGTCTTTCACATAGTCTGGACCCAAGCCATATAGGGCTTTATAGGTCATGACCAGCACTTTCCTACTATTGGCAGGGGAGCAATGATCTCTGAAGCCACCACACTATGTCATATTCCCCCACAGTCCACCTGGACAGCAGGAAAAGCCTGGGTGCCATCCTGTTGACTTCAGGAGTTACACAAGACATTGCTGGTTGTGCACCCGTCATAAATAGAGATCTGTTTTGGTTTTAAGCACTGAAGACTTGAGATTTCTCCAAGACGTGTTTGGATTTGGAGTTCTGTTGTTCCATTTCATTCTCTTTGCTTTGTGTAATGTTCATTGAAAGATGGCAACATTTTGGTATCTACCTTTGTATCTTACTCACAGATCTGAAGAAGCAAACAAAGCCTTCTCGGCAGCTGTACAGATGCATGACGTTCTGGTGAAGGCCTGGGCCATGTGGGGAGATTACCTGGAGAATATCTTTGTGAAGGAACGTCAGCTGCATCTAGGAGTGTCCGCCATCACTTGCTACCTGCATGCCTGCCGCCATCAAAATGAAAGCAAATCTAGAAAGTATTTAGCCAAGGTGAGTATTGCAAGCACATGCATGTATGAGAGAGAGTGTGTTTGTGTGTGTGTGCTTGTGTGCTTTTTCTCTGTGTGTATTTCTTTATGCGCAAAGCTGTTGCATTTATGCCTGACATACAAATTATACCATTGGATGTGGGCTGTTGTGACAAGAACACAGATACAGTGTGCATCTCATACATTTTTAAACATAAGCTTGAGGCTTCAGCAAATGTTGCTAAGCATAAGCATTAAATGCCAGGCAGGTTGTCAGTGGAAGTCAGCGTGCATTCCTTGGCTGCATGGACTGTGGGCCTTTTGCTCTCTAGCAGAGTTTGCTAAAGTTCAGGGAAAACCAGAATAGCATTCTTCATTCTGAGATGAGTCACCCCCGAAGATGAGCGCATCACAAACCTTGTCAGTTTTTGCAACCCATTTTAACTTTATCTGTCATGACAAAGAAGTGTTCCTTGAACACTTGCTCTCCAAACAATTTGCCATTAACCAAAGGTGACTTCGGTTTAGAGATGAAGGCTACCAGTCGACTAACCGCCTGCAATAAAAGTGGAGGGAAACAGAATACATGAACTTGAATGTTTTAGACTATAATTGGACCATAATTACCAACTGGTCCTCATACCGTTGAGAAAAAGATGCATGGCACCGTTTTGCCTCCCATTGATTTAAATCCTTTGAAAATCACTTTCTTTTAACCTCCCTGACAACTACAGTCTTGCTGTAAAGAACCATGGGTGTGTATTACCCCGACAGACGCAAAGCTCAGGCCAGTTCAGTTTGTCCAGGTCACAGATTTTCATTCCTTTATGTCTCCAAAAGAAAGCTTTCAGACAGGAATGTTGACAACTCTGGTGTAAAAGCCTTTCAGTAGAGGCTCTCTGTGCCCTCTTTGCATCCTCATCATTCTTTAAGAACTAGTAGAATGTCATGTAGATCTTGCAGACAGACTTGTTGGTCATATTCAGACTGAACTATTGACCTGTGGAGGCATAGCTGTAAATATGTAGCTCAGGTGTACCTCTTGTACCTCTTCAGATATTTTGGAATGGCAACTCCCTTCATCCTCCAGCTATGGTCAAGTACCAGCCAGAAGGTCTTCCAGGAGATTTGTTTAAAAGGGGTCTAATATGTTTCATTTGCTTGTCTTTGTAAAAATTGTTGTTGTTGTGTGCCTTCGTGTCATTTCTGACTTATGGCAACCCTAAGCTGAACCTAAGAACCAGCATGGTGTAGTGCTCTGAGCATCGGACTATGACCAACTCCCTGCTTGGCTGTGGAAACCCACTGGGTGATCTGGGTGCATCCCACACTCTCAGCCCCTGAAAACCCCATGACAGGTTTGCCTTAGAGTAGCTGTAAGTTGGAAACAACTTGAAGCCACACAACAACAACAACAAGGTGAACCTTCATGGAGTTTTCTTGGCAAGGTTTGTTCAGGGTGGTGTTGCCCTTGCTTTCCTCTGAAGCGGAGAGAGTACAACTTGCTCAAGGTCACCTTGTGCAGAGATTTGAACCCTGTCTGGAAGGTCACTGTCCAGCAAAGCAACTGAATTGAGCTTTGATAAATATCGTATTACTGGAATTTAATGGGGCATAATCCCAGAGCCAGTTGGGCTACTCAGGCTGAAGTAAGGGCCTTTCTTTTCTCTTTCTGCTAATTACGATAGAGCAATTGAAAGTCTTGGTGTATTCTAAGTACTTAGATACAACAATGGTTACTGTGCTTTTTCCATTTCAAAAATCTAAAGCAGATCCGGTAAGATATCCTGTTCTGTCTTAAAATGAAAAGTTAATAATAGATTACAGAGGCCAGCACCTGACCTGTGATTGAATTTCCTGCTTAATCCAAGAGACTCTAAAATGGACTTTTCTCCTAATCCTTGAGAAATGACTACTTTTGTCCTCTAGTTAAATATCAGAGGTTTTTTTTTTTTTTTTTTTTGGCAAGCCTCTACTCAGATTCCAGCAGGGCTCCTATGCCTTAAAGTACTGCATTCATTTTAAATCTGAAATGTTCTGAAACATGAACCTGTTGTACATATAATGAGGAAAGAGGAAAGTCATGTTTTCAGCATGTTAAATCTGTCCATATGTCTTTATGTACATCCTTGGGAAAACATAATTCTGTTTTGCTAGGAAGCCGATTTTAAGCCTGCAGCTGTTGCACGTTAAATTTAATTGTTAACAAAGCATTAATATTTTGTGAAGCTAGAAAATTAATTTTACACCTGTCACCTGTAACATAGCTTGGAAGCTACCCCATGGTAGTATTATTTTTATAGGCTGGAATGATGATCCCTAGGAACATATGACGTAATGAAAATATATCTACAACTCAGGAGAGCACAGGGTTTGAAACCCTACTTGGCCATGGAAACACACCAAGTGACCTTGGAAAAGTCACATTCTCTCAGCTTCAGAGGAGGGCCATGACGCTCCCCCTCTGAACAAATCTTTCCAGGAAAGCCTTGTGATTGGTTCACATGGGGTCACCATAAGCTGGAAACAACTTGAAAATACACGGCAGCTGCAGAACCTATGACTCTTTGTAGACCAGCCTTATATACAGCCTGATTGAAGCAAGATGCTAAGCATGGATGAGAAACGTCGCCCTACAGATCTTGAGCTACAACTCTGTCATCTCTCATCATGAGATACACTGGCTAGGACTGATGCAATTTGCAGACTAATAGCATCTGGAGAAAGGCATGTTCAGATCAGGAGAGGTTCTGTTAACACCTGTAGGATAAGATGATATATATTTACTTTGAATGATGGTCTTTGGAGTCCCTTTCATTTCTTTAATTCTTTGAACTATGATAATAGACCTCCACAGGCTGTAGAACAAGGGTGAGCAATAGGTGCTCCATTTTTCGTACCTACAACCAGACCTCCATGGACTGCATCCACTGCTTTTCTCAAAACTGGCAATGATGGGCCATTTTTGGTTTGGACAAAGAGACAGAGTGTTGTTGTTTTTGGGATTTTGGACTTAAAAGCATTCAGGGGAAGGGAAGGAACTTCTTAAAATGGAGAATTGCATTCCCTGGTGGTCCCTAGGGTAGCTGTTCTCCAGTTTTGTCCTGGGGCAAAAAAAAAAGAAAATCAGCATTGCACTCTAGGCCTTGGTAGCCTGCACAGTTCTCATACCTGTGCTGAAAATAATTCCACTTTGCATAATATCAAGAGTGGACAGCATACAGTCTATATATGAGCCGCCCATTTACAAAGCTGCTGAACTTTTCCAACACCTCCCTCCATCTCTGAAATGCTGTGGCAGCATCAGAAGCTAACTCTTTCTTTCTCTTGTCTCTTAACATTAAAAAAGGCCTTACACAGCTTGCTTGACTAACTTCAGAGGCTAATCGTATTCCTGGAAACCTTCAAGTGTGTCCAACCTTCATGCTTTGTTTCTGGAGAAAAGAGTGCTGTCGGCAGTGCTGCTAGCTCCGGAAGGAAAGCGTGCAAGCGATTGCAGAGTTTGATGGAATGTTAAAAGACAGGAACAAATTTTCTTTTCTTTTCTTTTCTTTTTTTGAAGCTGTCACGATTTCCGTGGCAGGTATGGGTCCTTGGTAGGTTCCAGGGAAGTTTAACTCCCAGACCTGAAGAAGTTACCCAGCCCTACATGGTTAGGAATAGTGGACCCATCTCTTAGATGAATGCTGATTGCAAAATGGAGGAAACTAGCCCTTCTCTTCTGACAACATTTCTTTGGCCCATGAGGGCAGGCGGATAGCTAGAGGAGGGACAAAATAAAAGGCACTGCTGCCCCAATAAGAATTCTGCCCTGCCCAGTGAAATTTCCCTTCGATCCCCAAATTTGTAGCATTGCAGAGAGTGGACCCTGTTCTTTTTCTTCAAATGACTAAACTGTGTTTCTAAAAGCTCAGTTAAAGTTTTTTTTTTAATTTTAATTTTAATCTTTAACAAATTACAAAAAAAAAGTTAAAAATCTCAAATATGTTAATAATATAACATTCAACTTAATTGCAAGATCTGGCTAAGACAGATTGCAGTGCGGTACAACAGAACATGTTGGATTTGTCAAAAATACAAGGACATCTTCTGCAAATAGATTTAGAGCACATGTGTTTCTTTGGATTGTTTCTCCTGTTATCTTCTTGATCTAATGAAGTTCACTAATGGCTCAATAGCCAATGCAAGCCATGTGGGAGGTAAAGGGCAGCCTTGCTTCGTTCCTTTTTTTAAGCTAAATGATTTTGAGGCCGAGTTATTTGTATACTACAAATACTGAGAATATAGGTGGTTAATTAATGAAGTAAATTTAGCATCAGACTTTTTTTAGTAATGCCATTAGGTAACACCATTCTACCACATTGGCATTGAGAGCGTCCAGTGAAAGCAAAACATTAGGACTGCTTGTCGTTCGCTACAATGCTAAAAATGTGGGTTCTAAAGAAAATTTTCATTTGGAGAGCAAGATTCTTATCCTGGGGGTGGTGCCCCCCTCAGTAGCTACACCCCGTGAGGGGCATCTTGAACCTGACTTACCATCTCCTCTATGGCATTGGTGAAGATTTTCTTTTTCTCGATCTTTGTTTCCAGGTTCTTTGGCTGTTAAGCTTTGACGATGACAAGAATACACTGGCAGATGCTGTGGACAAGTACTGTATTGGTGTTCCCCCGATCCAGTGGCTGGCGTGGATTCCGCAGCTGCTAACCTGCCTGGTTGGATCAGAGGGCAAACTTCTCTTGAACCTTATTAGTCAGGTATGATGGTTTTGTCACGCAGGGATGACATCTGGGTTGTTTTTTTTTTTTTATGTTTGTGGTGATATAACCCTTTTTGGACGGTAAATTGGAAATGATATACTCCAGAGATTGCAGCACATGTAGTGTTGAGTGGATTTAGTGATAACAAATCAGCAAAATGTGCCATGGTTCTGGAAGGGAGGTATATTTTTGAAAAGATATTGTAGTTTAGTTTTTATCTTGAAAAGATAATTTTTAATGCTATCACACATGATGCAACTTTTGCAGAAATTTTTCTGAAGAGCCACACAAAATAATGCAAACTGCATATATAAAGTAGGGCAGGGAAAGGCAATGTTTGTCCCTTCAGATGTGGTTGGATCACAACTCTGATCATCCTTCTCTGTTGGCTGTGTGGGCTGATATGTGTTGTAGTCCAGCAATAACTGAAGGGCCGCAACTTTTCCACCTCAATCTAAGTTTTAAGAGTCAAGTCTACTTTGCTGCTCACCTACGCCATCATTATGTGCATCTTCCTGAACTATAAGTCTAGTTGAATATAATCTTTGTCTGATATATAATCTTTGTCTCACTATAGGTTTAATTGAATATAATCTTTGTCTGTGCTGTGGCTGGAAAAGTGCAAGTAATTTTCCCAAGGAAAATCAAACATTTTGCAGTTTTGAAGGTGCTGTTTGTTCATCTTTGTGTCTAAGAGCCCTTCTGCCATATGTCATAGACCAAATTCAGACCAAAAATGGGAGAAGTCACTTCTGTGGACTACAACTCCCAGACTCCCTCAGGCAGCATGGGCATTGGTCATGTGGGATGGACAATCCTGGGAGCTGTAGTCTAGGCAAGCAGCTTCATTCAGCTCTGATTCACACATCATGCTAAATCAGCATTTCCCAATCTGGTGCTTTCTAGAGGTGCTGGATATATCAGTTGGGGATGATAGGAAATGCTGTGCAGCATACCACGTGGCCCTTTGAAGGTTGATGACAGCTGTGCTAAATTATGGTTAAGGAAAAAGGCTTTTTTTTTTTGTCTTGGTATCTAAATTGGCAAGCCATAGGTGGAGAATCAAAATCAGAAGTATTGGTTGAAGTGGATCTGCGAACTGTGGTCTGTGTTGCTGTGATTTGAGCACGGCGCTTGAATGAGCAGACTGTCACTGCAGCCGTGGTACTACTTCCAAGGCAGGTGGATTGTAGGAACGCCAGTAAGCTTTCCAGTAAGCAAACTGCAGATAAAACGGGAAACCAATCAGACAGGCAACTTACCTGTAGCATGTTTTGGAACTCGCCTTGTGGCCTGCATTCCCAGCTGTGGTTCATGCAAGCTATGACGTAGCTAATGTCCATCAACATGATAAATCGGTGAATGTCAAATTATGTAATTTAGATTTCTAACATTGCAATCCAGAGAATATTAGTCAAGTGTGCTGTATTGGAACAACAGGGACTGTTTAACCATGGCCCATTGCAGATGAAGGCATAAAACTTGGTTTACAAAGAACAGTGCGGCCAGGCCCTCTGTACAGAATATTTCAATGTGTGAAAGAGGAAAAACAAAAACCTTCTTGTGATGAGATAACTATGAATATTGTCACTATACACTTTGGCCTGATTTCAGGTGGCCTGTTACGGATATTTTAGCTCTTTGCAGTGCTGGCTGGTATGTGCATTTTTTGGTATGTGTATTTTGGTGGGGAACAACAACAATGAGGAAAACTTCTTCCTATAGCTTATCACCTGTCTTGCTTCATAGAATCAGACACGTTGTTCCTCTCATTTAATGGGCGCCAAAAATGATAGATTTAAAGCAGGGGGGGGAAAACCCTCAGCTCCTTAATGTCTGTTCAGCATTTTTGTTTCTGGAGGAGTTGCAAAACCTCTGCATGGTGAAAAGCAGTATCCCTTTCCATTAAGTGGCTATTTTTCACCCTTACTGCAGCAATTTTGTGGAGTAAGGTTACTCTCTAATGGGCCAGGCTAACATGAAACGCTAGGTTCATGGGGAATTGCGGTCTTATTTAAAGACTAAATGGTGTCTTTTTGTGTCTCTCTCTCCTTTTATCTGCATCGGTAAGGTCTTTCGGTGTTCTGCACGCGCTCTCATTATGCAGCTGCTTAGCTTACAAAGTAATAGAATCCTTGTCGGCTTCCCCTTATAACAGCACAGGGGGAAATGCAGACTTTCAGAGTTATTCAACGCCAGATCAGATTATGGCCTTATCTGGATCCAACCTCTCCATGATATCGGGTAGGGGGAGGAAGGAAGTGAGAGTGTTCATTCCCTCCCTGTCTACTCTGTGCTTATCTCCTCCTCCTATATGTGATACGTGGGTGGTGTAACGTACTAAATAGGGTGCATGTTCATAGAAATTCCAAAACACCTACCTCCAGAATGTGCATTTAGCATTCCAAATAAAATTTGGGAAACGGCCTGCAGTCTGGGTCTGTGTGTGTTGGTTTTGAGGTGTATGTGCTTTCAAGAAGATGACATCCATGCATTTTTTTTATAAGTTATTTTTGTTAAAATCCAATTCTTGATTGTTTAGATAAGTGCCTTTTCAAATATAACTTAGTACATCACATCGTACATTGCACAAACAAATTTTACAATATGGAATATACAATAATACATCAGACAAAGGAAAGAGAAGAAAGCCTTAACTTATGCCAGTTAGCTTAACAGTTAGTACCTTACTTGACAGCTAGTACCTGCTTAAGAGCGAGTAAAATAAAGAATATAAGAAAAGAGATAGCTAGAAAAGAAAAGAAAGGAAAATGAAGGGGAGTGAGAATAGGGAAGAACAACAAACCAAAGTGAACTTCTTGATGTGATGACTTGATAGGTTTGGATAATTCAAATAAAATATCGACCCCTTTGTATACAAGGGGGCAGAACAAGGAAAAACATGAGAAAAAGAGAAAATGGTAAAAAATGTGTACTATTAATATTGGAAATATTTGTTACATTAACAACTGAATATACATTTTCCCTCTTCCTTATTTCCCTCTACATCAATTTCCACAATAGTGGTCATAATCAGTAGGAAGATATCTTCTCTTCCCTCACCGTGTTAACTTAACCTGAGTTAAATCAGTATATTACAAATGACCAACCCTTGGAGGTAAAAAAAAGTGTAGCTGTGTAAAAAAAAAGAAAAGATTCTAGCAGTTTCTGTTAAATTAAGTTGAGCAATATGGTTACAGTAAACTCATTGTCAGCTTTGCTTCTAAAGATCAGGGGATCTTCAATTAGGGTGACATCCATGCATGTTTTATTCATTTCTCTATTAAAATATTTGTTGCCTGCCCAATATCAGCAGATCTCAGGGCAGTGTATAGTCGTTGCAGTCTTTTTAAAAGCCATCTAGTTATTTAGCGTAAATGCCTTGATGGCATTGGAACACAGTCTCTGCTCATGACTGAGTGTACATTTGTATAAATCCCAGAAGGTGCATTCAGTGTTCCAAATAAAATCTGGGAAATGGCCTGCAATTCAGGCCTATGTGTGGTGGGTTTGTCATATGGACACCTTCAGAAGGGTGCCAGCACAGTGTAGTGGTTTGAGTTTTGGACTAGGACTCTGGGAGACTCAGCTATGGAAACCCACAGGGTGGCCTTGGACAATTCACACTCTCTCAGCCTCAGAGGGAGGCAGTGGCAAATCCTCTCTCAACGAACAAAGCAATGGCAAAACTTTTCTGAATAAACCTTGCCAGAAAACCCAGAGATGGGCTTAATGTAAGTCCGAGTCAGCTTGATGAGGGCACACAACAACAACAACAACAATGACAACAGCAACGGCAAATTGAGGAATTCATCATTTGGCAGAATTGCTGGATTGTGGTACTTCTCATAAAATCTGTGCATGTTTTTTTTCTTAAATCATAAAATAGGTTGGCCGAGTCTATCCCCAAGCAGTCTACTTTCCTATTCGAACCCTTTATTTGACACTGAAGATAGAACAACGGGAACGCTACAAAAGTGGTAAGCAAAAAACATCACGCTTTTGGCAGCCCGTTCTCATGTCAGGGAGAGTTGGGTTGGCTTGACCTGTAACTGCTAGCTAGCTGGTTGAGAAGAAGTAAAGAGTTGAGTTGGTCTCTGACGAGTTGGCCAACTTGGCCAGCAAGCAGGTTCTGTCTTTGGTCCTTACAAGTTTTACAAGTGTTGCTAAAAAAAAACATTTTAATCATCTGTTAATAGACCCCCATTGAGGCATAATAGTTTTTAAGGGTTTTTTTTTTAAATGATGATGCCAGTTTAATACTGAACAATGAGATTGCGTTATGCATGCTGTATGACTGGTACATACTGGGATGATAATGGAGGACTTTAATGTCACCTCTTTGTTATTTTTTATAGTGAAAGGCTGGGGAGAATGTGGGCCATGTCCTCCACAGGATCCCTAGGAACCTCTCAGTTTTCTCCCAAAATGCCCCCAGGGGCTGCAGGTGGCAATTCTGCCATATTCTACCCCCACACCCCCACCCCATTTTAGGCCCAGGGGATTTTTCCAATAGGAAGTGGCCTAGAAATTGATTTATGCACTTTTACTGGGCCTCAAAAGTACAGAAGTCCAGGAACATGGTGGAATTGCCCCTCAACACTCATTGGGGGTGGTAGGGGGCAAAAAGTATTCAGCTTTTTCAGAGGGGCACAAAAGGAGATGCCATTGTGACCCCCTAATTTCTGGCAGTTGTCAACCCTGGCTATAGCATCTCACCCCAAATATGTTTCCCTTTAACTCTAAGCATATTGGAGAAGACAATAATTGTCTTTTTGTCATTTCTCTATTGGCATAGATATAGGTGTTGTGTTCAGATGAGAATTCCACCATGTTGATCATTTGGACGCCTAATGACTGTATCTATGCAATATTTTCACCTTCTTTTTCACCCGTTCACATTAAAATGCACACTAAAATGGGGAAGGATTCTAATACCATAAAACCTTTTCAGCGCCATATTGTAAGAGAACTTGTCAAAAGGGTAGTGGCATATATCAGGCATAAAGGTATTATGTAAATGTCTCTGTAGGGGTTTGAATCTGTGACTCCCCCTGGATGGCAGGATTAAAACCAAATTACTTATATATGCTGGAACTTAGTAGACTAAACATAAAAGTAAAGCTTGCTTTGGGGAGGCAAGTTTCTTCTGCACACTGGATAGCATTGTCTTTCTGTTTAAACTGATTATGATATTACTGTATTCCCTATGGACAGTCCTTCGGGGAAATGACGGCTTCCTTGTGGTTAATGTAGACTTTGGAGCCTAGTCATGTCATGGGATCTTATGAATGGAAAGGCTACTTTGAATGTTCATTTTGGAAAAGCGTTTCGCTGTTCATGGCACACCAGTTTTATGGTAAACATCAGGCTGTTAGAGAGGAAGTTGAGCACCATAAAACTAGTTATGTTTTCCAGCTGGGGTCTTCTATGAAATATTTTCTTTGACAGATTTATAGAAAGTGGAAACAAGAAGTGCTTATTTGTAATAAAAAAAATAAGTCCCATAAACGATTGTGTTAATAATGTGTCTGTAATGTGTAGCAGGATGGCAATTTCTTTTCTGACTTTGAACAACATTGCAGCCTATTTTTCAAGCTATGGAATGCTTTGTACTATTAATGTTCTTTTCCTCTTCTGGACACACTCTCTCTCCTTTCCCCATCCTGGTAAGATTCTGGACAGCAGCAGCCAAGCTCTGTTGGGAACCAGTCCCACTCTGCTTCAGATCCCGGGCCCATCCGAGCGACCGCTCCAATGTGGCGTTGTAGCCGAATTATGCACATGCAGCGGGAATTGCATCCAACGCTCCTCTCCTCCCTCGAGGGGATTGTTGATCAGATGGTCTGGTTCAGAGAGAATTGGCACGAGGAGGTATTTTTCGTTTCTTCTGGAAATTACTGTGTATGCTCTTATATAAGTCTAGAAATTTTAGTCATAGACATGGACACAAAAAACTGGGTTGACTTACATATGGGTCAGTGTAGGTGTTGTACCTTAAGCCTTATCAAAAAAGGAGCAATCCCCTTTTCTGAGTGATGCAAAAAAAAACCCAGGGTTGACTTACACATGTGTCAGTGTAAATATTGTACTTTAACTCTTATACATGCATACATACATACATACATACATACATACATACATACATACATATAAAAAAGGGAACCATCCCCTCCTTTGAGTGGAGTTGCAAAAGGTTAGTCCATCCTGGGGGAACCTAAAAAAAGCACTAGTCCCCTCTGCCCCCTCTGCCATAGCACTGCTTCTGGCCTTTTTGAATGCCTGGGTGGGAAAATGGTGGTGGTTGCAGCACTTTGGCAATTCCCCCCAAAGAAGCGCCAAGAGAGTATTGGGGGTTGGTGCTTCTTTTAAGTTCTTGAATGGACTAAGATCTTGCCTTTTACCACCCTACTAAAAAAAAAAAAGGGAGGAGTTTCCTTTTTTTTGATAAAGTTAATACTGTACCATTTCCTTCTCTGAGTGGAGTGGCAAGAGGCCTTTCTGAATGGGTAGGAAAATGGTGGCAGGGGCCAGGCTTGGCTGGGCCCCTAAGGTGGTCCTGGCACTTTCCCTGTCTCTCTACAGAATAAACATCCACAGGTCATATCAGAATCCATAATTTCGGCTCCAAAACATGCCCTTGACTTATACATGAAGGTGATTTATACACATAAATGGTACCAAAAATAAAATTTCCCCAAATAAAATTTTCCCATTCCCTGACAGATGTCAATACTTTCCTGTTATGCCTAGTGTTTGTTTAATATTTTTGTATTTTTCACTAGCATATATAGTGGAATGTGGGAGGACTTGAAGTCTTTTGGTTATAACAATATTGCCCCAAAGCGCTGTAACCTGGGAGGTTGACTGTATGCCTGCCACCCTCTTCTCCTTACTCAGAGTCTCTTTCTCTTCTGTGACCCAAGCACCAGTTTCTCAGTCTTCCATGCTGTCAAAGCATTTGTATGTTGTAGAAGTGGGAGCCTGTGGCCCTCCTGGTGTTGTTGGATTATAATTTCTAATGGTCACAGGAGCTGCTCTCTTATAATTCCTGGAGAGACACGTGTTCATCCAGACTGTTGCCGTGATTTACAAAGTCTTGAAAAGTGACAGTGTATTGGTAAATGGTTCTGTCGCTAAGTGGCACAAGGTACATGTCAGCTGTAAGTATAGCATTGAAAATAGATCCTAGGTCCCTCACCTGTTTCCTGGCAAGCTAAGAACAACATGGCCAGCTTGCCTGATTGTAGAGGGAATCTGTGGCCAGCTGTTTTGCTAGAAAATGAAGTCCAGCATCTGGCTGTGTTCTGTACTGCAAAGTCCACTGGGTTGTTCTGGTATAACTGCATCTCAGCTTCAGTTTATTATAGGACAGTATGTATACCTATTTGATTGTTTCATTTCAAAGGACCTCATTTACCCTGTTTCTGTGTGTGTGATTTATACCGTCAGGTTCTTCGGCAGCTGCAGCAGGGACTGGCCAAATGCTATTCTGTTGCCTTTGAGAAAAGTGGTGCAGTTTCAGATGCCAAAATCACCCCACACACACTGAATTTTGTCAAGAAGCTGGTCAGCACCTTTGGCGTAGGCCTAGAGAATGTCTCCAATGTCTCCACCATGTTTTCCAGTGCTGCTTCGGAGTCGCTAGCCAGACGAGCCCAAGCCACGGCTCAAGATCCTGTCTTTCAGAAACTGAAAGGGCAGTTTACAACAGGTGAGTCATTTTTAAAATATAATTTGAAATTTATTTCTCAGGATCCAGATACTGGGCGTGCTCTCCTTAGTCTGCTGGGGGACAGGCTAGTTTAGAAAAGGGACAGTGCACTCTAGAAACACTTTTCCTTGGCCACATTCTTGTCAGAAATGAATAAGGTCATTGATCCTTTAAGGAAAAGTTTGGTTTTTCTTCTTAATGCTTTAGTAGGATTTAGATGTTACAGAAAACCATGATTCCCTTCTATGAGGAAACTTCTGTAAAGCTTCAAGCTCTCTGCTCCCTTTCCTCTTCTTTGATACCCATAGAAATGAAATTGAAAGGATCTGCTTCTTATTTTAAACTATTCCTTGTGATGTTCACACATGCGGAAACTATGGCTTGTCTATGGTAGGCATGAGAAAGTTTGGCCTCCTTATTGGTAGGCCAATTCTTAGCATCTTGATCACTGGTAAGGGCTGATGGGAGTTGTAATTCTCCAGAACCTAGAAGGCCACAGGTTCCCTATCACTGAAATTTTTTTAACTATACGTATAAATAAGAAGCCTCAGCTTTTGGTTTGTTGTGACTTGCAGTATCTCAAACCAGAGTGCACAAGATCCATGGGCAAATCTGTCCTCTGAGACATATGCTGGGCCATGCATCTCCCCAAAACCAGAACCAGAATCCCTTTCCAGTTTCCTTAAAACTGGGACACACATTCTTTTACGGCAAAGGTAGTACTTCTGGATGTTTCAAAAAACGTAGTTTTCTTCTCTGAAACTGGAAAATTGAAAAGGCCTTTTGGAGGAACACGGGCAACTTCCTGCCAATGCAATATATACTTTCTATCCCTGGTTTAAGCTGAGCTTCATTCCCTGAGTTCAGACATCACAGGAACTTAGTAGTTAGTGTAAAAGTGGAAGTGTCCATAATCAGCATAAACGGGCAGGAGAGAGGAAGCAAATAAACCCAAAGTTCATAGCTGTTTGTTATCGTTGGGCCCAGTCATGCTATGCAGTTATAGCATTATCATTCCACTTTTAACTGCAGTGATTCCATTCTGTGGGATGCTGGTATTTGCAGTTTAAGGAGGAGCATTTAGAATTCTCAGCAAGAGTGCTCCAGTGCCTCACTAAACTACAGGCTCCAGGATTCTATAGGATAGACTCATGGCAGTTAATGTGAAATTATAGTGGTGTAATTGCGTCATGTGGATGAGCCCATTGTCAGAAAACCATGGTTTTCCATTGTGTCTAAACTTGTATTCCTTGTTGTTTCTACGTTGGGATGACATTGAAGAATATTCTGGTGCGGGGTGGAGTAGTGAACAGCATAGTGAGTAAATGAAAGTTTGGGCTGGCAGCTAATTTACTCTGTCTCTTAAATGTCGTGAAATTATTTTAAGAATTGTGTGTGTGTGTGTGGGATTTAATTTGAGAAGAGACTTAATGCATTAAGTGCTTAGGGAAAGAATTATAAAAATCCATTTGTGGATAAGAAAATAATCTCCAGGTAGTTCTAGTTTATTTTTTTTTAATGCACAACAGGAAGATTATTGAATTGTGAGAACCCAACAATTTTGTGGATGTTTTTCCCCCAAAACTAGAAGCATAAATACAAAGGACATAATTTAAGCTTTGGGGCATACGATATTCATGAACTTACCTGGGCTTTCCCCACTGTTGAGTTGGATAACTTAAATCAGTAGTCAGTACTGGCTTTTCAGAGGGACCATTTGGGAGGCATTATACTGTTACTGTTCATTTTTCTATTAACTATCCTATCCTTTTTTCCATTATTTATGGGCCAGCAGTCCATTCAGACTCTTGATTTGTGAGGCATGCCTGTCATTTGCCATTTTTTGATCCTAGCATTCTGCTTACATGGGGGCTTTTTTTTAAAAAAGGACGACATACTGGAAGTCAAGTCTATCTAGACATGCCCTCTTCCTGCTAAGTAGTGAATTTCTGTGTCCATTTACATTGAGCTCCAGTGAATTTGATGACATTTGTTGCTGCTGCTGTGTGCTTTCAAATCATTTCCAACTTATGGCAACCTTAAGGGGAACTTTCTTGGCCAGATTTATCCAGGGATGGGGGGAGACTGCCTTTGCCTTCCTTTGAGGCTGAGAGATTATGACTTGCCCAAGGTCACCCAGTGGGTTTCCGTGGTTGAGCGGGGACTCGAACCTTGTTCTCTAGAGTCATAGTCCAATGCTCAAACCACTACCCCATTCTGGGTAATTAATGGCACTTACTTCCTTGTAAATAACACTTCTAGTCTACTTAAATAATCTTGTACTGTCTTTCATTTTAAACTGATTTCCATGTTTGAATTGATTTTATTTGTACGCTGCTCTGTCAGCCTATGATATAGGGAGGATTGTAAATATTTTAATAAATAAAAATACTTAGGATTGAAAACTGAACCCAGGTGCTCAAGCTGACTAACTATACAGATGTCCCTCCACATGTGTAAGGGTTAGGAACACAGATTTAACATGCACAAAAAAGTATGATCTGCAGATTCAACATGCCCATGGATTTAAAAGTACAGTACACGCTGCATTTGAATCTGCAGTGGGGAGCATGCCAGCTGCCTTGTTCTGGCCTCCAAGTGGGTGAGTTCCTTCACAAGGTAGAAATGGGCAGTTTGCAGGGCTTTTTGCTGCCTCTACTGCTTCCCTACACTATTTTTAATGGGGACTTATGAGCTTCACCTTGCAGTTGCAGTCTCTCAGTCTCGCGAGGCTTGCAGAGAGACTACAAATGCAAGGCAAGACTTATAAAGCCCTGTAAAGAATGGTGTGGGGCAGCAGTGGAGGTGGCAGCACATAATATGCAAATAATCAAATCTGCAAAAGTTAAATGTGCAAACGAGGAGGGATGACTCTGTCCTGTGAAATGAGAACCAAGTAGAATAATATCATGATCTCCCCCCACCCCACAAACTTACAAGCTTTATTACAGCCAATCAGCTACTTTTCAGTGGGTGGGGGAGTTGGGGAAGGGAATCATATTGAAGTGATTATGAAATTTGAAGTTTTACTCTTGCAGAACCAGTCTCAATGCTGATAGTTGACTTCATGTTATTGATTGGTTATTGATTGTACTTCTCTACTGCATTTATATACTGCTTTTCTTGGAAAGCACATGGGGGCAGCTTGCAATTTAAAATCACAGTTAATATCTAAGGAAAATTACATGAAAGATAAAAAGGAAAGATGGAAATCAGCACGTTCAGGTGTCATCTTAATCATGCTAGATAATGACCAGATGCAATGCTTATGTAAGAAGGTGGTCCTGGGAGTGGAAAACTCAAAGGGCTGATGATCCTAGCTGAACTGATTGATTGATTTTATATTTGTCTTTCTCCTGGTATGGGACTCAAGGCAGATTAGAAAACTGCTAAAACCAGACAAAACTAAAAACTTGTTAATAAAAAAATGTTAAAACATAATTGAACTAGTCATATTAACTTGCCATTAAATTTTTAAAAACCGTCAAACCATTTAAAAACATAACACTAAAATTAAGAATACTGCACATATGCACCCGATAAAAATAATTCCCTGCAATTGATTAATCACTAAGTCCCTGTTTGAACAGAAATAGTATTTGCTTCCCAGTGAAAGGACGGCAGAGAGGGGGCCAGTTGAGCTTCTTGTGGAAGGGAATTCCACAGCCTGAGAGTGCCCACTGAGAAGGCTTTCCCCTGTATGTTCTCCAGATGGATTTCTGATGGTGGTGGAACCAAGACGAAGCCGACCCCAAGGATCTTAAGACTCTGTCAGTTTAGTATAGAGGGACAGATCTTTCATATGACCTGAACCATGCAGGGTTTTATAGGTCATAACCAGCACTTTGAATTGTGCCTCGAAACAATCCAGTAGCCAGTGAAGCTGTTTACAACTGATGGAACAATCCTAGCTCTTTCACCTCTCCCTCCCTCCCATGTGGGAGGCTGCTGTTGCAAACAAATCTGGTAAGGGCAGAACCAAATAACATTCTGATGAAAATGGGGAGGAGAAAAGACAGGCATAGGTACCAGGCTGATGTATCCAGGCAGGGTTTTCCGGTGATGGGTTCCATCATGGGAGTGACCATAGCACTTGAGGGAGAGGCTCTGATCTGGGATGGGCAAATTCTGGCTTGATCTCCTATGTTTGGCGTTGTTGTTAATTGCCATCAGGTTGACTTTGACCTATGGCGACCTTATGAATGATAGATCTCAAAGTTGCCCTATCATCAGCTACCCTGTTCAGGTTTTGTAGATTTAGAGCCCTGTCTTCCTTGACTGAGTCTATCCATCTGTAATGGGGTCTTCGTCTTTTCCTACTGCCTTCTACGTTACTAAGCATTGCTGTCTTTTCTACAGAGTCGTATCTTCTCATGATATGGTCGAAGTACAACAGCCTCAGTTTAGTCATCTTGGCTTCTAGGGAGAGTTCAGACTTGATTTGTTCTCAGACCCATTTATTTGTCTTTTTAGCAGTCCAGGGTATCTGTAGAATCTTTCTTTAGCATGGGGATTTGGGCCTGTCTGCCGTTAGTATGCCCTGCCTTCAGGTTATCCACAAAAGAATTAAATTCTTGGTCCAAGTAAATGGAGAGATTTTTACATGAGAGGTTGGCATTTAAGTTTCCATGATATCTTGAGTATTTCAGTTCCAGCAGAGTCTTTTTGAAGCAGTGAATTGCTTGTAGCAAAAATCCAAAGAACTGTGCTGCCGGTATTTGTTCTGCAACAGTCGCACACTGCATGGTGAACTGTTTTTTGAAACTCAAGGGGGTTTACGGTTGAAGATCCCATGGAGAGCAAATTCATGGGATCATTGGAAAAATTGCGTTTCCAGGATTCTTCTCTAAGTCACACGTGTGGCCTACATATTAGCAAGCATGGGAAGCACCGCATGCCGTAATCTCTGGAGCGCAGCAGTTGCATGACAGTAGGTAATGGAAGCCTTGAACCATGTGATCGGATTTAATGCGTGGCAGCTATTAAGGAAGAAGATAGTGGTTGACATATTCTTTTTGTTTCTTGGTTGCCTGAAATTTATGCAGGATGTAGCTGCAGTGAGTACAGATGGCCATTCCCCACTTACATCTTATTTCTAGAAACATCTAGCAATTTTCCCCCCTGGATTCAGTGGTACTTTAAAAACTTTAAGCAATTCTGTGTTTTAAAATAAAAAACTAAAAGGAAGCACAGTAACACTATGGTTACTGTTGAAATACTTTTATTATTCTCTATCAGTGGGAGAATGTATCTGGAATGTCCTACTTGTTCCATAGAGATTGGTCCATGGGATTAGTTTAGAACAGATCATCTGTGGTGCCCGTTTTCTGTTTAGTACCTGCAATTAATGGGACATTTTGTGTGTGTGTCTGTGTTAAATGCAGTATAGGGATGCCTAGGTGAACAAAATCTCTGAGAAAGAAGCTCTTGTTTACTAGCCCCCTCTTTTCTTGTCTTCTGTCTAGCTGGACATTTTTTAGCAGCATCCCCATTTAGAGGGCTGGGGAAATGCAGATTTTTGAGAGTTACGTTGGAGCATTGTGTCTGCAGTAAACAATATAATAAACAAGGAAATTGCTGGGAAAGAGCAGGCCTCCTTTTTAACCACATCTGCCGTAGCCATGTGTGCCTGCATACAACAGTTAAGGCAAACAGCACCTTTTTCCAGAAACCCAAACTGAGGCCGTGCAAACAGCAAAGCAAAGGAGGAAAGAGGAGAGCAAATAAGCCTACCTTAGTAGGTATTCCCAACACATTAAAGAAGTCTAGGTCTTTAAGTTTGGGCACCAAAATGGAAATCATAAGAAACACAGAGGCCGTTGAAGGAGGGAAAAAGCCATTGCTGATTGCGTTTTGAGGAAGCCTTCAAGTGGTGTCTACAAGATGTGAGATGTTCCCTGTGTACTTAGGAACTGATTGTTTCATTTCACACGTGTACATTGTTGATTTTGGATGAAAAGTCTGTGGGAAACATGTTGGATTGTCCTTGGTTTTTGAGTGCACAGGAGCGTATCCATCTCCTTTTCATGTTATTTTTGTCCTTGGTTCTTGTAAATATTGAACAGGATTCCAGACTATGTATATTTAAATGTACAAATTCCCATGCATTTTTAAAAACCAATTATTGCAACCAGCGATGAAACAAGGACAGGAGCAAAATGCAGGTGGAAAGTAGAAAAATATTGAGAGTTCTTTTGTGTCCTCATTCCTGTACACTGTGTTGAAATGGCCCTGAGTGGATACAGAGAAATGTTTGTTTCCATAAAAAATGTGCGATAGAGGAGAACTGGGTAGCACATCACTCTCCAGATATATTTGGACTGTATCTCCCATCCACCCTAGCCAGCATAGTCAATAAGTGAGGGCTGGTGTGAGTTGTTTTGTGAAAATCCACCCACATACAAAGGGGTCCATGCTGGTCAGCCTTGTGGTAGAACTTCACTTGTAGTATTTCCTCATTTGTGCCCAAATTTGAAAATAAACTCTCCTTAATACAATGTTTTGTGCATATGTAGCAGTGTGTGTGTGTGTCTGCCTCTTCAGGTACCGTGTGTAAAGCTGATGAAATCACACTTTTTATTGAAAATCATGCAGAACCTTTAAACAGAAAGATTTTTGTCCATTTATGAGATGAAGTGTTTGAAGCATTAAAGGGATTCTCAACTTTTAGAATAATAAAAATGTTCCAATATCTTTTACTGATTTGGGATATTTTATTTTTTTTTCAATTATGATTAGGCCTGTGCCATTCCAGGATTAAAACAGCCATTTCAGCGAGCACAAGATGAGATTGCTTTAATCTGTTAAACTTGGATTTTGAATTAAAGTTGAAGGGTGACGGGAGATGGCTGCAATTAAATTGGTCAATACGCTTGCCTTTTGGAGTTTCGGGATGTAATTCGTTTTGCTGGAAATAAGTTTTTGATTAATTTGCAACAGTAATAGAATCTGTGCTGCTGAATTAATGCCAGGTTAATTACCATACCAGTTCATGGTTAAGGATGACTCTCCAGCTTCTACAGTCTCTTAGTCTTGACTGTAGCTCTGCCCTTGTGTGGTTTGGATCCCTACCCACTGCCTTTTCTTGAGTTATAAGAATTTGGGCCCTTGCCACTTTTTGAAACTGGCTGCTGCTATAAATGGCTGAAGAGAGATTTCCTTATATTTTTTAAATCCTTTTTTTTAAAACTAATATTTTCCAAGTCTTTGAATTGTCATGGCTGTTGACGATAAGCATCATGGATGGTGATCAAGGACTTCTAAATGTTTGCACAGTTTCAGGCCAATGTAAAACACTTATTCATGACATAGCTTAGTTTACTTTCCTTATGCTGAAGGGCACAGCCACTTGAGAGTTCCAGGTTTCACCCTGTTTTTCACCACACAGGCCCCAACAAGCTCCACTTCCAGTTTTGTGGGACAGAAAGCACAGGGGATGTTTGGTTTTAGCCGGGAACTGCATGTCTGGAAGCGTGATTCTCTGTTTTCCCCCCAAAATATTTATTGGGAGCAAAGATTTTGGGGGCTTCAGGAATGACCTTGACTGGTTATGGGTTGTGCTATTCCCTCCTCTGCTTTACATGATCTGAAAGGTTGCATTCAGAGAACATTGCATCCTTGAGCATTGCCTGGATAAATTTTGGGCTGCCCATGTGTCTAAAGACTTGGTTGATCCACAGGCTTAAAAACTGAGGGCCAGACAGCATGCATAGAGTATATTCATCTAGTGCACAAACAATACTTCTTCTTTTGCTTTAATTACGTCTGCTGCTCCTTCCACTTGTTGTTGGAATCACAACTTGAAAAGGGAAGAGGCCACATCCCTCTATGTTCCTTTTGCAACACAGCTACAAAAAATGTGGTTAAAAAAATAGTTCCCATTGGTGGCAGTGGGAATTGCATCAATCCAGGCATTGAGGTGTCTGCCACTGATGGGGGCATGGACGACTTTACTTTTTCAGATAATAATACCACTCCCAGCAGGTGCAGTGAAAGTAAAAACTAGGTCTTTTCTGTAGTAAAGCTGCTTCAGGCCATGCGTTAAGCATAAGATGCACTTTGACCCTAAGAAAATTATTCATCCCTGCTTGCTTGGTCCAGCTTTGTAGGTCCAGCTTATGTTTAACCCTTTTTAAATGTGGCAAGATCAAGCTCTAGAGGCTGGCATGGACTGGGTAGATGATTTAAGAAAGGGATGAGATGAATGACAGTGTAGGTTGCAGCTCTGCTTGTCCATTTGCTGCATCATCATCAATCATCATCAACGTCGTCATTATTATTATTATTATTATTATTATTATTATTATTATTATTATTATTATTATTATTACATTTATTTGCATCCTGCTTTTTACCCAACATTGGGCTTCAAAGTGGCTTGTACTTTAAAACAGTACAATTTAAAAACATATAAATAAATGCATACTAAAATAGAATTAAACTGTTAAAGCATTAAAACAGTTCAAAAGAAGATAAAAAGATTGTTGTTGTTGCATCCTTTCAAGTTGTTTCCAGTTTATGGAGACCCTGAGGTTTTTGGGGGCTGAGAGTGTGTGATGTGCCCAAGATGACCCAGTGGGTTTCCGTAGCTGAATGGGGAATCAGTCCCTGGTCTCCAGGGCTATAGTCCGACATTCAAACCACTACATCATAAAAAGAGAGCCAAAGTTAAACAATACAGCATCCACTCACCCATTCTTTAAAAACTCTGTAGCATAGGCCTGCCTAAATAAAAAGGTATTAGCCCGTTGCTGAAAGGACAACAAGAAGTGGCCATTCAGGCCTCCCTGAGAAGGGAGTTCCAGAGTCCAGGAGCAGCCACCAAGAAGGCCCTCTCTTGCGTCCCCACAACAATGCCTGCAATAGTGGTGAGACTGAGAGAAGGGCCTCTCTGAAGATCCCACAGCCTGGGCCAGTTCATACAGGGAGATCCAGTCTGTCAGATACCCTGCACCTGAGCCATATAGGGCTTTGTAGGTCATAACCAGCACTTTGAATTGAACCCGGTAACCAAATTTGGCAGCCAGTGGAGCTGTTTCAAGAGGGACATAGTGTGGTCTTTGTACCTTGCATTGTTGTTACACTATGTTTTAAGAAAATCAGTCTGTCGCTTTATTGATGTGCCACCTTTTCCTCAAAACTGGGGCCCAAGGTGGCTATTTCATAGAATTGACTTTTGTGAGACAGAATCCCCCCAGCTCTCCTGCTTGGCTGTTTCCTGAAAGAGGACAAATCATTTCACTGTGTTCACATTTCCTTGTTAGAAAGGCAATGTATTTATAGCTGCTATCAGCCTTTCCCAAATGCGTGGCCCCATTCAGCTGTATTGAACTACAACCCGTATCATTCCCAGCCAACACTGACCATGCTTAGTGGTGATGATGGAGAGGGTGTCTAATACACAGCTACTCAAAGTGGTGGTCCCTGGACTTGTGCTGATCCCCAAGCTATCAGCTGCCAGTCCCTGGAGAGTTTCTAGGAAAGACAGAATCAATGGTAGCCGGCGGGCACAAATACTCTGTGTCAGGCGCTGGCCTTCTGGACGAAAATAATTGCCAGTCGCCCAAATCAGACAGCCTGAGAAGCACTGGTCAAACACATCTGGAAGGTGCTTCCTTTGGTGGATGACTTACACATTTATTAAACTTCCTATCTCACTTCACTCCTTCCTTAATAAATAGTTTTATAATGGAATCTTAGAATCATAGAGTTGGAAGAGACCACAGAGGCCATCAGTCCAACCCCTTGCCATGCAGGAACCCACATCAAAGCACTTCCAACAGATGGCCATCCAGTCTCCGTTTAAAAATCTCCAAAGAAGGAGGAGACTCCAGAGCAGCATATTCCACTGCTGTAGAGCTCTGACCATCAGGAAGATCTCGTTTCCTGCAGTTTGAATCCTTTGCTCCTTGTCCTAGTCTCTGGAGGAGGGGAAAACAAGCCTGCTCCCTCCTCGACATGACATCCCTTCAAATAATTAAACATGGCTATCTTATCCCCTCTTAAACTTCTCTTCTGTAGACTAAACATCCCCAGCTCCCTAAGCTGCTCCTCCTAGGGCATGGCTTCCAGACCCTTCATCATTTTGGTCACCCACCTCTTAATACACCTGCCTGTTCTGTGCCCCTTCCTACTCTAGGAAGTTCACTGTTAAGTCCATTTTTAAAAACTTTTCTAATAAGGAACTGTAATGCTCTCATCTGATCTTAAACCAGTGCAGGAATTTTTTTCTTCGTCAGGGCTGATATCAAAAAGATTTCTACCCTGCTTAATTAAGCTGTCTGCAAAATGAGGAAACCACTCTGTGCCATTCAGATGGCTGGTAATTCTTTGCCTGTTTTATAGAGTCTGAGTTTACTTTAGCAGGCTCTGTGTGGGAGCCCTGTAACATGAACAAAGACAGCTAATTAATTGAATGCCCTCCATCATTTCTATCTACTGCTGAGAAGCCAAATGCAAGGGAAAGAAGCTCTGAAATAGAGATTTTCAGCAAACTGGAGTGATTCCTATGGTGAAATGAATGGCTTATACATGTGGGTTTTTTTTTTTAAATTATAACACTCTTGAATATTTTTGCTGAAGCTATTTGCATATTATTAGCGAGAATATTGTTCTTGCCGTTTGGTGACATTTTTTCTGCACTTCAGGGAGCCCAAAGGAGGGAACCAGTGCTGTGTTTCATCTTTCTCTTCCCTTTCACTGGATGATTTACTCAGATTGTTCACTAGAGGGTAGGCTTGGAATTATAATCCCTCTTTAAAAAAAATAAAAAATAACACTGCTCATAGTGTCATAATCAGTGCAAGATGTATTCTGCTGGCTACTTAAAAAAAAAAATCAGAAATAGCCTGCCAGGAAGGATGACCGTCATATTTAGTCTTATTCTTAATTCCCTTTGTGCCCTGGAAAATTTGCCTTTTGAAAAAAAAAGAAAAAAAAGAAGATATATTTAAATATATTGCAAAATTAGTATGGTTTTTCTTACTGGCACCTAGTATAATAGCAAAACATATTGAACATTTTCATGCTTAAATGTGTGATTGGTTTGCCAGTCAGTTCCTGGGCCTGATTCAGAGAGCTGGTGCCCCAGATGACTTGGGTCTAGCTGAAGCAACACCTTCTCCCATGAATCATAGAATCACAGGGTTGGAAGAGACATCGGGGGCCATCGAGTCCCAAACCCCTGCTATGTAAGAACACACATCAAAGTATTCCCAACAGATGACCACCCAGCCTCTGCTTAAAACCCTCCAATGAAGGAGACTCCACCACACTCCGAGGCAGCATATTCCACTGCCGGACAACTCTGACCGTCAGGAAGTTCTTCCTGAGGTTCAGGTGGAATCTCCTTTCCTGCAGCTTGAATCCATTGCTCCTTGTCCTAGTCTCTGGAGCAGCAGAAAACAAGCCCGCTCCCTCCTTGACATGAATCCCTTCAAATGTTCAAACTTGGGTACAATGTCCCCTCTCAACCTTCTCTTCTTCAGAATAAACATACCCAGCTCCCTAAGCCACTCTTCCTAGGGCATGGCTTCCAGACCCTTCACCATTTTGGTCGCCTTCTTCTGGACACGCTCCAGCTTGCCGCTATCCTTCTTGTATTGAGGTGCCCAGAACTGGACACAATATTCCAAATGAAGAATGAGTTCTTGCAGAGTTACCTTGATCATCTTTGGAATCTCTTTTCTGGGATGCTGCTGTCCACAGTGGTGTGATGGATGGCTGTCAGGGAGCAGGTCTTCTCACTGGGCCTTCTACTTGGAGAACATCCCACCTTGGAGAGACCAACCTGGTGTCTTTGTATCCATCAAACTAAAACCTTCCAATATTTTCAGGCATTTTGTTTTTGCTTTTATTCTTGCTTTATGCTAATTCATTGTGGTTTGTTATTGTAATACTTCAATATTTTGGATACTGAGTTGGCTGGTGTGTTTATTCTCATTGTGATTTTATTGGTGGTTTTGTGCTCATTCTGCTTGCAGATAACCCCAAGGAAATTTGTCAGCTGGGCAGCACATACATTTTATGAAATAATGAATTTATTGGTCTTGGGCAGGGATAGAGTTGCCCTGTTGATAGTACTACAAGGCATCCTGCATTTTTCAGAGTTCCATATGAGTTCTTGACATATATTTACAGTTCTATTTCTTCTAGACTCAGAGACAGCAGATGCTTTTTACTGTTGATCCATCTAGCCCAATATTATTGACACTGACAGCAGCTCTCTAAGGTTTCAGGCAGACATTCTTTCCTGGAGATGTGGTGGACTTAAATTGTGACTTTCTGTGTGCAGAGGAGGTGCCGTGCCACTGAACTCTGGCTTCCCACTTGCTGGGAAAAGCAATCGTGGAAGGCTGTTGCCCATTTGTCCTTGGCACTTCGGCTTCCCAGAGGGGGACTGTAGGGCAAACCATGTGTTAGACTTGATAGGCATTTGCCCTTCATCCTGGAGAGAAGGGACTAGCTGGGTGCCTCAGGATTCTGTCCTGGCCCTTTTAACATCTTTGTAAATGACTTAGATGGTGGAATAGACAACATTCTTGTCAGTTTTGCCAATGACACCAAATTATGGCGGTTGAGTGGCTGTGAAATACCCCAGAGAAGAGGGTGAGAATTCAAAATGATCTTGACAGATTGGAGAGCTGGTCCAAAACTAACAAAATGAATTTCAAGGATAGATGTAAGATATCCATCTAGGTAGGAAAAACGAAATGCAGAAATATAGGATAAGCAAGACTTGGTTTGTTAACAGTACCTATGAAAAGAATCTGGGGGTCTTAGTAGGCCAGAAGTAAACATAAGTCAGTAGTATCGTGCAGCAGCCAAAAAAGCCAATATAATTCTGGGCTACGGCAATAGGACTATAACGTCCAGATTGAGGGAAGTAGCAGTACCATTCTGTTCTGCTTTGGACAGACCTCACGTGAAGTACTGCATCTAGTTCTGGGCAGCACAGTTCAAGAAGGATACCAACAAGTTGGAACATGTCCAGAGGAGGGCAACAAAAATGATCAGAGGTCTGGAAACCACACCTTAAGAGGAATGGCTGAGGAAGCTGAATAGGTTTAGCCTGGAGAAGAGAAAACTGAGAAGGTGACATGATATCTAACTTTCAGTATCTGAAAATATGTCATGTAGAAGACGGAGTAGACTGAGCCTTTGTTGCTCAAGAGATTGGAACACAAACCACTGGATTCAAATTGGATTAAAAGAGATTCCCCCTAAACAGTAGGGATGATTTCATTTTTTTAAAATTTTTTTTGAATGTAAGAATTGTTTGACAGTGGAATGGAATGCCTTCTGTGGTGTGGACGGTGAATTGTTCTTCTTTGGAAGTCTTTAAAAACAGGTTGGATGGGCATCTTACAGGAATGCTTTATTTGTGTTCCTACATGGCAAGGAGTTGGACTAGATGACCCTTCTGGTCCTTTCCATCTCTGAGGTTCCATGATTCTTCTGTTGCTAGTTGAGCCTTGCAAAACTGAAAGAGAAGTACAAGAGAGGCTTGAGATTGGAGATGAGAATGAGGTGGTGAGAGAGCTTTCTTGAACATGAAAAGATGCTGACCCACATATCTGACTTTTTTTCCTTGTTCATCTGAAGCAGTGATGCTCGAATTTTGATACTCCGGGTATCTTGGGTTTCCACTCCCAGAAGCTCCAGTTAGCTTGGCCAATGGTGAGGAATTCTGGGAGCTGAAATCCCAAGAAAAGCTGCAGGAGTAAAGTCTGGGAACCACTGATCTAAAGTGAATGAAAATATATGCACTTGCAATTCCTTGTCTGTATATTTCAGAATAGCTGACTTGTACTTACTTTGAACAGTTACATGTACCCCTTTTCAGTTTTGAACAAGAAGAATGGCCCTAAGCAGTCTATATTTTTGTTGTTGGTGTTGTTTTGTTACTTGCCATGAAGTCAGTGTCAACTTAACTGCAATCATGTGAATGAGAAACTTCTAAGATGACCTTGCTAATTAAGGGTGCTGAATTCCAATCTATTTCTATTGTGATATTCCTCCTTTCTGCTGCCTTCTTTTTCTGAGCATTCCTGACTTTTCCACCAAGTTGCATCATCTCATGATGTGTCCCAAGCATGATAGCCTCCGTTTAGTCCGTTTGGCTTCTAGTAGGAGTTGAGGCTTGATTTCTTCTTGGAGTTGTATTCATCTTTTTTGTCAGTCCATGATATCAACAAAACTCTTCTCCAGCACCAGTCTGCATTTTATTAATCTTCACTTCCTTCCACTGGGTTTTCAAAGCAGGCCTTGAATTAACAGAGTTGGTTGGTTATTCATTTATTCTGTAGCTGTTACATTCTTATTTCACTTTTCCGTCGAGGACTCAAAGTAGTGCACACTGTCTTCCATCTTGCATTTGTCTTCACAAGCCAGTGAGGTGGGTTATGCAGAGAGATAGTGAACATTTCCCAGGATTCCATAGGATGTTGAAAGTGGAATCATAGCACTATAACTGTCTAGTACAAGCCAGTGAGGTGGGTTATGCAGAGAGATAGTGAACATTTCCCAGGATTCCATAGGATGTTGAAAGTGGAATCATAGCACTATAACTGTCTAGTACAAGCCAGTGAGGTGGGTTATGCAGAGAGATAGTGAACATTTCCCAGGATTCCATAGGATGTTGAAAGTGGAATCATAGCACTATAACTGTCTAGTACAAGCCAGTGAGGTGGGTTATGCAGAGAGATAGTGAACATTTCCGCACGACACTCTTATAGTGCGATGATTCCACTTTCAACCTCCTATGGAATCCTGGGGTTTGCAGTTCCGGGAGGGGCCGGCTGGCCCCTTCCGGAACTGCAAACCCCAGGATTCCATAGGAGGTTGAAAGTGGAATCATCGCGCTATAAGAGTGTCGTGGGGAAATGGCCAGTGACTGGCATAAGGTCGCCACATAAGTTCATTGACAGAGTAGAGACTTGAATCTGGGTCTCTCTAGCCCTAGTCCAACACTCTTAGCTTTAAAAAATAGAGAGAGGGGAAAAAACCATATTTTTCTTGGTTTCTTAGCTTAGCTAGAGATGCCAGACGTGTACTTTTCATGAAACCCCTTGTTTGAAAAAGAAGCTGCATATCTCAGGTACACTCCCAACCAGGATTCTTCTTTTTCCATTCCAGTTCTTCTATGTTGCCAAGTCTCATGAGCCGTGCCTGCTTTTGCTCACTTCTGCAAGATATTTTAAAAAGTTGTTTTGAAGATTTAAGTCAAAACATGTATATTAACACCCGAGTCTCCACTGATTCTACCTGCTCCCCTGTGGGTCATAGTAAAGGATTCTGCTCCGATTTATGGGGAATGAAGAAATTGCTTTACTTGAATTTTTGGGCAAGTACTTAACAAACAGTGGACACCATCATTCTGTGTCGAAAGGGATGGATCAGTTTTTCACTGAAATGGTTGAGTTTTTTTCCCCCTTTGAGCATGCTTGGACATTAAATCTGTGGTCTTAAAAGTCTGGGAGACTGTCATGCTGTTTGAAATTGTTCCCTTTGGATACCACTTGTAAATTATATTTTTATGTGCTGCTGCTTGGTGTATGAAAGCTGATGTAGCAGTGGCGAAAGGGATAGATGCATAATAGTGAAAATGAATGGAGCCTGCAACAGAATGTTGCAGCGTGGAGTGGACCTTGTTCAGAATTTTAGCTGCTCCATTCCATTTTCTGTCCGTTTGCTGTTGTCTTTCCTGCTACCTAGCAGCAGTCACCGTTCCTTGGACTCTAAAGATACTCAGACATCAGTGGGCTTTTCTAGGGAGCGTTTCTTCATGTAGAACTTCCCTCTTAAACCAAAATGGACACTGTGAGATATGGGTGGGGGTGGTCATATTCTTACAGGGCCCTGAAGGAATGCATTCACATATTTTCACTCATTTTCCCCCTACCCTCTGTTGGGATACAAGGTTTGCTTGGTTTTTCACTTCAAAATGGCCAATAGTGCCCCCTGTACCTGCATTTTGCCTCATTTGGGGGTATTTTAGTGTCCATTTTAACCTGTTTCAAGCCAGTATGGACCTTTTTTTCCTAATAGGAAGTGACTAGAAAATTACCCCAAGTTACCCCAAGTTTTGAGGGAGGCAATAGGTCAATGAGGACCCTTGGCTGGGAGCCACAAAAAGCCCGCAGGGTATATACTGTACTTTTGTAGATCTTGGGGTTAGAAAACTTCCTTATACCAAGTCATACCAATGGTTCACTGGGCACAGTATTGTGAGCTCTGACACATCGCAGTTCTCTGGCTTTTCTGTTAGGATTCTTTTCCTAACACAATCCAAGAGATCTCTTTTACTGCTGGGTGGTCTCACCCACGTCCTAAGCATGCCTGACCTTGTTTAGCTTCTGATATCAGAAGGATGTTCTGGGTGGTATGGTGTTTGCCTCTACCCCATGCATACCTTCCTCTTGTGTATGGGTGGTATTGTTCTGACTGTGTTAGAACCTGCACTTGAGTATTGAGATCATTATTAGAATGTAGAAGGAGGCAGTGCAACAGAATGCTGCAACATATCTCTGGTGTGCAAGTTTTTTTTTTTTCTCCTGAGCATCTAACTGAAGGGACAGAAAAACAGGAGCAAGCATCCAAGACAGGATTCCCAGCTCTAACTCAGCTCTGTATTTATTTGCAAGAATTTATTTAAAATTATTAGTTTTAAATATTTTGATGCATGCACGTCTCAGCATGAAATGTCTGGATGCAGTTGAATGCTTGATTTGGTTTGCAGAATGGTGTGAAAAGGTACTTTTAAGCGGATTGACCTTGGAGTGAAGGCTGAGAGCTCTGGAGGAATTTTGACTGAGAATTCAAACCGACTTCAGCCCCATCTTTGACCTGTAGTCATAGGGGATGTCGCACCCGTGTGTGGTAGTTACCACATGGTTACACTGGTACAGAACAAAATGCTTATGGTTGTTTTTTTTAAAAAAATCAGCTGAAGACATAGCCTGAAAAGAAATAACTCTCACATAATGTGAAAACAAATGGTGAAACAAGCTTATTTAATGTGTAAGCTCTGCCATTTTGGCTCAGTGTGAATTGGAACAGATCATCTTGAATGCTTTTTGCCAATGGCTCATCTATTTTATACATGAATTTGCTGGGCAGTGTCTGTGTTGGCTAAAATGTAACTGCTGTAATAATTGCAAATATATGCAATAACCCATTTTTTCTGATTTTCCATCATTTTACTGTTGTGCAACCTCTCTTTAAAAAAAGAAAAGAAAAAGAAAGATGCACACAGAAAAATCACAGGGCACAGAGGGAAGAATTCAATTCTGGATACTGTATACAACTTGGCCAAATCAGTATTTACAAAAATAAATTGTAACTTTTATTTAGATAGCAATAAAAGTATTAAAGTTCATATGCAAGTCAAAGTTAATCCATTTCTTCAGCTCACTTTTTAGACAGGACATTTGTGTCTTTAGACTCTCATATAAAGCACAAGTCTCATATAACAGCCGTCCTACCAAAAGCTCATTCTCCAGTCTAGGTCACACTCTCTGACCAGATTCTACTAAGGTTCAGTTGCTCTTCTGCCTCTCGCTAGTCTTCCACTGAGAAATAAACCTTCCCGCACAGTCACCTTCCCTGGTTAATGAAGGATCCTAGTCCATAGCTTCTTGCTAGGAATCTCACTAGGACCGAATGCCAACTGGGTATTTGGCTTTGTATAACTTTCCTCTCCGCCTCCAGACCCTCCCACATGATACTGGGCTGGGTTTCTCTCCAGAGGAGCTATTCGGGTTGCCTGGCAGCCTGCTTCCAGGCTGCTCTGGCACTTCAGACACCCCCAGAAATTCATCACAGGAGGACATAGACAAGTTGGAGTAAGTTCAGAGAAGGGCAACCAAGATATAAAAAGCTATGGAAAAGAAAGCATACGAGGAAAGGTTGATCGAGTTGGGCATGCTCAGCTTGGTGAAGAGAAGCGACATGGCTGTCTTCTTTAAATATATAAAGGGATGTCACAGAGAGAAGAGTGCAACTTTGTTCTTCTGCTCCCTAGGGTAGGACCAGGTTTAATGGCTTTAAATTACAGGAGGGTAGATTTGGACTGAACACTGGCATGAACTTCTTGATGGTAAGAGCCGTTTGGCAGTGGAACCAATCATGTGGAGTGGTCCTCTTCCTCTAAACAGCACAGCTACCTGATTGGGATATTCTAGCTGGAGTTCCCGTATTGAGCAGGGGGTTGGACTCTATGACTTATGGGGCCCCTTCCAATTCTGTGGTTCTGTGAACAGCTTTCTTCCGTTTCTATAGAACAGAGCTTTCCAAACTTTTCATGTTGGTGACACACTTTTTAGACATGTATCATTTCGTGACACGGTAATTCGGTAAGTGAAGGCAGCCCCTCAACCCAAGCCTGGCCAGCTGCTGCCCTCACCAGCGTCTTCCTCAGCCCAGTGTGGCAGTGATGGGAGTGGGAGAGGGCAGCCCCTTCCCCTGGGCCTGGCCTGCCACGGCGTCAGGAGAGGCAGCCCCTCCACCCATTACATTCATGCAACACACAAACTGCAACCAAAACACTAATGTGTCATGACACATAGTTGGGAAAGCTCTGCTATAGAACAACTGCAGTTGTCTGTTTCTGATTTTCTAACAAATAGGATGTTCTGTTATTCATTCCTTTGTTCACTAGACTTTGACTTCAGTGTGCCAGGCTCCATGAAACTTCACAATCTTATTTCGAAGCTGAAGAAGTGGATCAAAATCCTCGAGGCAAAAACCAAACAGCTTCCCAAGTTCTTTCTCATTGAGGAGAAATGTCGCTTTCTGAGCAACTTCTCTGCCCAGACAGCCGAAGTGGAAATTCCTGGAGAGTTCCTCATGCCGAAGCCGACACACTATTATATCAAGATTGCACGGTAAAGTCGAGTTGGCAAAATTAAAACTGTTACTGGGAAATGGGCTGGAGTCAGTTCTGCTTATAGGTGCCCAAAGAGTGTGGCCTGAATTCTGTTGGTGGTCTGAACTGGAGTGGATCCATTGATTCTGTGAGATTTATGGAAATGATGAATCTCCTCCATCCAGTATCTGATTCAACAAGTCTGCTCTAGTTAAGGCTGCCCATAGGCTTCAAGCCGTGTGTTCTAGTAAACTCTTCAATGAGGGAAGGGTTCCTCTGTTCCCCATACAGTCATTAGGGGTTGAAGGTGTTTTATCTGTACCACTAGCATATATACCTGGTGTTGCCCGGGATTTTATTTTCTCATAGGTAATACTTGTTAGAAAGAGTTGAGATCCTGTGTCTCTAATTCCTCAAACTGTCTTGTTGAGTACCTGTAACTTTCCCCCATATTCCCCAATCCAATCTGTATTTAGAGTTATTAATATACAGAAGTTGGGTTCCTGAGGGAAATACACTGCCCTCCTCCTTACTGCTAGGCCTCATCTCCATAGCAACCAGTCTATTTAAGACAGGCACAGTTGACTCAGGCCAAAGAGCTCTCTGGCTAGGAATTCTAAAGGCCCCTCCCTAAACTGCCAACCCTAGGCTTCCATAGAATCTTCTTAGGCAGCCAGTCATATGAAGTCTTCGCCTAATGCAACCAATCATATGAGGTCTTTGCCTGACACAGACAAACAAACTTTGACTTTTATATAGTAGATAAAGTGACCATAACATACAGACCAAATTAAAGTTGGTCTGGATTTTACATTGTTAATTTTGTTCTTAAAGGAAACAGTGAGTAATTTTCTTCCCACTGCAAGGAAGTCCTGGAAAACCATGCAGTTGTTGAAATCTATTTGTAGTTTAGGGAACTGGGTATGTTTAAATCGGATAAGAGAAGACTGAGAAGTGACTCAACAGCCACCTTTAAATAACTGAAGGGGTCTTAAGAAGAAGATGTTGTTTTTTCCTGCTCCAGAGACTAAAACACAAACTCCACTAGATTCAAATTACAAAGAGATTCTACCTGAACATAGGAAAGAACTTCCTTTACTATGAGAGCTGTTCAACAGTGGAATAGATTGCCTTGAAGGATGATGGGATTCCATCTTTGGCGGTCTTTAAACAGAGCTTGGATAGGCATCTTTCAGGAGTTGTGTATTCCTGCCTGGCCGGGAGTTGGACTAGATGACTCTTGTGGACCTTTCCAGCTCCAGGATTCCGTGAATCTGTATTTCCAAGCAGGACACTGGACCATGCTGCCAACAAATCTTCCTCTAGCCCTGTGGAGTTTGAGGTCTGTTCAGTGTTTAGGCATGTATTTATCCCTTATTCATTTGTTTGTTTGGCTTCACTTCATCTTCACAACCAGTGGCAGGCAGTCCCTTCTGTGTCAGGATGTAGTGGCTCCACTCTGGATTTTAAACTCTTGGTTTTAAAGGAGTTATCTAAGGTTCTGAACATCTTTGAGGGGACAGAGTGCAGCACACTAGACAGCTCCTTTAGAGTCTGGAATAAAACCCATAGCAGCTTTATACATTTGTGACATGAATCTACCATCCATGACTCTAAGCAACAACCCTGAGAGGTAGGTCAGGCCGGGTGGAAAAGGATCAGCCCAGAATCACCTTGTGTGTGTTTTGTGACCAAGTGGGGATTTGGATCTGGATGTTCCAAGTCATAGTTCAGCACTGTGACCATTGCTCCAGGCTGACTCTTGGGTCATTTCTGCACTAGACTGTTATAGTGCTATTATTCCACTTTCAACATCTTATAGAATCCTGGGGTCTGCTGTTGAAAGTGCTGAAAGTGGTAGAGAAGAAAGTGAAAGTGAAATAGTAGCACTATAACAGTCTAGTGTGGAAATGGCCTCAGTTTGGGGAGTTCAAGTTGTACAGAACTGGAGTGAAAACTGTTTAAAGCATGTGTGCACACTGATTTCCTTCCACCATCTTTTTTAGATAGATTAAATAGTGAGTGAGATTTCAGGGAAGAGGAGAAGAGGGCTCTGTTTTTTCAAACCCAGAGCCATCTCACTGCGTACCTAAGATTACACTCCCACAGGGGTTTCTCTTTCAGCAGTATGAAAATCAGCACCTGATCTACACCAAACAACCTGTGTTCAAAAAAGAGGAACTTTTGTCATTTAATTTGGAGAAGACAAAAGGCACAAATGCATCTGAGGAAGTCTTTTCATGCAAAATACCAATCCTGACTGAGCCGCATAATAGAAAAATGTAGATGCTTAAAAGGTTGCATCATTATAAAAAATTTATAATGGGAATGTTGGTTTTACAGAAGCTCAGTCGCTAATATGCTTCCTTTTGTTAGCTTTAAGTATGGCATTTCAATTTCTTTCCCCCCCTTTTTAAATCTAGCTTTCATCTTAGAGGAGAGAAATGAAGCTTTGGAGTTTGAAAGCCCAGGTGCTTTTATCTCTCTCTCTCTCTCTTTTTCATGATAGATTTATGCCCAGAGTGGAGATAGTACAAAAGCATAACACGGCAGCTAGAAGACTCTATATCCGAGGCCATAATGGAAAGATTTACCCATATCTCGTAATGAACGATGCCTGCCTGACCGAGTCACGCAGAGAAGAGCGAGTCTTACAGCTCCTTCGCCTTCTGAACCCCTGTTTAGAGAAGAGGAAGGAGACCACAAAGAGGCATCTGTTCTTCACAGGTGGGTACAGCAGGGGCACCCCAGAACTACAGAATTTGGACATTGTTGACGTTCTCTAGAAGGTTGCTTCTCCAGATGACTTTAAGAACGTTTTGAGTTTCCTGTGAGCAGCTGTAAGACAGGCCAGTCAAAGGGACCCCTTATGCAAGCTTTTGGTAGAGAGAAAGCTCTTAGCTCTCCCAAAATCCTTTGTAATTGTGAAAACTGAAAGTCGTTTGCTCATCTGCACCACAGGTTGGAGAAAGTACAAAAGAGCAGAACTTCTCCTGCTGTTTCTTTTGTTCTGCTTGTTGTTGTTAACTGCTATCAAGTTGAGTTTGACTTATGGAGGCCCTATGAATGAGAGAGCTTCCAGTCACCCACTCATCAACCACCCTACTCGGGTCTTGCAGATTCAGGGATAGCAATAGCATGTGTATTTGTGTACCGCTTATCAGTTAAGTGCTGTCTAATTGCTCCCAACAAACTGGGTACTCATTTTACCGACTTGTGGAGGGATGGAAGGCTGAGTCAACCTGGAGCCCAGCAGGATCAAACTTACAACCTTGTGGCTGCAATACCAGCATTTAACCACTGTGCCACCGGGGCTCTTCAATGTGTCTTCTTTGTTTGAGTCTATCCATCTGTAATGTGGCCTTCCTCTTTTCCTACTGCCTTCTACCTTACCAAGCATTATTGTCTTTTCTGATGAATCAGGTGTTCTCACAAGTTAGAGTTCTTATGTCTCCTCAGACCCGCCGTTGAGATGGGAGGTGTTAGCAAGGACAACTATAACTTGACTTATTTCAAATATAATAGCCTTTAAGGTGACACAAGACTATTGTTATAATAGGTTGTTGGTGAGCCAAACCAATTATCGGTATAGTTGGGATGGATGCATCAATATATTTCTAGTCAAAGTTAGTTTTGCTCAGTTAGGCCTGCTTCAGCGGAAGGTAAAAACTGCTAGCTGATATAAAGCAGCCCTCACTTCTTAAATTTTTGGATATTCCTTGGAGATAGGATTGTGGGGAATGTCATGATGTGTGTCCGGACTTCAGAATTTACCATTACATCATTGTCTGCTTGGAGGCTGGGGAAGCCAGGGAGCATACCACACCCATCATGTGGTATTCAGTGAAACCTTTATCCTGCCTGGTTCCCCCATACTCTGGGTTCTGTTTTAGTTTCACATCAACAGAGACTTTTAGATCATGCCTGAAGCTCTGTTCACACTTGCTGTGCGTGTGTGTGTGTGTGAAAGATTTGTTCCAGTTGCATGTTTGCTTTGACACTTTTATTTCAGGATGCTGGCAATTGGATCATTTGATTATAGAGTGACAAACCAACAATTCAGAAATCCCTCCGCCTCACCTTCTCCTATCCCCAGCCATTGGGGCAAGATTTTCAACAGGGTTAGGCAGCTGTCTGAAACTGGGTGGGGCCGTTGGCCCCCTGAAAGACCTGGAGGGCTGCAGCCTCCCTCTTGTCTCTCGAGAGGGCATGGGGAGCAATTTTGCTGTGTTATTGAGTTCACACTGTCTTACACCCAGCAGAGGCATTTATTTAACTGGGAAATAAATCAGACCTTGACTTCTAGCTTAATTCTTTGTTAACTAAAGACCTTTCCAGGACCTAGCATAGTTTGGGAGGGGGGAACATGGCATGTCTGTGTGTGTGTGTTTGAATTTTTAAAAAAATGAAAAAAAATTGAGAACATTCATATTTTCCGCACACACACCTTGAGAGGGCGTGGGGAGCAATTTTGCTGTGCTTTTGGATCCTCAGTCTGTCTTATTCCCAGGACAGGCCTTATTTAACAGGGAAATAAACCAGGCCTTCCAGCTTAATTCCTTGTTAGTTAAAAGCCTTTCCTTGGCCTAACATAGGGCCTTTCTATACTACACTGTTATAGTGCTATTATTCCACTTTCAACATCCTGTGGAATTTGTAGTTTACTGAGATCAAAGAGCTCTCTGGCTGAGAATTCCAAATGCTCCTCCCTAAACATAGGTTTTTGTGGGGGGAAAGGAGGGAATGTGGCATGTCTGTGTGTATGTGTGTGTTTGAATTTTTAAGAAACAGGAGTGTTCTGGTTGACCCCACCTGCTTTTAGACTCCTTGGCTGATAATATATCCAATAGGAGACCAAGCTGAAAGGAGCCTGATGGTATATCAGTGAAGTGGAAGTAACTTTGCTACCAAAGGTCTCTTCCTCACCATTTTCATGGCCTTTTCTATCTGGTTACTGCAGTTCCCTTTTTCCTCTTACATTTCTGATATTTCTGAGACAGGATTGGGCTGTGTTTTTCTTTTTTTTCAAATTTGGAATGAAAGACTCCATTTTGTGTCTTAATCGGATAAAGCTATCATGTCAGCAGTAGGTAGATTCTTATCATAGCAAAATATATATTCTCCTACATCAAAGCGAACTGAGAAGCTACTGATCTCCAGGTTTACAGTTGGCGTGGTGTGAGAACAACGGCCAGTAGGTGGGCAGGAGGAGAGACATGAAGTCTCCTTTTTTTTTCCTATTCTTTTTTTTCCCTTCCTCAGTGTCATAGATCCTCTTTTAGAAATGCCTTTGTGGGTGAGGGCTGGTGTCTAGTAAAAACAAGCCGTGCTTTCTTGCGAGTTCTCTTTCATAGTGGAGCTCTTGAGTCTGCTGAGAGGGATGGAAAGTGCCACTTGACATACTTCACTTGATCATCGCAGCCGTGGGAGAGCTGATATCTGCATACTAATTTGACAGTCGGTTTCTTGCTATATTTGTAGGCATTATTCATCCAGTACCCCCATTTTCCCTCTGTTCCTTGTTGCCTGTACAGCACCGTCAGTGTACACAGTGTTTTAAACAGAGCATGAAGACGTTAGTCTATTGGACATGACTCCTAGATTCTGTCAGTCAGTATGGCTGCTGATGGCTGTCTGCTGGCTGTAGTCCAGTTGAGAGTCACCATGGTGTATTGATTTGAACTATGACCGTGGAGACCAGGGTTGAGTTCCTTGCTCAGCCATGAAACCCTGGGTGACCTTGGGCTTCTTGCACACACACAGCCCCAGAAAACCTCATGATGAGTTTGCCTTAAGGTTTGCCATAAATCGGAAATGACCTGAAGGCACACAACAACATCCAAAGAAAGAAGTCCAGGTAACTTTTGCAGGCTCAGCAAACAAGCAGAAGGTGGAAGGTCCCACGTTTCTTCTTCAGGTAGGGCTGGGAAAGACCCTGAAGTGCATTTTGAACTCCATGAAATCTCATTTTGTCACAACAAACCTTGCTATGGTTTGTTGAAACCTGGTTTGCTCTGATGTCTTTCCACTAACAAGCTATGGTTTGTTAACTAGCCACAAGGAGCATTCTGAACCCAAGGCTAATGAAATCAAATGTATTTGAGCAATGGCTGTGGTTATGTCTCAGCCCACAACTGTAGCTTATTCCTACCCTGTTTCTCCAGCTTTTGGAGGAACTGTGTTGTTTTTTCTCCTGTGCAGTTTTTTGGCAAGAGTTGACAAAAAAGAGCAAACCAGAAATGGAGAAGGCAATGTATTTGCCACACATTTCTTGACTTAGGCAACAAACCATGATTAACAAAAAACATGTATTTTTATAATTAATTATGAATTAAACATATCCAATAATAGCTAGACAAAGCAGTGGTCTGATTTGATCATAAGATTACTTCCTGTTCATTTATTCATTAATTTTAAGCATTTTTACCAACAGCGTTGGTCTTGCTGTTGTTATTCCCAGCCCTGAGGCTCAAGGTGGCTTTTAAAAGTTAAAATGAATACAGCTTAAAAAAAAAACATACAATTAAAAAAAATAAATTATCAAGAAAATTAAAAACTGTTAAAAACGTAACTATTTAAAAAAGAAAAAAATATAAATAGGACAGCACATGAAAGTTTCTTTCCCCCGAGCGGTCAGCCATCAAAACCCCATCAAAACAAAAAAGTCTTCACCTGCGTACAGAAGGATAACAAGGAGAATGCCAATCTAAACACTTTAGAAAGGGATTTTCCAAAGCCTAGGAGCAGCAACCAAGAAAGCCCTCTTCTGTGTTCCCACCCAGATGTTCCTGTGTGGCCAATATGTAACGGTGAAATAACATCAACAACCCGTTTTTAAAATAGACTATTTAGAGTTGTGGTGATGATGACCATTCTTCCTCTCTTCCTTAAAGGCCAGCTGGTTCTAATGGCTACCCTTAGCAGGGACCAGATCCTTGAGCAGTTGCTGGTGACCTGAATAGCAAAATAGGTGGGATAGGCATCTCTGGTTTTCACACAGATGTGTTTAGCTAGAGAAACTAAGCTCAAGGGGGAACTCGCTCAGCTAATCTATCCTAATGATGGGATTTACACTCCAAATTCCAATTACATTCCAAACACATCTAGAGTCAGATGCCTGGAGGTGGGCTAAACAGAACTGGTAGAGTCTTTTAGAGTAGCAGAATGCAGCCTTTGGCCATCGGGTTTCTGGTTCTCAACGAGTATGGCAAATGGTATGGAATTCTAGCCTATCATAGAATAGTGGAAGAGACTATGTTGGCCTTCCAGTTCAACCTCCTGCTATGCAGGAACACACATCAAAGCATTCCCAACAGATGGCCATCCAGCCTCTGTTTAAAAACCTCCAAAGAAGGAGACTCCACCACACTCTGAGACACATATTCCACTGCCAAACAGCTCTGATCATCAGGAGATTCTTCCTGAGGTTCAGGTGGAATCTCTTTTCCTGTAGTTTGCATCCGTTGCTTCTTGTCCTAGTCTCTGGAGCAGTGGAAAACAAGCTCGTTCCATCTTAGATATGGCATCCTTCCATATATTTAAACATGGCTGTCATGTCCTCTCTTAACATTCTCTTCTGCAGACTAAGATAACCCCTGGAAGACTGTAGTTTGAGAACCAGAAATCTGGTAAAACAGGAGGCTTTTCAGCCACTGTTGAAGTGTCCTGGAGCAGAGTTGTGGGCAAGGACATACAGGAGATCAGGACAAAGAAGGAGGTTAGAGGATCCTCTGGAGAAAGGCAAGATGTGGTTATTACAGCCACCCATGAAAGGAAGAAAACACAGCCTTGTTGAGAATGATCTTTCAAAATGTTTATTTTATGTGAACAGCTCCCACCAACTTTCTCCTTTTCCTTTTTTTTCCCCCCTCAGTCCCCCGAGTTGTGGCAGTCTCTCCGCAGATGCGCCTGGTAGAAGACAACCCCTCCTCTCTCTCCCTTGTGGAGATCTACAAGCAACGCTGTGCCAAGAAGGGGATTGAGCACGACAGCCCAATTTCTCGCTACTATGACAGACTGGCAACCGTCCAAGCACGAGGGACCCAGGCCAGCCACCAGGTATTGATTGTGTCTGTGACTAATGCGTTTGGATGCTCGCCCTTCTCCGGGCCTGCTCCTAACACCCCTCGACTTTGCCTCGCCTTGTATTCGTTGTCTCTCTCATGCCTCCCCCACCCACCGCTTTACTTTCATTGGCAAAATAATCTTTCAAAGTGGAACCACCAGAGGACTGAGCGGGCACCTGCAGCACATTAATATTGTGGCAAACCTTCGAAAACATCAACCCTCCAAAGAGACTCATTACCTCCCCACATTATGATTAATAGAGCATAATTATGATAAAAAGGCAAGGGGTGCCTTGCAGCAGCATTGTTAGGTAACTACAGGATTTTTTTCTTTAAAGGCCCTTGTGGCTTAAATGGCACTTAAGGAGGCACTCCTTCACTCCTCCTTGTGAAGTTAAGGTGGTGGAGACACATAACAGTGCCTCTGCTGTAGAACTCCCAATCCAGGGAAGCTTAGCTGGTTGCATCTCTTTTAGGCTTGCAGCAGGTAAGCCAAAACAGACTAAGGTCCTTTCTGCAGACTGGCATCCTCCTGGCATGGGGGCGGGAGAGGAGTGGGACCACGATGATACTTCTGCATGACATTGTCATGGTCCCGTCCATCTCCTGTTGCCATCCGGCGTGATCATGGAGTAAATCATTGATGGGTTTTCTCCATCCTTGACACTCAATTGTGTGAAGCTCCCACACTTACCTGCCCTTTAGAAGGCTCAGGAGCATGATGGAGGTACTTCCTTCTGTGGTGCAGCATGGCAAAGTGCCCGGCTTTGTTGCGGAAGGAAGAGAAATGTCTATCACGCTGTCATCCACAGTGAGCCAGTCTGGTTCAGAGGGGCACGTTCCCATTGCACTTCCTTTGTGGCAGAAGTGCTGCCAGGATTCCAACCGGAGGACAACACAATAAAGTACATAGGGTGCAGAAAGAGTTCAAGGGTCTGTAGACCAAAAGTGGGGAACCTTGTTTAATTCAGTGGCTTTATTTAGTTTCAGAGAAGTCTTTCTGTCTGTCTGTCTGCCTTCCTGCCTGTCTTTCTTCTTTCTTTCTTTCTTTCTTTCTTTCTTTCTTTCTTTCTTTCTTTCTTTCTTTTTTTTGTATTTATGTATCTCCTCCAAGCTCATCATACCTTTGAGGTGATGCATAAACAGGGAAAAACATTTAAAACCTGATATTTTATTAAACCTTTTGAGAACTAATTTATTTCAAGGATACCCATGCATAGTTTTCAATTGTTGTCATTTTTAAGGTGATTGTAACTGTTGGCTTTTAGAGTGGGTTTGATTGTCATGTTTATTATGTTTTTGTTTTGTTCAAATTATGCTTTCAATCTTGAAATGTTTTAAATTATTTGTATAGCATACTACCCTGAGATCCTAAGATACAGGATGAGATAGAAATGTTTAAAGAAAAGAAAGAAGAACAGCGCAGAGTTAAAAACAAATATTCTTTTGAGAACTTCTAAAAACAATTTTTTTTAAAAAAAAGAAAAGTCCATAAAAATGATTTTAAAGTAAATAAAACAGAGCAGTTCCAAACACTTTCTGCTGGATGCTGGAATCTCAAAAGAGATGTAGCCAGCCTAACTTTTCTTGGCGGGGAGTTCTACAGTTAGGGTGCTGCTACAGAGAAAGCCCTGCCAATGCACCCACCAGCCTGGCCTCAGAAGTTTCTGAGAGCTGTGTTCCAATAGTTTTCAGAGCCCAAAGGAAAAGCGTGAGGCTACAAATGTCAGTGTAATTTAACCTAAAGCTCTTTTGGGAATCAGTTAAGCCTTAAGAGAGGCATGTTAGACTTTCAGAGTGCGACATAAAATGTTAGCAAGGCAGATAATCATCAAGCAATAGTATAATGGAAAAGAGGCATGACCACTTGGAAAATCCCAAGAGAGTCAGGTTCACCCCAGGCCCTGAGGTTTTCCACAAGTGCCATAGATCAGAGCTAAATGTTACAAGGATCTGATTTAGTCCAAGACAATTTCTGATTTCAAAATATGGAAAGGTTTCAGTGACTTGTTCAGTTCAAGGAGAGTGGCTTTACCATTGCACAGAGTGAGACAGCTGCTATAGATGGCAGATACTGGGAGCTTGGAGAGGGAGCTAGATGTTAGAGGGCAGAGCGGTGTGTACCAGTTTTCTCTCCCCACCACCACAAGCTAGCTTGCTGTCCTCAGCTATAGCAGGGGAGACAGTGCTTCTCCACTGGTGGTCAAGTCAGGTTCAGTTGGCTCTTATTTGTGGGATCTGTGAGGGAGGGTCACCATCTAACCCAGGAGCGGGAATGTTTTGACTTCAACTGCCAGAAGTCTGAGCCAATGTGGCCAGTAGTAGGGGGTTGTGGATCCTGGCTCCAATACAGCTGTAGGTCCCAGATTCACCACCCCTTCCTGGAAGTCAAAATAGCTAAACTGAGGCTATTGTACTTTGGAACCTCATCAGAAAAGATGAAAAAAAAGATGATAATGCTCAAGGGAAGGTAGTAGGAACCGAGGAAGACTGTATTACAGATGGATTGACTCAATTAAGAAAGCCACAGTTGCTCTGAGTTTTTAAGACTTGAGCAGACCAGTGAATGACTGGGAATATTGAAGGTTTCTCATTCTGGGGATTGCTATTAAGTCAAAATTAACTTGAGGACAACTAGTAGCAAATGACAGTTTTACAGATCTTGGAGAAACTTGTTTTGGGGGCGGGGGTTCTGAATGCTGTAATTTAAAAATTTTTAAAAAAACTTTTTCCAAGTTCTGGAATGTATGCAAACAACTGTGAACACTTGAAGGCCTAAATCCAAAGGCTAGGGCCAGCTAGAGTAGACGTGCTCAACAGGAACATGATAAATCAGTAGTTAGGTCAGTTCCATTGATGCAATGGGTTCCACTTTGGTTGGGACTCACAATTGGATTTAGGCTTGAAAATCCTGTCCAAATGCTGCTGTCATCCTCTTTTTCGCTTTGTAGGTAAGTCTGTGATGAGTCTTTTCCAGTTCACATTAAACTGTCCCAACACCTTTTACTTGGTGTCTTAGGGGCCGAGTGAGACACAGATTGAATCCTGCTGAAGTGGTGCAAATAAGACTTAATGTTCCATTATCATTCCGAGTTGTCCATTTCTAGCAGGAAATTATTAATTTAAAAGCTTCAATACATACTGTTAGACCTAGTGCCATCCTCTTTCCTCGCTGTAATTGGTGAAATTCCAGGTGCCTTGAATCCCGAATGTTCTCTCTGTAATAAACAACCTTTCATGCCTTGAACAGCATAAAATAAAATTAAGTGACATGGAACATCTGTCTCCTTTCTTCTCCCCCTCCTACTTCTCCCTTTTTTGAGGCTCTTACCTTCAGGTACGGAAAATTTAGTCTGCGTAATTTAATTTAAGCAAGGGTGATTATCATTCTTTTCTAGTGCTCTGGAGTGGGTCCGCATTTTATTTCTCTTTCTTATTAATCAGGCCAGTTTATGGTATAGGAATTAAATATGGAGACGGCTCTTGGATGTTTACGTGAGAGGCGCAACTTGTCCGTGGAATGTGTGGCAACATTAATGCCTGGATGCTTCAAGCTGATCTTCATGGCAGACAGAACATATTAAATGTTGTAGTAGGCAATCTCCCAAGGGTGAAATGCTCAAAAGTGACTGGGAACTACAGCTGAGCCACAAGACATTCTGAGGTGCCTTGTGAAGTAGGATTTCCTTCCTCATTAACTCCAGGAGAAATTAGGAGACCGGGTTTTGTGAATCAAGGATCCAGCTTTGTTGAAAGAACTGCATTTATGTCCCATACCCTCAGAGGCCAGAATCTGAATAGGATTGGGCCCTGAGTTTCGTACCTGTAATATAGAAGGTGCCAGGTCACCTTACATTGTGTCTGTACCCTAGTAACATTCCCTTCAGCTAATTTTCCTGACCAGATGCTTACATTATTATCCTAGGCTAGGCATCAGATCTGACCTTCTACACATTGCTTCCAGATTCCTTGCTATCAGAAGGCCTCAACTATTCCGTACAAGGGAGGAAGAGACCTGTTGGGGAGAATTCTAGCCATCTCAGCTTATTTGTCTGGGTGGACGGTCTGAAGGCATACAGTTCTGAAAAACGCCAGCATGCTTCTGAGTTAGCCCAAGCAAAACCATATTAGCTTTCTCCTTCATTTCTCAGATCTGTTCCCAAACCAGTGCCATCATAAGCAAGGTGTTCATTACCTAATGGAATGGCATCATGCCAGAAGTAGGACAGGGGTGGGAAACTCCAGGCCCTGGATTTCAATATGGCCCATCTTGGCTCCCAATCTGACCTTCTCCAGAGGACAACACTCCCAGGACCCCATCATTTGCTGGTTTCCCAGCTTTTGCATGTTTCCCACCCCCCATTGTATAATGTTGAGATACCTGTTTGGAGGTTTAGTTCCTGGCAGTAAGAGCTTTAAGCTAACATATGCTGGTATTTGGAGTCCAACGCTTTCGTCTTTGGCTCCACCAACCACTGGAATGCGGCCCATTTGAAACTGGACGTGATCCCTAGGCTGAAAGTAGTTCCCCATCTTTACTTTAGAGAAATCCTTCTTCCTGACACCTTCCATCTCTCCCTTCTAGGTTCTCCGTGACATTCTGAAAGAAGTGCAGGGCAACATGGTGCCGCGCAGTATGCTGAAGGAGTGGGCCCTGCATACCTTCCCCAACGCCACCGATTACTGGACGTTCCGGAAGATGTTCACCATCCAGCTGGCCCTGATTGGTTTTGCAGAATTTGTCTTCCATCTGAACCGACTGAACCCCGAGATGCTTCAGATTGCACAGGTACGTGTTGAAGCTGGTTCATGGTTGTTGCTTGGTAACTTTTCCATCAGAAAATGGCTTACTTGTCCATGTTGAGTGGCCTTTCATTTATATAATGGCACACATGGAAGTGTAGATCTATAAAGAATTTTCCATTTTGCCTTGCCATCCAAGACAAATTTCATAATAATTGTTATCATTACTAATAGTTTTAGTAGTAGCTGTAAAAAGTGCAAAATACATTTCCAACTCAAGGTGCTTTCCTGGAAATGTTTGTTGAGAGGGGGTTTGCCCTTTCTTCCCTCTGAGCCTGAGAGAGTGTGCCTTGCCCAAAAATTACTTGGTGGGTTTCTGTGACTGAGCGGGAATTTGAACCCTGCTCTGAGAGGTGGTGAAGTGTAGTGGTTTGAGTATTGGACTACAGACCTTGGAGAGCATAATTCTATTCCCTGCTTCACCATGGAAACCCACTGGGTGACTTTGGGCATGTCACACATTCTCAGCTTCAGAAAATCCCATGGTGATAGGTTTGCCTCAAGGTCATCATAAGTCAGAAGTGGCAAACAACAACACACAAGGCACACAACAACAGCTCCCACACCACTATATCACACTGGCTCAGTCATAGTAGTAGTAGAAGAGAAATGCTCCAGAACGACTTAATTATTTTATTTGTTTAATTTATAACCCACCTTTCTTCCAGTAAGCAGTGAGAAAACATCTTTGAGACCAAAATACTGTAACCAGACTATAGTTGCAATAATGCAATAATATCATTCCAGTCCCTCAAAAATGCTTTGGGGCCACCATATGGGGAAGAAAGGTGGCATATAAATTAAGACATAAATGAATAAACAAACAAACAAATAAATAAACAAAAGGATGACATTTTCCTAGAGCTTTTCCCCTCCACTCTTCCCAATTCTATTCTCACAGGAAAACCTTTGAGGTAGGTCATGACCAGAGAAGCTCAATGGCCCCAAAGGTCACCTGCTGAACTTTGTGGTGACTGGGATTTAGACACGAGTCTCTCTGCTTCTAACTGAGCTTTCCCTAATTTGATGTTCTCCAGATATTGTTTGGACAACAACTCCCAGGCATCCTTACCAATAGATATGCTTCCTGGAATAGATGGGAGTTGAATTTTTGCATGGCTTTTAACTTGCATTATTTTTAAATATGTTATTAGTTGCCTTGGGAGCAAAGCAGACATTAATATTGTCATCATCATCATCATCATCGTCACCAACAAGAGCGACAATAGTAATAGTAGAATTCCCAAACATCTGGAAGATATAAGAACTGCACTGGGTCTCAGGCTAATGCAAACAGTAACATGAAATAGGTTGTCTGTCATCCTCTTACAGTGCAAGTGCATAAAGTTCCAAATGTAATAATTTAAATTTAAAACATTAAGAGAAAGAGTGGGGATTGTGCAGCTTGGGAGGGTCCCATGTGTTCCTTGGATGATTCCCCAGAATCGACCAACCTTTCCCTAAATTACTTCTTTTTTTTAAGTCTGACAAAAGTGTTTGGCGGGCTGAGGAAAGCCTCAGGAAGTGCAGTTTTGTGATTAAATGGTGTTCCAGTGAGCCTGCCACCACAGCACCCAAAAAAGTGACAATAACATCCCTTCCGGTTGCCAAAAACAGCAGCTGGGTAAGTCACAGCGTGCCCTGGATGGGGCTCAGCACTAGTGAAAATAGCCCTCCAGGACCCATGAGGTACTCACTTCTGATTTAAGGGGTGCCAAACTTTGTCCAAATCTAAATTTAATTCTGCCCCCTACCCTTTTTTTGGAAACACATGCATACACAGGCACACTGCTTATCCCTGACTTTTCACGTGCTTGCTCAAAGCGAACAACGAAGCTTCTGTACTGAGGAAGAGTGGAGATCTTTCATTGCTCCTGCCCTGGCACCGTAGCAAAGTCCATTATTCAGACTTGTCACCTTGCAGGAGCCGTTCTTGTCTGTCATCTTTATGTCCCTGTTAATCAGAAAGAGTGTACGCACCTGAAATTCTTGTTAACCTTGTTCAAGGCTGGCATTGCCTGAGTGGGAGGCCACCAGAATTGGAAATACCGCTGGGAACTTGCTGTTTTATTCTGCTCTCATTTACACTTTTGAACATCAAGGGCGCAAATGATTTTGCTTTGGGGCAGCTCCTCCACCTCCCAGTTTCCATACTTAGAATTACACGTGTCTGTCTTTTCTTTAAAACTGTTAGGATACCGGCAAACTGAATGTGGCGTACTTCCGATTTGATATCAACGATGCCACAGGAGATCTGGATGCCAACCGACCCGTTCCGTTCCGACTCACACCAAATATTTCTGAGTTCCTCACCACCATTGGAGTTTCTGGCCCTCTCACTGCGTCTATGATAGCGGTCGCTCGCTGTTTTGCACAGCCAAATTTCAAGGTACGTGTGTAGTTGATACTGCAGTTTGCCTTCTCAGACTTCAATAGCAAAAAACTAGATGAGACTCTTCTTGGCTCTCCTGCTGAACTTTGCCATGCTGATCTATTTGCATAGTTCTTTTCAAGCTTGACAGGGCCTCGATTGCTGTGGCCCCATGTTGTTCTTTCCCCTGGAGCTATTAAGAAACAGTTTTAAACAGGTTTCATTTTATTTTGCTTTTGATTCATTGCTGCAGCTTCTGTTGATGGTGGTTGAAGTTTTAGCTGCTGCTTGCTCTGACGAGGTGTAATGTGGCTTTAGCTAGGACAGCGATTATTGTATTTTATGAAATCTTTCACACCGTTTTGAGGAGGCAGTAGTATCCTAAAAGGTGAACAGTTGATCAGGCAATTAATACAGCTGGCTGTCCACATTCACTAGGGTTAGGGGCACAGGACCCTTGTAAAAATGGAAACATCCCAAATATCAAAATGTGTGTATGTGTATGCTTGTGGGAAGGGGGCTGAGGCATAGTAGAGAGAGTGGATACTCAGAGTCCAATCCAGGTCAGGGAAAAGAGAGGAAAAGGGGGTGGTTTGGCATGGTGGCCTTATACTCTCTCTCTCTCTCTCCCCCATCGCCTTCCTTGGGTGTGTGGGGGGCATTGGGAGAGGGTTTGTGGTGTTGAGGATTTGGGCTGAGAGCCATCCTTAGGTGGCGAGGCAACTTCTGGTGGTGGTGGAGGAGGAGCGGGAGGACCGGGGGTGGGTTTTTAAAGGGCTTCACAGCCTGATTGGAGCCACCAAGAGGGTAGGTTCCCTAGGAAAAGTAGTGCCTGTGGGGCGGGGGGGGGCAGGGGGTTGGAGAAACATGCAAATAATCAAATCTGTGAAAGTCAAATCTGCAAATGTGGAGGACCGACTTAAGTAGATACTGAAGTTACTTGGAAGTTTACCATGGATTATTCAACAGAAAGATCAGCAATCTGCTCCCAAGGTACAGACTCCTTGTTGTTACCTTCAGTGCCTTCTGGAGCCTTACCAGTCTCCATCACCAGCCACTGGGAAAGGCTGGGGAGGGGATGTTTATTTTCTTTTGGAATAACACTTCCAGAATCCCCCAGCCAGCATGGTCACTCCTGGCTGGGGATGCTGGGAGTGGTAGTCCAAACAAGAAACTTCTCCGCATTCTGGTGCCTAGTAAGTCCCTCCCTGTTACTGTTTTGCTCCTTCAGCTCTGCTGATCTGCAGAGATCCTTCAAGGTCTGCCTTTTTTCCTTTGCTGACTGTCTGCCTGGAGCTGCCAGCCAACCTCTTGTGGGTTGCCAGTTGTCTTTCCTTAAACCTTTCCTCCTGAACCCCCATTTGGTGTGAAGCCTTGGGTATGAAGAAAGACTATTGAATGGGTGAATTATCAATCCTTAACCAAGCAACAGGAGGGAAAATGGTACTGGTCACATGCCCCCAAATGCTAATCAGAACACATTATGATTTCAAATAGCTACATTACAATAACTTGCGTAAGTCAAATAACATGGTACATAGAAAGTATACTAATCAAACATAAGACAGTGTGCTAGCTTACAATAGTGGCATCATGTAAGTACTATGCAATACAAATAAAGAGAAGACACAGCACGGTAGCAGCAGTAACACAATGAAAACTCTACACTGTTCAGATAAAAAGTAAACACAGTAAAACTCGCATCCTGGCAATGCCCCATTAATTTGAGATCTTCATCAGGTGCAATCTTCCTTCAATCCTTTTACTGCCACTCTGTTCAAAACTTGACCTTGGGCTTATCATGCACTCTCAGCCCCGGAAAACACTGTGATAGGTTCACCTTAGAGTCGCCATAAGTCAGACGCGTCTTGAAGGCACACAAGAACAAGATATGTCCCTTTCCCCTGTCCAGCCCTGTCATAACCTGTCTGCCTTGGCCTTGCTTGTCCCTCGCCCCCGTTGCCCAACATTCACTTGGTTCAGAAACCAGAAATAAATCCACCAGGATTCTAGGAAACAATAAGCAAATAGGTGGAGGGGAATTCTCTTTTGCAGATCTCTTCCCCGGTTCCCCATTCAAGTTAATTGCTCTTTGCTGGCAGTAGGGCATGTTGTTCTGGATAGAAGCAGAACATGGGTTGGGGAGGGCACCCATGGGTGCTGAGGAATTCCGTGCCTGGTGAGGGCATAGTCTTCCTAGCAGATAAGTGTGGGACATCTTGGCTAAAGGAGAGTAGGCTGCCCAGCTCTTTGTCCTTCCATGTGCAGGCGAAAAGCCTTTCCATTCTCTGGATGGCAAGGAGAAGCAGTCCATAGTGTTATTTTTGTTGTTAGTTGCCATCAAGCCAACTGTGACTTATGGTAACCTATGAATGAGAGACCTTTTTTAAAAACTGTCCTATATTGTTTTAACTCCTGTTGTGAGCTGCCCTCGGTCCCCTGTTGTGAGAAAGGTGGCATATAAATTAAATAAATAAACCTCCATCTCTAAAACCAGCACACTGGTTTTATATCTTTATTATACATTAAGCTGAAGCACATTTGAAAAAGGGCTTCTCTAGCTTTGCTCTCTTTTGGCAAGAATTTTCTAGACAATTAAAGACTGCAGATCCATGAAAGTCCAGTTGATGCCATATTGGTCTGGCTTTTTGGGCAGAATTGCAGCCTAATGGAAGGTTAATTCTATTCTCAGCTTGGCCTGTAGGGTAGAAATTAACTTGCCTCTGCAGTTATCTTACAGTTCAAGCAATGCCGATGTGTTTTTTTGGCAATTGAAGGAAGGATGATGTGAATGACAAACGCTGCCTTGCTGAGTTCCTTTCGAATAATACCACAAATAAGAATCTATCTTGGCAGCTTGTTAGCAGGGTAGGAAGCCCAAGATAGAGAGTAGCTTTGATGGACTGCAGCACCTGGCAGGGTGCAGCTTGCTGAAGGAAGTGGGCTTATTTTCTTTTTAAATTTGGAGACTTCACCGGGACGAAACATCTCGCTGTCAGGTGGCAATTTGCAGTTGGTGCATAGTACATGAAAAGTGTGCATGGAGCACAGTGTGGGTTTTGTAATTAGGCATCTTAAGACTCCACCTGCCGTTGCACTAAACCCTCTCTCAACTTTTTAAGTGCAAGGAACAGCAGCAACAGAAGGCCTGAAAAATGGGGAGGATTATAAGGTATTGCCCATGAAGGTTTCCTGTCCTCCCTCGAGTGCAAACCATCCATAATAATAATACTGATGAAGTGTTTAGGGCAGCCTACTCTCCACGTCATAACCTGTTCTTAACGTGGGACCCAGGCACCCGGGGGGTCCACAGGGGCCCTCACAGGGGGTCTGTGAAGCCCTGCTGGTAAAGCACTGCAAATAGCAGTGGCAGCAACAGGAATGAGACAGCAGGGGAGGGTGTGGGTGCCGAAGCTGCTGCCACATCCCTGATGAAAGGGACACAGTGGCAGGTGTACATGCATGCTGAAAGTGCTCCCTTGTTTGCAAACGAGGGAGAGGTTTCAACACCCTTCATCCCTCCCCAGTTGCCGTGTTCCTGACAAAAGGGACATGGCAGCAGGCATGCACCCAGACTGCTCCCTCATTTGCAAATGAGAGAGCAGTTTCGCCCCCACCCCTCAGCTCCACTGCTGCATCCCTGATTAAAAGGACATGGCAACAGGCATGTGCTCATGACCAAACTATGACTCTGGAGACCAGTGTTTGAATCCCCATTTGGCTGTAGAAACCCACTGACAAGTCACATTCTCTCATCCTCAGAGAAAGGGAAAGGCAACAGATTTTGCCAAAAATACCCCCATGGTGGCCTTAGGGTTGCCATAAGTCAGTTTTCAAAGGAGAAAGACGTGATGGCTAGGAAGAACCTCCCCCTGTTAGGTGCACTTTGGTGTTGTGTGCCTTCAAGTCACTTCTGACTTATGGCAACCAATCACAGTTTTTTTGTTTTGTTTTGCTTTTGTCAAAATTTGTTCAGAGGGGGTTTGTCTTTGCCTTCCTCAGAGGCTGAGGGAACATGATAAATGTTCAAGGTCTCCCAATGTCTGAATGGGGATTTGAATCCTAGCCTCTGGAAGCCTTTAACAAATAAACAAATATTTGAATATTTAAATTTAAATATTTAAATCGTGAGTTAAGTCTTGCAGGTCCGTGGCAACAGATTATATTTACAGGGAGTCCCTGCTAAAGAAAAAATTAAGAACCACTGGTGTAGGGAATTCAGCCTGCCCCAACTTGGGTTCCAACAGATGTGGGTTGGAGAAGTGATAATTATTACCGAATGTAGAAAATGATCACTCCCATCATCCTTACCCTTGGCCAATCTGGCAAGGACTAACAAAAATTTGAGTAGATCTCAATATTCAGAGGGCCTCACGTCTCCAGCCTTGCTCTGAATGTTTTGAACCGAGAGTCTCCAATAGTTGGGGATGATGAGAAGTGGCCTTAGGATATCTGGACAGCCCCTCACTTTGGGGAAGGCTACAAATGCCTGAACTGGAAGAGGGCGGGAAAAAGGTATGATCTAGCTGGATTTGATGGGGTCGAAATAGATAAAGGTACGGTCTACTACATGGCAGAACAAGGTGCTCAAATCCTAAGGAGGTACAAATGGGCTGTACCACATGAGATTTACCAGTTATTTACTCTAGGGTGGAAACTATTTTAAGAAGCTCTTCATCTTTTTAAAAACAAGAAATTAACCTCCCAAACCTGTAAGCCATGCCCTATGAGGAGCAGCTTAGTAAGCTGGGTATGGTTAGTCTGCAGAAGGGAAGGTTAAGAGGGGACATGATAGCCATGTTTAAATATTTGAAGGGATCTCATGTCGAGGAGGGAGTGGGCCTGCTTTCCTCAGCTCCAGAGACTAGGACAAGAAGCAATGGATTCAAGCTGCAGGAAAGGAGGTTCCCCCTGAACCTCAGGAAGAACTTCCTGATGGTCAGAGCTATCCGGCAGTAGAATATGCTGCTGCCTCAATGGAGTGTGGTGGAGTCTCCTTCTTTGGAGGTTTTAAGCAGAGGCTGGATGGCCATCTGTTGGGAGTGCTTTGATGTGTGTTCCTGCATGGCAGAATGCAGTTGGACTGGATGGCCCCTGGGGTATCTTCGAACTCTATGCTTCTATGATCTTACTCCTCCTCCTCCTGCTGCTGCTACTGTTATTGTTATTATTGTTAATAATATAGCACTATCAGTGTGCATAGCACTTTACAAGTAAAAAAACAACAAAACAGTCCCCTGTCCCCTGGCTTGCAATCTAATTAAGACATGACACAATAGGAGAAGTGTGGAAGGGGCATGATGGAGCTGTGCCTGCCTCTTCTTCTCTCCCTCCGTGGCCATGGCAGTGGCATTTGGGATGGAGGGAGGGCCTTTCCTCTGCATCTGGGCCGAGGCATGATGGAGCTGTGCCTGCTTCTTTTTCTCTCCTTCTATGACCAGGGCAGTGGCAGGTGGGATGGGCCTTTCATCTACTTCTCCTAGCACGAGTCTTTCTTACAAAGAACAAAAAATCAAATAGACAGCCTTTAATAAACATAACTCACTATAGACCAGTGCTTCTTAAGCTATCTGATCTGAGAGACTGACAGGTTTTTCCCCCCCAAGTGTTCTGGAGAATGTCATGATGCTTGGGCCCATTGGCTACAACTGTTTCTTTCCTTTCCTGGAAACTGGCTGTGGACTAGCCCCCACTAGCTCCTCGACTAGTAGTGGCCCAAAGACCATCATGTTCAGTAGCATTGCCTTCTAAACTTTCCATCATAAAGTGTCTATACCCCTACACACTTTGGATTTATGCAGAAAGGTCAAAATGCCACAGCGTACTTTCATTACAGTTTTCTTGAACCTGTAATCCCCTTGACAGTTCTTCCTAGTTAAACATAATTATCTCTCTTTTCAATCCCTCCCCTCCCCTTTCCGGCTGCCTTGCAGGTCGACGGCATCCTGAAGACAGTGCTGCGAGATGAAATAATTGCTTGGCACAAGAAAACCCAGGAGGATACCTCCTCCCCACTCTCGGCAGCTGGACAACCTGAGAATATGGACAGCCAGCAGCTGGTTTCGCTGGTTCAGAAAGCGGTCACCGCCATCATGACTCGACTGCATAACCTGGCCCAATTCGAAGGAGGGGAGAGCAAAGTGAACACTCTGGTGGCTGCTGCAAACAGCCTGGACAATCTGTGTCGCATGGATCCTGCCTGGCACCCATGGCTCTAGCTTGCCGTAGCGGAAAGAGATTAAGAAAAGGTGAAGACTTTGTCTGGAACAATGGCTCGCCTCCATTATGCCTCCACATCCATCTCGAACCCACCTTCTCGACCCTTTGTTTAGTGTGATCATGTTTGCAGGAGTATCGGTGTTCCTGTTAAACCTTCCTAGCGGTTTTGCATGCTTAGGGTGTGAGGAATCCCAGAAGGAGGTAGCTTGCTTAAGAACCTCTTCAAACAATCACCTTTTTTATGTCAGAAAGGAGAATACAGATGCTGTTCTCAAGACTCCGATTTCTCCAGTTCCTACCTGTGACCTCGTTCAGTTTTCAACCCAGTAAGAAACTCATGTCCCTACCCCACCCCCCGTGGATCTTACTGTGTGAATTTGTTATTATTAATTTTTTTAGTGAAAAAATAGTGTTTTCTTCATCGTTTCCCTTCCAGTTGGTACAGACACTGCTTAAATACCATTTTAATTCATTATGCAATATACTTGACTTAAAGTGGGCTTGTACAGTGACTTTTTCGTAATGCGATGTATAGAAAATCATTTTTTCATCACTAGTTGGAGGAAATGGATCAAATTCGGCTAGTTTTATTCTGCCAGAGCTGGGGAACGGATTCATTTTTGCAGTCTAGTTTAGTGACTCATTTAAGCATAAAACAAAAATCCCAAAAGTGAATTTTGTCACCCATGAAGATACATATTTGGATGGAACCAGTATAGCGGAAATCAAAAGTTACATATAATGAGGTAGGGTCCTTGTTTTTCTCCCCCTCCCCTCCTTTTCTTAGATTTGCCTCATTTCAGTCTCTATCATTAAGTAGCTTCTGGAGAAACCATTTTGTAGTTGTTTACCTTTGTAATTTAAAAAAGGAAAAGGAAAAAAAAAAGGAATTGCTTTTATTTGGGTCCATGTTAGCAATTTTTATAAACCTTGCAGTGTTGAGAATGTTCTAGTTCAAATTTGTACAGAGTGGAACATTTTTTCAAAATAAATATTTTCTAAACTGCTTTAATGGTGCTCCTTTCCCCTGAAGTGGACTCTTAACAGTAAACTGTATTGAGCAGGGAACAAAAAGTGGGGAGGAAGGGAACAGATGTCCAAAACAAGTGACAAGAAGCGACGTGGCACTGAAAACTGTTTGCAGCCCTGCTATACTGCGTGCTCATCATAATTCCGTTCTGTGATTCTCTTTGGACAGCAGATATTAAATCAACCTGAGAACAAGAACAATACGTTCTGAGAGCCTGGTGCAGTAATTAATTGGTTAGCCATTTGTGGTGCTTGAAACAGGGCCTGGAACATCATATGCCTGCTGCATAATTAAAAATTGCATAATTCATTCAGAGAGGTTGGAGCTACGTGGTGACAGTTTGCACTCTAATAACCGTCTTCCTGTTTAACAAAGGTGGGGCCTTTTGGATGATGATGACCTCATTTCCCCGAAGACCCAGTCAACTGTAAAAGTTATCAAAAGATTGCAGGGATGCAGTGTTTTTATGTCAGAAAGGAGAATACAGATGCTGTTTGCAAGACTCAGATTCCTCCAGTTTGTTACCCATTCACACTGCAAAGTTATAGCACTGTGGTTCCACTTTAACTGCCATGGCTGCATCCTATGGAACCCTGATGTTTGCAGTTCAGGGAGGGGCAAGGCGTCTCTGACTGAGAATCCCTTTCAGAAGCCTGTGTGTGGCTAACACTTAGTGATACTGCCATGATGGGCCACTGGGGTCTTTCAGGTATTGTTGGATTGCAGTTCCTAGCATTCCCCACCATTGGCTGTACTTACCTTGGGTGAATGGGAGGTAGGCTCCAGGAGCATCTGTAGGGCCAGAGATTGTCCACATGGTTTTAAGAGCATACACATGACCATACACATTGATTGCCTTTATCTCTGACAGCCTTTTCACTTTGCAGAATTGTAGTGCTTCAATACCTCTTTAGCTGCCATGCTTCCATGATAGAAGACCCTGGTATATGTAGTTCAGTGAGTCACTAGAACTCTTTGGAAGAGAATTCTAAATCACCTCATGAAACTACAATTTGTAGATTTCCCTGGGATGCAGACAAGGCAGTTGAAGTAGTCTCAAATTCTCTAATTGCACACCTACCATCTAACATTTCACAGGTGAAAAGCGTGACACTTATAGCACAGCAACATCAGAATGTGGTCAAGATGGCAAAAGTTATTGATAAGAATGCACTAACTAGGAGACACTGCAGTGGATTGCTTTTGCCTCAACCTCCTGGAAGGGCAAGATTCCTTCCCGTCCTCTCCCCTCCTCTTTCCTCTCCCCTCGTCTGAGTTAACTGGGTGCAAATCTCCTTTTGCACTGTGAACTCAGTTTTCAGCAACTGAAGCTGAGGATAAAGGGTGAAAGTTGGAGGGGAGAAAGACTGTGACATTATAAAAGCAACTGAGAAAGTGGGATGACAAAGGATTAATCTGCACTGTTCCTGCCAAATTGGGATGGTTGGAGGTTATGTGCATGGTGTGAAAGGCCCTATTCTTTACTTGCTCAGAAATCTGGAAGATAGTCTGCCCATCTGGTGTCTTTTTCTGTCCATGGCAGCCCACACTGACAGAAATGTACTATCCTGGGTGCAAATGAGCCCCTTCTGGAAAAACAAAAACAAGACTGTCTCATTCCTTCCTGAGAAATGCAGCTTGCAAGTGCATCCAGTGGGGACTTTGCAAAACAATATGCTGTCAGGTTTGGTAAAGCATTGCGTACTTTTCGTTTTTGCTAATTGCATTTTGCTCTCATTTGAAAGAACAGCCTCTCTGACTGGATTTCACTGCTCCCTGGTGAAATCTTGTAGCTCTGGCTGAGTGTTTTCTGTCATTTTCTTTTTCTTTTCTTTTTCTTTTTCTTTTTTTCTGATGCCTTATTCTCCCCACCCCATCCCACTCCTATAATTGGGCTCCTCATGAATTGCCAGAAACCAAGAAAAGAGAGAGAAGTAGAGGGGACTGAAATGGCTCAGAGGATCTCTCTGTATCAAGGAAAGATTTGTTTTCTGACAGCAAGCAAAGGAAGGGAAAAAGTTGCTCTCAAAACTCTGATGGTTTCAGTGGGATGGTGTCATGCTCTGCTTCCAGAGCATGGACTGACTCAGAGTCTGAAGCAGAGGGCACGGCAGAGACTAAAACAGGGGCCATGCCAGGACCTGCTGTACAGAGAGAGGTTTCAGTGCCAGAAACAGAACAGAGGGCAGTGCCAGCTCCAACAGAGAGTCCTGCTTCTTCAGATACAGAAGAACACTTACCTAGACCCAGCTTCACACAGCACAGGCATCAAAGAGAGACTCCGAATTTATAACTGGTAACAATCAATAAAGGCACAGCTGTGCTAGGCTTTGGGTCTGTTTAGCTGGTGTCTTTCCCTTGGAGTTGTCAGAGCTTATTTGACCTTCTGCCTTGCTGGATGCCTTGATGAATGCTTGGATTAACCTTGGATGGTCCCTTGCTGTGAAACCCTGTGAGACTTTGTTTATGACTGTGTGCTTACTGCCTGGAAGTAAGTAACAAGCTGGGAGTTATTCAGTTTGTTTTGTTTGTTTTATCAGCTGTGCTGGGACTGAGGACAGAATTAATAGATTTTTTTGAAAAAAATCAAGGCACCGCAGCCTCATTCTCTAGCACTGCACGCAGTGTTGCCTTAGGATAATGTTGTTGCTTTAGGATGGAGTATGAACTTCGTGGTCCTTCAGAAAAAGCAACTCCCAGTAGCCACAGCCAGCATAGCCCATGGAGAGGAGTGCTGGGAGTGCTTGAAAAACATCTGGAGGGCTGCACAATTCTCTCTTTTGCTCTAGGAGAAAATTGTGATTTTGTCTTGAATCTTTGGAAGGAATAGACCATCTCCATGGGTGTGGTGACGAGGGAGAGGGTGATGAGGCAACCCAAAATAAAAATTCTGCCTTCACAATGAATTTTTCCTTCAGTCTCCAAATTTCTAGAGGTGCAATAACTTAAAGTGCCAATTGAACATTTAGATATACATTTCATCCATCCCGGGAAAAAGATGAACAGTGGTCCCTCCACTTTCACAAGGGTTTGGGGCACAGAACCCTCGCAAAAGTGGAAAAACAGCAAATAACTCCCCCGCCTCCCCTCCCATTCCCTTCAGGGGCTCCCCCCTTCATGTTCCCATGCAAAACAGAAGGGAATGGGAGATGGTGAAGGCTCACATGAACCTGCCTTTCCCCGTCTGGAGCTTCCCCTTCCATCCCTATGCATTTTGCCCTGGAGCAGAGAACTCACACGAGCCTTCCCTCACCCCCCATTCCCTTCTGTTTTGCATGGAAACGGGAAGGAGGAAGCTCCAGAGGGGGAAAGGAAGGCTCATGCAAACTTTACCCCATTCCGTTTTGTTTTACCCGTGTGTGAGTTCTCTGTGCCGGGGCAAAATGCAGGGGAGAGAAGGAGAATGGGCAGGGAGAGATGCTCGCGGATAATCAAATGTGCAAAGGTCAAACCCACGAATGTGGAGGGAGGGCTATGGTACAATGCTGCAAAACTTTTGACACTTATGACACTTGCTGAAGCTTGTACATGGAGGAAGGAGCCTTTCCATACATGTAGATTTTGCATGCTGCAGGACTCTTCTACAACTATGTGGAAAAATTAATTCTCAACCCTGACTTGCATGCTGACACCGTGCAGGCATTCAGCACTTCGTCAGAAAGAAGCAAATTTGGTAATCTCAGCTTTGGAAAGTCACATATTTGAAGGAATTTCAAATGGGCAGTACCTCTGCAAGTCTGCAGAGGTATGACGGCACCTTAGACTTTATTCAGATCATTAAAGCAGGATGAGTAGCACAATATCCATTTAATTCCTGGTCACTGTTACATTATTTGCACAACTATTTTCCATGTGGAAGAATATTGTATTTTAAACTAGTCTGCCTTTTGGGAAGTTTCTCAACACTCTAATTAAAATGAATTAACTGGAGGTTATTTTTCTCATTACCAATGAAAACAATTTTCCTCTTTTATAGTGACCAATGCCTAAAGCCTTTTGCTACACCCCCAGTTTTGATCTCTGTCCCCCATTCAAATATGCAAAGGAATCTTGTAGCATCTTTGAGACTATCTGGGAGAAAGAAGTCGGTAGCACTAGCTTTCATAGACTTAAGTCTAGTTCATCAAAGGCATGGAGTGGATCCACGAAACTTGATTAAGTAGACTTGAGTCTATGAGAGCTTATGCTACCAACGCCTTTCAGTCTCAAATTTGCAACAAGGACCCTTGGCACACTGATCTAGACTAACATAGCTATGTCTTTGAATTCTGTTCCTGGTAAAATATAGTCTTTCTACACTAGGTAGAAAGATCTCAGGGCCCGGTTCCACTTCTCCAGTTCTGGGGGCAAAGAGGTGGAATCTCAGGGTGAGAGCACTGTCTTGAAAAGCGTATGCATATATATTTTCCTCATTATTTGGACATAGTGGCATTTAAAAAAAATGAATGGCATACTCTAGGTAACCACGGTTGATGCTTCTAGTATAGTTCCTAATCTTTTTTTAAAAAGATTATTTATTTGTTTAAAAACAAACTGCGAGATTCACAGTTAGAATCACAGTTAGTCAAAGAGATGTATGTTCCAAGAAAAAGAAAAGAACACAACACTAGCCTGCTAAACTGAAAAATTAAACAACGAACTAGCTAAAACACTAAACACTAACTTACTGAAACACAAAAGGGACTCTGCCCACCCTGCAAAACTATAATAAAAGAAAGAAATAGAAAAAAAAAACATATACTATTTGATCATTACAGATCCAACTGAGTAATCCTACTAGAATTCTTCAGTAATCCTACTAGAAAATCTTCAGTTGGCTTATCCTTAGGTTGGCCAGTGGCAGAGCTTGGAGGGTGTGTGTGTGTGGGGGGGGGGCTATGGCACAAGGGGCGGGGCTGTGGGACGTGTGGGGTGGCCAGGGCACATGGGGGCATGGCTAGGGCATGCGAGGGCATGGCCTGTGGCTGGGACACCCCAAAAATGTTGCCGCCCAGGGCGAACTGCTCTCCCACCCCTACGCGACTGAGTTTGGCTCATTTGGACTAACTCAACAACACTAACAATAAATAACGATGATTTGACCGGCTTCTTTAATCCAATTGGTTTTCACCATTTTATTCTATCGTCTCTTTACTGATTCTCCTCTGGTTTGTGGCAGATGGTGCCTTCATCTCCTGTACCTGCTTCCCTCTTTATTTATCTGCTGTCGAATAGATAAAACTTCTTAACTAATTGCATCCATGAATGGCCTCCGGACATCATCTTCCCCACTGAAGCAAACCAAAAACCTCATCTCCGGAATCCAGCAACATCCGAGTGCTGCTGGTCCGCCACCCTCTCCTTTATCTTTCAATAATACAAAACCCCAATCAAACCTGCTATTTGCACAAAGGGAGTGGGATTGTTTCTTGTTAGAGTCTCTGCTGGAGCAATCCATTTAACCCAGGGTTAGGCAATCTGCTCTGCTAAGCAACCGCCAAGGAAACACGCCTCTAGGTTCCTCGCAGAAGGGAGAAAGTAGGGTCACGGTGCCAGCATTTATTATTTTTAGAGGTGACATTAGCTTGATAGAGTCAGCGAGGTAAGGGCTCACACAATCAAGCCATGCTTGATGGCTATTTCCCTTGGGGAGATAGGATATTTATCCGCAGCAGCTACGGGGCTGTCAGCACCCTTCTGTCGTCAATCCATCAAGGCCTGATCCCTGCTCCGGCTTTGGTTGGCTCCGGCTTCATTGGTTTTATTAAGGAAAGCTTGAGTCTGTTATCTGGGAAGGGTGGATGGTGGGGAGAGAGAGAGAGAGAGAGCCTGGCTGGGATTCGGCTAGTCTCGGACACATTAATTCTTGTCTCTCTGTGCTGCCCGGGGGTATTTATAAGACTTTGCCATTAATGGATCAAATCGCTGCATTCAGCAAGATCTTTTGATCAGACGCAGTCGCTCAATTGGGGACTTTCGAGCCGGGTCAAGAACAGACCGAAAATCCTTGATGTGCCTCTACGGCCAGCTCCAGCAGCTTTTTAATTGAGGTCCGCAGTGTCATCTCAGAAGTTTGCAAGCTGCTTTTAATACCTGACAGGCAAGCCTTCCACCACCTGAGTTCTCTTGGCAAAGCGGAGCAATTATTCCCTAAAACAGAAAGGGGAAGATGATAGACGGGTTATTTCAAAACGACATAAACTGTGTGGGTGGTGTTGGTTTTCTCTAAAAAAGATAACTTTTGTGCTTATTATACACTCTTTAACACAATTGTTCCCTTTTCCCTCCTTTTGTTTTTCTTTTTTTCCTTCCAGTCCAGAAGGAATAGAGAGAGATCTGAAGATTGTGGAATTATTCCTGCCACCGGTAGGAAAAAACTGGCAGACAAGAGATTCTCTTGATAGGATGTAGTTTGCATCTCTGTTCCTTGTGGGTCATGGTCAGCTTTCATTAAATATATATTGAGACAGAGGCCATTTCTGCACTAGCCTGTTATAGCGCGATGATTCCACTTTCAACATCCCCTGGAATCCTGGGGTTTGCAGTTTAGGGAGAGGCTGGCCGGCCCCTCCCGAAACTGCAAACCCCAGGATTCCAGAGGATGTTGAAAGTGGAATCATTGCGCTATAACAGGCTAGTGCGGAAATGGCCAGAGAGAGAGAGATTGAGACTGAGAGAGAGAGAGAGGGAGAGTTGTTCATCTTTCAACTCCGGAGGATGTAAAGAAAATGTGCAGGCATGTATCTCTCTAACTGTTAAAGAAGACGTGAAGTTGGTTCCTTCTTTCTGGTGACCAGTCCCTCAGGGCCAGCCCTACCATTAAGCTATGTACTCCAGCAATGGGTGGTTAGAAGATCTGGTCAGGGCTGGAGAAGAAGGTCATTTCCACACTACACTGTTATAGTGCTATCATTCCACTTTCAACATCCTATGGAATCCTGGGCTTTGCAGTTCAGGGTGTGAGAAATAGCTGATAAGACCATGAAACAATTTAACACAGGATCGGCTGAAGCATCAAGAATTTATTGTTAAAATAATACGTTTCTGCAGATACGGGTGCTCTCAGAGAGAAAGGACAGCCTCCCACAAAACAACACACATTTTATCCCCTACGCCAGCTTCCCTCCCCTTGGGCAGGACCCAAAAGTTACAACCCTATCAGAATCGCCTAAGAAGTTACATGCCCCCTTCCCCATATTTACAACATATATGATCATGCACACAATCACGCTTTTACCTCGTGCTTTGTTAATTCTCATTTGCTATTTCAAAATGCCCATCAAACAGATTCTAACCTCCCATTTTTGCTAAACAATGCCAAATTCTTCTCTGGTTTTTCTTACCCCTTTTCAGCTTTTGCTGACCTTCAGTCTGCCTAAGCAGGTGCCTTCAAACAAAAGTACATACATCCCACTGTTGAATCCTTATCTCTGTGTCTGGTTCTCTTCGCCCCAAGGTCTCCCCCAGCCGCCAGCCTCCATCAGACTCCATTGTATTTCAAAAGCCCACACACCAAAGTATATGGGCATTTAAAAGGCCCAGCCAGAGAGCTCTTTGGCCTTAGGAAACTACAAACCCCAGAATTCCACAGGAGATTGAAAGTGGAATAATAGCACTATAACCGTGTAGTGTGGAAATGGCCAAATCGAGAGCTGTATGTAGTTTACCTCCAGCTCTCTGTGCAGGCCTACCGACTTCAGGTGTGGTGTGGGATCAGAGACAGAACAAGTTAAAACAAGTCATCAACAAAGTTGGCAATTTTTTAACATAAAGGGGCAACTGAATTATTACTTTTGAACAAAGTGATTAGCCTGAAGTTTGAATTTTAGCGGTACGTTATTCCAGAATCAGGTTATTAATGAATTAAACGAGAGAGAATGCTATAAAAAGATCAGTGCGATATCACACGGCTGGTTCTTTATGCAAAGACTCATTTTCCTGGATTTTTGTGCAACTGCGTCTTGCTTTTTGGTTAGCCCCTCAGGCTTGGGGAATTGCAGTGTTTAATCACAAGATCCAAACAGTGGATTCAAGTTCATGGTTGGAATAACTGTTCATGACTATTCTATTTTCGGCCATTTCTGCATTACATTGTTACAGTGCTATCATTCCCCTTTCAACATCCTACCATATCTTGGGGTTTGCAGTTTAGGGAGGAGCATTTAGAATTCTCAGCCAGAGAGCTCTTCGGCCTCAGTAAACTACAAACCCAAGAGTTCCACAGGAGGTTGAAAGTGGAATAATAGCACTATAACAGTATAGTGTGGATGGCCTCTGTCATTTCCAAGTAGGAAGGGGAGGGGGAATCATCTTTGCAACGAGAAAGTCCCCTGTTTTCTATACGATGCTGCAGAGGTGAGGTTGCTAGGTCTCCCTTGTTATAAGGAATATTGAAATCTCATCCCTTAAAGGAATAGCAAGTGATCCTTATTTTGAGGGATGTCCCCTGTTTGAGAGTTGGAAAGATATTCCTTCCATGTAGAGTGAACAAGATGCTTAAATAAATAATTAAATTTTCTATATTTTGGGGGCCCTTCAGAAAGATAGAAATGTTCTTGTTGCTGTTGTGTGCCTCCAAGTCATTTCTGACTTATTGCAACCCTAAGGTGAACCTATGATGAGATTTTCTGGGTCTCTTTCTCTGTCTCTCTCTCTCTCTCTCTTTTGTGTGTATGTGTGATGTACCCAAGGACACCCAGTGAGTTTCTATGGCCAACATCTGGTCTCCAGGGTCATAATCCAATGCTCAACCATGATGTTGGTTCTCTCATCTAATTTGTTGTTGAGTGTCTTTATGTCATTTCTGACTTATGGAAACCCTAAGGTGAAGCTGCCACGGGGTTTTCTTGGCAGGATTTCTTGGGGGGTGGGTGGGTTTGTCTTCTTCTGAGAGTGAGAGAATGCAATTTGACCAAGGTCACCCATGTGGAGTTCCATGGCCAAGCATGGATTCAAAACCCTCGTCTCCGGAGTCGTAGTCCAACCTTCAAACCACTACATCATGCTGGCTCTGGCAATTTTGCCTAATTATAATTGCAATATTTATTTATTACTAGCCTTTCCCTATGGCTGGCGGCAAGGAACAGCAGCCGATTAAAATACACCGCATAAATACACTGCAATTAAAAATCCATCGCATCCATTGAAAACACATAATATCAGTTTAAAAAGCACATGAAACCAACATATATTTAAAACAATCACCCTCATTCTCCACCATGTTATCAACAAATGTGAAAATGCATTTATTTTACAGAGAAATGCATGGCTAAGTTAACTCAAATCATTACTTTTGCGGTGTTTAGATAGGGCATGAACTATTATATAGCTACTGCCTGTGTGCCATCTCTGCATGTCAGGAAGGGTTGACAGTCCCTATTTACCGTTTTGAAAACCTGGCAGCACAGTGCACAGAGGTTCCTCACCTGTCCTTGGAAATCTAATTCTGAAGCTCTGAGCTCTGAGAGTTTGGCTGGGATCTGTGTGGGAGTCAGTAAGCTGAAGAAAGAGCAGAAATGAGATCATGAAAATGGATCGGTTTATTTCGGTCATAGACCATGGCCATTTCTGCACTACACGGTTATAGTGCTATTATTCCACTTTCAGCGTCCTGTGGAATTCTGGGGCTTGTAGTTTACTGAGGCCAAAGAGCTCTCTTGCTGAGCATTCTAGCTGCCTCTCCTTAAACTACAAACCCCAGGATTCCACAGGATGTTGAAAGTGGAATAATAGCACTATAATAGACCAGTGTGGAAATGCACAAAGATTCCGTCCCATCTTCTCCTTTCCCTTCTTTTGTGTCAATTGAATGCAAACTATTTCTGCACTGGAACTCGGTTTGCAGCAGTTGAAATAAGCTGAGTACAAGGGGGAAAAGTGGGAGGAAGAAAGAGAAACTGGGACATTTTAAATGCAGCTGGAAAAGTGGGACAGTAATGAAGACTGTGCTTATCAAATTGGTATTTTGGAGGATCTGCCAATGGGCCATGAGATACCTGCAGATTCTCAAGCAGAGCATTATGTGCATAGGTGTTAAGAGGACTGGTATTTAAAAAACTGCTTCAAAATGTTGTATCCCAAAGTTTTGTAGGACATAAACTCAATCAAGCAGACTTTGTGACTAAACTTGCTGAGAACCACAGCTCCGCTTTCCTTGTTGATTGTTTTCTTAGTGATCTGTTATGCATTTGGAACTGGACAGAACTGAACTGAAAGGCTGAGTGGAAAGTCAGCCCTCCACATTTGCAGGTTTCACTTTTGCAGATTTGATTATTCACGGATCATTTGCTGTCACTTCTGCTGCCTCCCTGTGCCATTTTTAGTAGGGATTGCAAGCCTCATGAGACCGAGAAACTGTGGCTTGTAAGTCCCTATTAAAAATGGTGTGGGGCAGCCGTGGAGCTGGCAGTGAGCCCCACCAGCCCCCCACTTCTGCCTCGTAAAGGAACCCTGATGCCTCAAAGGAATCCATGGTGGGTTGAACGTGGTGATCATACTTTTTGTTTATGTTAAATATGGTTTGGAAGGGCCTAGAGTTATTCAGTTCAAATATTCTCTCTTTTAATATTGCTGTTGGTGGAAGCATATCCTTCCTGTGCCTCTCTGTCTCCTTCTCACACCTCCTTCCTATTATACAGAACCCGTTACAGACAAGCGCTCAATGCATCCCTGAAGTGAAGCGTGTGTGTGTGTGTGTGTGAGATCAACATCTGACATACCTGAAGTAGGTCCATTGATACGGGCATAATTAGATTTTTATCAGTTTCAGCTAGGTGTAACTGTTTCATTATCGTTGACCTGCATTACTTTCCGGCATGTCTCCCTCATTAAAATCTACAGCACCTATGCTAATGGGTTTTGTTTCCATCAAGATATAATGAGGACTGGCAGATCTGCATATTCTCCAAGCAAACGGAGAAGGGAGACAAATACGCCGTTTTATTACCACCTGACAGAGACATAATGATTTCACCGAGAATCTCATTACCATCATATTATGCCATGATTTAACTTTAAAAATCGTTGACTTCCTTGGCAGCGCTCTGCTAAGCAGTGGGTCTTCTTTCGGAAAGTTTGGGGGTTGTTTGGTTCAGCAAAAGAAAGATGATGTGACCTGCCTTCCGTGGCAATTTTCCCCTTCTTCTGTATAAATTCGGCTTATATTTCTTGGCCCCTAGCTGTGGATAGATATCACGGTTGGCCCTAGCCCATGTCATAGATGGTAAATGGTAGCCAGATTTAAGGAACTACCTTCCCCCGGCAAGATTTAATCCGTGGATGGGGATAGTGTGATATGTTGGCCACGTGACCACCAGGGACCTATTCTATGCCCCTTTCCAACAGTTGTGTAGGGACGGGGGAGGGTGATGAGGGCGGTTCGCCCTGGGCGGCAATGTTTCTGGGGTGTCCTGGCCCATAGCCACGTCCCCGCATGCCCCGGCCACACCTCCACACACTGCAGCCACACCTCCATGTACAGTGGTCATGCCCCCCACACCATAGACCCGGCCCCTCCCGCCACCCCCACCACACACTCCAAGCTCTGCCACTGCTTCCTAAGCCCCCTGAGCTCGTGATATTTTCTTGACATTTTTGTGACCAGAACACAAACTCTGTGTTGATGTTTGGCCTAATGTACACATATTTTCTTAATGTTTGCTTTTTAATTGCTTTTGAGCTTTGGTACACTGCTGAATTTTCAGCTATGCTTGGTTTAACAACCATGAGCCGCCTAGAACCCCAAAATGAGAAAAAAATAATATAACAACAGCCAGAATCTACTGTGGGATTTACATATGTGTTGTAATCCTCTGTACCCTAAAAGCACCAGATCCCATCTGATCTTGGAAGCTAAGCAGGGCGAGCCTTGGTTAATACTTGCAGAGGAGACTGCCAATGAAGACCAGGTGCTGTAGGCTGTGTTTTGGAGGAAGGAAGTTGCAAAACCACCTCTGAGTATTCCTTGCCTAAGAAAAGCCTATGAAATTCATAGGATATGAAGTATGTGACTTCAAGCTGGCAGGTGACTTAAAGGGGCAGGTGCTGAGAGAAGAGAGAAGAAGGTGCAGAGAGAAAGGGAAACATTTCTGCACTGCACTGTTATAAGTGCTCTTATTCCTATGGAATCCTGGGGTTTGCAGTTTAGGGAGGGGCATTTAGAATTCTTAGCCAGAGAGCTCTTTGGACTCAGTAAACTACAAACCCCAGAATTCCCCAGGATGGTGAAAGTGGAATAATAGCATTGTAATAGTGTGCTGCGGAGATGGTCATAGTTACAGCTTATACAGTGAATCCCAACTCAGTCCCCCCATCCCTACTTACTAGGAAACGGCTACGGTGAGTGATGGGGGGGTCCATTCCCCTGTTGATCAAGAAGCAGCGGGTTCCCATTTTCACCACTTCCTCCAAGCAATCTCTAGTGTGACAAGAGATCTGCAAGGGAGCAGACTCCCACTGCGTGCAGCAGCTGTTTCCTGGGAAACTGGGATTGGGGAACTTTCACAGTCCCCATGTAGTCCCTGAACTAAGGGCTACATCGGGACCATGAATACATAACAGTTACAAGTGCCTATTTCCATGTTATGCATTCATAACTACCATAGAGGATTCTGGTGTAAAACAAGAATAACAACAGCAATTGGACAAAATACACAACCGTTTGTACCGAAATAATAACATTTTCTTGATGTTTTTCTGTACAAAATATGCAAAATATGCAACCTCTCCATCTAAAACTGTTGGGATCTGCTCCCCCTTGCCGCCCTCTAGCCCCCAATCCCAGCAAAGCAGAGCAAAGCGCACACATACATGCAAAACAAAATCCAGGAATATTTCAACTGAATCCTGGTAGCAGAAAGGCTAACATGTCACTTCCAGTGACACCAGGAGTGGTGGTGTAGCCATAAAAGGGGGAGCAGACAGGTGGGCAGATGGCCCTTGCCCCTCTGCAGGTGCCCACCCTGAGCATATATATATCAGGGCACAAGAAAAAGGGAAACACAAAGGGACAGATTATCAACCTTCATTCAAGGCTTCTGATGATTTGAGCAAGGGAACTCAGGCCCTTTTTGCACAGCATTTTCCGTGCAAAAGAGGGCCTGGAGCATCACGCGATTGTGAGGAGCGATCTGCATGATGCACTCACAATCACACGATGCTCCAGGGGCCAGCAGGCGCTGATCGTGCACCTTTTCATTTTTGGCTAGAAGCCGAAAATGGTGCGTGATTGCACATTGTTCCCAGGCCCTGCGCACACTTACCTGGCGTGCGGAGCCTCCAGAGCTGCACCAGTTGCGCTTTCTGTCCCAGTGCAGCCTGGGAAACTCCCAGGCTGCGCTGCGGAAGGAAGAGGCAGGGCTCTTGCATGAGCAGGCAGCTCGTGCGGAGCCAAAGACTCCGGACGCAAGAGCCCAGAGGATGGTAAGGTGCGGAAAGGGCCTCAGAGTCCATGCTAAAGTTGTTTGCCAGAAGCAGTACTTGATAGACGTGGAGAAGGAAACTTTTGGCCCTCTACGTGTGTGAACGATGGCTAGCATGATCCCAAACTGTCTTGTCCAGTACCGGTAACTTTTCCCCATATTCCCCAATCCAATCTGTATTCAGAGTTATTAATACACAGAGGTTGGGTTATTGAGGGAATACACTGCTCTCCTCCTTGCTGGTAAGCCTCGTCTTCATAGAAGACAGACACAGTTGACTGAGGCCCAAGAGCTCTCTGGCTGAGACCTCTATAGGCCCCTCCCTAAACTACAAACCCCAGGATTCCATAGGATCTTCTTAGGCAGCCAATCATATGAGGTCTTTGCCTGACACAGACAAACTTTGACTTTTATATATTAGATTAAATGGAAGACCCATTTCTGATGTGCGTGTGTGTGCGCACGCGCACATCTGCTTTCAAGTTGCCTGTTGACTTATGGCAACCCCATGAATTTCATAGGGTTTTCTTAGGCAAGGAATACTCAAGAGGTGGTTTGGCCATTGCCTTCCTCGGAGGCTGAGAGAGTGTGGCTTGCCCATGGTCCATGGGTTGAGCAGAGATTTGCACTCTGGTCTGCCAGAGTCTTATGCTCAAACCACTATACCTTGCTAGTTCTTTTTCTCTGCAAACAAGAACAAAGAGTTGAGAATCTGTACTTCCAACATTGCCTCACGTTGCCCAACGGTAGGGCCAGCCTTACCTACTTTTCTTGCAATATAGACCAATGCAGCTCTGTCTCTCCTTTCCTTGCAGCTGAGCCAAAACAATTGCCAACGTTTGGAGGGGGAAACAGGTCACAATTAATGGGCTTCCTGATCCGATGAGCACAATATACCTGTGTAAACAGATCTCTCCACCTGCCCCCTCCCAACTTTCCTCATCGCCTGCGGTTGTTTGTGTGCCCATCATTCAGCCTTGTTATGTCACCAAACTGTAAACACAATCTTTCACCTGGGAGAGCCATTGTTGGTTTATGGAGCAGGCTTCCCAGTTGGAAAATGAACCATATGGTGCGTATGTCAAATACAAGGGAAAGGAAACAAACCTTTTCATATGGAGAGGGAACAGATTGACTCCTAATTAAGTTCAGATGGCCCCTGCCTTGACTGTGTGGAAACCGCTTTTGCTTAGCTTCACTGGAAATGTCAAGGAAGGGCTGGGAGAACAACACATAGCCCTGGGGCCCTCAGCTCCCTCCACTCATACCCCTTTTCTGGAAGAGAGTGTGAATGGTCGCTCTTATGGTTGCCTAAAGAGATCTGGCATGATATAGTGGTTTGAGCATTGTACTAAGGGCCTTTCCACACTACACTGTTATAGTGCTATTATTCCAGTTTCAACATCCTGTGGAATTCCAGGGGTTGTATTAAACTACAAACTATATCAGGAATGGCAAACTTGCAACCATCCAAACGTCTTTTTTGTTGGACTACAGTTCCCATCAGCTCTAGCCCACTTGACCCATGAGATAATGGGAGTTATAATGCAACAACTGAAGGGCTGCAGATTCCTCGTCTCGAGTCTTTGGGATCTCAGAGATCTAAACGAGTCTGAGGCCATTTTCACACTCCACTGTTATAGTGCTATTATTCCACTTTTAACATCCTGTGGAATCTGGGGTTTGTGGTTTCCTGAGGCCAAAGAGCTCTCTAGTTGAGAATTCCAGATGCCCCTCCCTGAACTGCAAACCCCAGGATTCCATAGGATGTTGCAAGTGGAATAATAGCGCTATAACAGTCTACTGTGGAAATGGCCCTTGCTTCTCTCCTCTTCTCTTTCTCTTCTTCTTCCCTTCATCATTTGCTTGTATAAAAGAAACATGATGCTCGTCGTATTGATGAGGAAGAAATCAGGTCACCGCACAAAGAGGCTTTGAAGTGGAACTCAATTATGGAGGCCTGCAAAGGGGATTGTGTTTTAAATATGCTCAGGGAGTCCTTATGGCGAGCAATATTCCATTCTATTTGCATGCAAATTGGTGGTTGCACAACTTGGTTAACAACATGAAGGATCTCCACGCTGCTCATCACCCCCCGTGTCAGGCTTTGGCAAGGATCTGGCTCTAAACTGGGCTGAGCATGGACAGATGGATGGAAGTCCATCTTTGGTTCTGCCTGGCTCCATGCGAACTTTGCTTCTGCCATTTTTATAGCAGGAAGTGATGTTCCAGAAATCCGAATTTGCTTCCAAGTGATTTTCTAGATTATGGCTTAATTGCTTTTTAACTTCTGTGTGCTGTTGATTTTTAACAATGCTTGTTTGAACTGTTGTAATTCCTCCTGAGTCCTATGCCCTTTTCGCATGGTATTTTCAATGCGAAAGGGCCCCTTGAGCATCGCGCACATGTGAAGAGCAGTCCACACGATGCACTCATATTTGCACAACGCTCCAGGGCCCAGCAAGGACCGCTCACTTATTTTTTCATTTTCAGCTTGAAGCCAAAAATGCTGCGTGGTCGCGCATCACTCCAGGGCCCCGTGCGCACTCAGCTTGCGTGTGGAGCCTTGGGAGCCGGGCAGGTCACACTTCCTGTCTCAGTGCAGCCTGGGAAGGTTGCATTGCGAAAGGAAGTGAAGGGGCTCTCGCGCAAGCAGGAAGCTCGTGTGGAGCCGAAGAAGCAGGGAAGCGAGAGCCTCTCTCCAGAGGCTGCTCACGTGAGCACCGCACCCCAGTGCCGAAAATGGGTGAGTTGCGGAAAGGGACCTAAACTGGGGAAAAGGCAATGATAATGATATTGTGTGTCATATATGACTCTGTCCTCCAACTTAGAGGAGAGGGGCCAAGGGATTATTGTTGCCACCCCCCGGCATTTTGCCACCTGAGGAAGCTGATTCTTTTATTTTTTTTTATTAGAAATTTTTAAAAATTGGCACAAATACATAAAACAAAAGAAACCAAACAACCAAATCAACCTACATATAAAATTACACTAAACGTACAAAGAAAGAAAATGACACACATATGTACCATGCTTAAATGAAACTAATAATCAAATTGTACTAAACTGAACAACAACAAGAAGAGACTTCATCTCATTAAGAATGGCTCCTACCCTTGTTGCAAACAGCTCCAAGGTATGAAAATGTACTTAACTTAAATTCATTACTTTCTACTGTTTTAAATATGTTGCTCCTTATGTTTATGTTCCCAAACTATTTTAATTTCTAAATTTCCTAAATTTCTTATATTTCATGAATTTCCTTTTCAAAAATCAATGTTATTAACTATTTTAAAATATTGTTAATTCAACTATATTATTAGTTGAATATTGTTGAATATAGTTGAATATTGTTAATTCAACTATATTATTATTCCCTTTAATCAAATCTAATCTATCTCAAACGTATTATAGCAACAACTTATAACCATATTTATCTTTCTCAGGATAATAATATACTACCACATTTTTTTTAAAAGAAAGACACCGTATTGAGCAAGTTCAAAACCCTGGAGTCATCAAATCACCCTCATTTATCCTTAAAAATTCTATTAGACAATCCATTCTGAAAGAAATTCTTCATCAGAAATTCCCTTCCATTCGGCAAAGCTGGTTCATTCTGCCTGATATTAGAGCCGGTCCTTTTAAATTCTTGGATCTGGCTTCAAATATTTAGGCGGGGTGTGTTTGGTTTTTTTAGTTTTTGCTTTGTTTCCAGTTATGCAACTCTACCCTTTTCGCTTGGGCTTTCTGTCGCGTGAGAGCCCCATGAGCCTCGCGGGAGTGGGAGCGTCGCTCTGCATGATGCACTCCCACTTCCACGGCGCTCACAGGGCTGAAGCGGTGCGAGCGCGTTTTTTTTTTTTTCCGCCTTGAAGCGAAAATCACCCGCGCTCGTGCAATGCTCCCGGCACCCACGTGCACTTACCTGCTGTGCGGAGCGTCGGGGAGGCGGCCAGGTCGCACTTCCTTCCCTCCGCGGTACCTACAGCTCCCACAGGCCCCTGCAGAAGGAAGGGGCGGGGCGCTAGCGCAACAGATGCGCCAGCAGGAAGCGCGTGCGGAAGGAACGAGGGGGAAGCGGCAGCCTCCCGGAGGAGCCTTCTCGCGCGAGCTGCCCTCCCCCCTTGCGCAAGAAGGCAAAGTGCGAAAAGGGCCTAAGATCTTTTTTCTCTCTACCCTTGTTTCACTCCATAAATGTAAAAAGGATGTGGTAAAATGTTGCTGGATCCCGGCAGCCACAATTCAGGCACTTCTAACCATCTGTGATGCCTCAACTACTCATGGCATCAATATAGATGCAACATCTGTTCCTTGTTCCTTAACTGTTCAGTGGCTATTTCCTTAGATTGACCATTTCCCCCCCATATAATTTCTGCTTCAGACTTTGGCTTTTTTGGAGAAGGAACTCCTTTTCCTTGTTAAGGAGGAATTGCTAGGAGAGGATGCCACACTTGGCTTTTGGCTCAGCCTGTTGGGAAAGGCAAGGTTCTCCCTTCCCCCTCTCCCCCAAATTGAGTGTAAACTCCTTTTTGCACTTGAACTCAGTTTGCAGAAGTTGAAATTAGCTGAGGACAAAAAGGGAGAGTGGGGGAAAGAGGTAAACTGAGACGTTTCAAAAACCACTAAAAAGAGAGTAGAGGCACTTTTTACCACATGTGGTGGCTTTGTCCCGTAGCTAAGAAATTTTGGAAACAAATTCACATATTGATTTTCAAATATCCTTGGGATAAACTTTGACTTGAAATCAGAAGTATATCTGTTGAACATGTTAGGTGAACACCCCATGTTGAAAAAACACTCAAAATTAATTTTGTGTATTTTTATATGCAAAAATGGAAGACAGAGGTAAAACCTTCGGCAGACGACTGGATATTGAAAAGGTTAGAAATGATGTAGATGGAAAAATTGATGACGTTATTGAGAGGCACACTTATCCAAAACTTCAAGAGAGAGCAGGAACATTTTTCAACATTTATTAAAGAATATGACGGAAAAGAAGGGGTTAACATAAATAATTGCAAAGAAATTTAAAATATCAAATACAATAGTATAATGTAATAGTATAATGCAATAATATATTTTACATTATTCTTTTGAAATTTGGAGACGATGATGCTAAAACGGAAATTTAGAGAAACAAAAATAGTTGTTACAGTAAAAATTCTAAGCAGAGAGATGGAGGATGAGGGGAAACTTGGGGTGGTGAGGAAAGAAATTTTATATAATTTTATATATGGTAGCAAGAGAGTAACTGTAAAAGAATGAAAGATAAGAACATATGTTAACATCTATTTTATATTTATCTTTTTCTTCTTAATAAAATATAATTTCAAAAAAGCAGTTGAGAAAAGGGAAGGAAGAGGATTAATTATGACTCTTCCTGCCAAATTGGGACAGTCGGAAGGTATGTTTTAGTGGGGGTACCGTTGGACACATTAAAGACTGAAACCTGTCTTTATCTGACATTTTACAGTCAGGGTGGAAAGCAAACAAAAAAGGCCCCTTTTTCTTCCATGGCTTGCCCATGTTTGTGAACGGCGGCTTTTCCCTGTAAATGAAAATGTCGTTTTTGTTCTCCAGCGGCTTCTGATGGCTTGCTGGTGGCAGCAATTAACAATCAAACCCCCTTTTCAAAGCGACCCCCAGCCAGTCCTGATAATAGTGTGCAAACAAGACAATGAACACAAAAGCCAAGTTCATTTCAGGCTCGGCGAGGGACACGAGGGAAAGTGTTTGCCAACTGGGCGAAAAACATTTGAAGGAAAGCCCGCTTCCCTATACGCACACATGCACATACACTTTTTCAGACTCTTAAAAAGAAAGTGTATTATAATACACTTAGGGGGAAAAAAATTAAAGGCACCATGAACTGATCTCAAAACACCAGTCATTTCCACACTAGATTGTTATATAGTGCTATTTTTCCAGTTTCAAAAGCTGGAGGTTCAGGGTCAGGCCCTGAGATCTGGCAACCCTACCCACAACCCACATTTTCTCTGTTGTAGCCCCCAACACAACCATTTGCTGGCCAGTGGAGGGTGGAGGGAGTGGCAGAGGAGTGTGTGACTATGTTTCTTAAGATGGATGCACAGCAATGGCATCATCCTCTAAGATCTCCTGGGGATCTCCAGGAGGTCCCAGAGTGCAGCTGTTACTAGAATTCTGACATCTGAAATGGCCAAAATGCCAATATAACTCACTAACTGTGTGTCAACCTGAAATGTTCATAGAATCATAGAATCATAGAGTTGGAAGAGACCCCAGGGGCCATCCAGTCCAACCCCATTCTGCCATGCAGGAACACCCATCAAACATTCCCAACAGATGGCCATCCAGCCTCTGCTTAAAAACCTCCAAAGAAGGAGACTCCACTACACTCCAAGACAGCATATTCCACTGCTGAACTGCTCTGACTGTCAGGAAGTTCTTCCTGAGGTTCAAGTGGAATCTCCTTTCCTGCAGTTTGAATCCATTGCTCCTTGTCCTGGTCTCTGGAACAGCAGAGAACAAGCCTGCTCCCTCCTCAACATGACGTCCCTTCAAATATTTAAACATGGCTATCATGTCCCCTCTTAACCTTTTCTTCTGCGGACTAAACTTACTCAGCTCCCTACGCCTCTCCTCATAGGGCATGGCTTCCAGACCCTTCACCATTTTGGTCTCCCTCCTCTGTACACATTCCAACTTGTCAATTTCCTTCTTGAATTAAGGTGCCCAGAACTGGACACAGTATTCCAAATGAGGCCTAACCAATGCTGAATAGAGTGGTACCATTACCTCCTTCAATCTAGGCACCATATTCCTATTGATGCAACCGAGAATTGCATTGGCTTTCTTGGCTGCTGCATCACACTGCTGACTCATGTTCAGCTTGTGATCTACCAAGACTCCTAGATCCCTTTCCCATGTACTGCTATCCAGCCACGCATCCCCCATCCTATATTTGTTCCTTAGAACGGAGCCATGGTGTTTAAAGTGGTATCAATGTGGTATAATTGCATAGTGTGGACACACCCCTAAAAGTCTCCAATTAACCAACGTTTCTTTTTAAATCTGAGTCAGAAAACTGCGGTTACCAACTTCAGCACAAAAATGCTTCAGCACAAATCTTGTTGGCCATTAGTCTAAAACCAATGCAGGCTATGCGGGCAGTTATATTGCACATTTGCGTGAGGAGGTATCCATTACTCCCTCTTCTATTTGCTTGCAGTGCAACAGGCTAGCTTAAAAGCACAGCTTTTTTCCTCTGGAACAACAGAGAAGTGGTCTGGAATGGCGACCAAAGCATCAACCAGAATTTTGTTCAGTACAACTTGGCACAGATGGCAGGATTGCAAAGTAGAGTAAAGCACAGGGCTCCTGTTCTTTTAATAGTTGTCTAGAAGAGAGAATTTCAGCAGGTGTTGTGTGCATTCTCTCTTCCACACAACGAATAAAAAGACAAGAGCTCTGTCCTTTATTTCTCCTGATAAGCCTGCGTAGATGGTATATTCTTTACATGTCTGTCTGCACAGCAAGAAGTGGCATTTGTGTAAATTGAAGCGTCTAAATGCCCTATTTGTCTGGTTTTTCCCCCAAGTGAAAGAATGCTCTTTCACACTAGTACATTAACCTTTTCCTACACACTGTGCAATTCCTTCCCCCATTCAAGCAAAAAACATGACCTCTCAGAAGTTGCATTATTGGCCAAGATTCTGGGACGCCCCTTTACTCACGCAACGTCCCACTGTGGCAGTTTGAAGCGCGGGAGGCAGTTTGCCCGCCCCAGCCTTTTTGCAACCAGCAGAACATGGAAACATAACTAACTGCTAGGTAAACTGAAATGGAGTTTTCCCACGTCACAATGACGCTGATATATCCATAAAACAGCTTTTTTGGTGCAAGCTGCTGAAATAAGCCGGGGGCCTGCACAAGCAAATGTTTTAATTACCTTTTTCCAACTTCAACCAAATTAGGAGATTCAAGGCAGAGTCAAATTAGCTAAGCAATGTGGCCCAGATGATTTTTGTGGAAACCTGTTATGTATTCCAGGCTAAAATGATTTTGGGAACAACATAAAAGTTTTCCCCCTCTTTTAAATCATCAAGAAGAGCCAAGGAAAATCTTCTTAAAATAGATTGTGGGAACCAAGGGAAGAATTCTTGTTTTTCTACTAAACTATTTATCCCAAAAATATTCCCAATCAAAGCATTTACTGTAGGTGTAGATACTTCTCAGCCCAGACTTCCTTCAAGAAGTTCAAAGTGGCACAAACAGCTCCCCCCTCTGATTTAATTTTCACAACAACCCTATGAGGTGGGTTAGGCTGAAAGAAAGGGAAGTCACACTTTAATCTTCATGGCTGATTAGAGATTTGAAGCAGGTTTCCTGATGTTGGAGAGTGTCCCATCTTGGGCCATTTCCGCACTAGCCTGTTATAGCGCTACAATTCCACTTTCAACATCCTCTGGAATCCTGGGGTTTGCAGTTTCGGGAGGGGCCGGCCAGCCCCTCCCAAAACTGCAAACCCCAGGATTCCAGAGGATGTTGAAAGTGGAATTGTAGCGCTATAACAGGCTAGTGCGGAAACAGCCTCGGTCAGGGTAGCACAGCTGATAACTCAAACAAACCAACTGCATAGCTCACAGCTCATTACTTTTGTTCAGTAAATATAAGGTCACAAATAGAGTCCAACAGAATCCGAAAGCAAAGCAAATGAGTCCAAAGTCAGTCAATACAATCCAGGGTCAGATAAGGCATTTAAGAATCTAACAAGCAGCCAGAAAGATCAGATAAGCTCTGACAACTCCTGGAGGGGAAGGGCAGCATCTATATAGGTCAGCAGTTTAATGCAGCTGCTGCCTAAGTAATTGCTGTCCTCTATAAACCCTTTGGGATCAGCACAGGCTATCTCTTTGCTGTCTAAGCTCAGCAAAGATGGGCATAGGTAAGTTATCTTCTGTTTCTGAAGGGGCAGGGCTCTCTGCTGGATACAAACACAGAGAGACAACACAAGAAGCAAAGTCTGGATACAGTCTGAACCCAAATGAAATGAGGCCCATTCGTCCTATACAATTATAGTGCTATGATTTCACTTTAACTGCTGTGGTTTTGTCCACTGGAATCCTGGGATATGGAGTCTAGGCAGGGGTGTTTAGAATTTTTAGCCAGAGATCTCATCAAACCACAAACCCCAGGATCCCATAGGATGTTGCCATGGCACCTAAAGTGGAATCATTGTGCTATAATTGTGTAGTGTGAATAGGGCCATGGTTAAAGGTTTATTCATAGCCCCCCGCAACTGCATAAGAATCCAAATTGCTGGGACCAAAGAGGTGCTTCTCAGATCTGCCCAGTTCCCCATGACCATACTGTGCATCACAGAAAGTGATAGAAACAGCCTCATCAAGACATAGGCCTTTTCCGCACTTTGATTTAGCGACGGGGCAGAGCGTCTTCCGGCAAGGACATTTGCACTTAGGGCCGGACTGGGTCCAGACTACTTTATGTATGTCCAGACTTCAGCCCACTCCAGAACGACCAGAACTAGTGGTTCGCCGTGCTATTGAAAGACCGCTTAAAAGAGGTCTCTCAATAGCACAGCGCGCCCCACTCCATTGCTGCGCTAATGTGTAGATTTGCAGGCTCGCACCAGTGCAAGGCTGCAAATCTTCCGGGGGCGGGCTTTAGGCTGGCGAGCTTCTCCATTTGGTGGAGAGCCTCCACCAACCAGAAAGCACCATTTTCGTCCCTGGAGAAGTGTGTAGCGCGGGCACACACTGCTCCGGATCAGCCTGGACCAGCAGAGGGAGCGCACCAGCCCAGTAAGTATCAGAACGCCCCATTTTCCCCCCAAAGCATGAAAAAGCCCATAGACAAAAGATATACTGCCGTTGTTCCTTAGGTGTAATGGCATAGTGGACTGAACGTGGATAGCAAGTTCATGTCATGGTGAAAGTTATTACAACAGGTGTTCAATGTGCTGACAGGCTTTCAATGTGTGATTATGGCCTGCCTGATAGTAGGTTCAGGATATTGTTAACTGTGCTGAATCTATGGATGCTTGAGTTTTAATTATGGCCATTTCCGCACTAGACTGTTATAGTGCTATTATTCCACTTTCAATATCCTGTGGAATCCCAAGGTTTGCAGTTTAGAGAGGGGCATTTAGAATTCTCAGCCAGAAAGCTCTTGGGCCTCAGTAAACTACAAACCCCAGGGTTCCACAGGCCAGACGGCCCCTCCTGAAACTGCAAAACCCAGGATTCCGGAGGATGTTGAAAGTGGAATCATTGCGCTATAACAGGCTAGTGAGGAAATGACCTGAGAGTTGAAGTCCAGCACCGTGGCAAGTAATGGAGTCCATGGCATGGGACAGTGACTCTGCTCTGGGTTTCTTTGAGACTTTAAAGGCAATGGCAGCATTCAATGGAATCCTGGAGTTTGTAGTTTGATGAGACACTAGAATCCTCTGGTGGTAAATTCCAAATACGCCTTCCTAAACTGCAGATCCCAGGATTCCACAGGATGGAACCATGGCAGTTAAAATGCAATCATAGCCCTATTATTCTGTAGTGTGAAAGGCTGCCAGGAGAAGAAAGGATTGCTTGGGCTGAATGCCTTTGTGAGGCTATTTCCAGACCAGAGCTAAAAATGAACACAACTCTCTTCATTCAACATTTTGTGTAGACGTAAAGAGAGCTTGGAAAGGTTCCCTTTAGGGCAACCACTGCCAGAATATCTCCAGAAACTTGACACTGGCCATGCTGGCTGGTTTATTTAGAGAGCTGTAGTCCAAAAGACAATTTTTCCAAGCTTTGGGAATAAGCATAGTATAGACAAAAATTTGAATTACAGATTTCTGGTTGAATTTTCGGCCTCTTAGCCTTTACCTCATGTCCTTCAACATTTGATAGATGAAAACCATTGGCTGTGTTTGCCTTGTGCTGATGGGTTGGACTCCAGCAACATCTGGAGGATGACAGATTGTACACCTCATGCATAAAAACATCCACTTGAATGTACAGCCTTACACACCAATTGACTTTACCACTGACAGTCCTTTCATTTTGCACAATTACAGTACTATGATGCTCCCTTAGATGCCATGTTTCCATCCTGGGATTTGTAGTTTTGTGAGTACCTAAAGCTCTCTCGCAGAGAATTCTAAATTATCACATGAAACTTCAGTCCTTCCTCCACATTCACAGGTTTGACCTTTGCTAATTTGATTATTCCCATGGAACAGGCTTGCCACGTCCCCTCATTTTCCTCCTCGTATTCCCTTGCATTCCTCACCCCAGGCTTGCCAGGCTTGTGTTTAAAATGGAGTTTGTTTTGCTTTTGGGAGCAAAGCCCCCCCCCACTGCTGGAGGTGTATCCTCTGTGCCATGTGACTGCAAATTCTGCGGTGTAATGACTGCTGACGGGTCGGGTGCTCTCTTTGCTCCTACCCCTCCTTTCTCAAGATGGCCACTGGAAGTAGTTAAAATGTCAGCTAAAACGTCTACTCTTCTCTGTCTGACAGAAAAGTACCAATAAGCCCTTTACCTTTTTTTTTTGCTGCCCCCCCTCTGGAATGTCAGGGCCAGAGGCAAAGGAATGGGAGGAGGGAGCTCCAGAGGAGAATCTGAGCAGGGGGAATTATTTCCATTTTTTTTTCAATTTTATGAGTGTTCTGTGCCCCAAACCCTTGCGAATGTGGAAGGACTATCGTACCCATTTTAGGATCCCATAGGATGCAGACAAGAAATTTAAAGTGGTATCAAATTCTGCAGTTACATACATATTCCCCAACTTTTCATGGGTAAAAACTGAGACATGAGTGGCACAGAAACATCAAATGTGGTCAAGAATGCAAAAATGGTTGGTGAAAAAGAACACACAAGCTAGGCGGGTCTGCAGCAGTTTGCTTTTGCTGGAGACTACTGGGAAAGGCAAGACTATGCCCCTTCCTCTTCTTCCTCTCCCCCTTGTGTTAACTGAGTGCAAAATACTTACGCAGTTTAACTCCAGTTTGCAATGATGGAATTAAGCTGAGGACAAGGCGGGGGAGTGGGAGGAGCAGACATTTTAAAAACAGCTGAAAAAGTGGGATGGCAGAGGATGGCAAATCAAGATGGTTGTGGGCTGTGCTACCACGACCTGGCCTGTTGCTGAACAACTTCAAGGATGGAAAGAGCATCTCACCTCTGGTTCAGCATGAGGGAAGCAAAATTAGGAGCAGTGCACAAGGACAGGGAGCGGGAATAATTGGCGTTTTCCACTCTCGGTTTATCTTACCTTTCCCTGGAGTGCATAACTATAAAGTAAGCCCTGTCTCCATGGAGACAGGTATTATGGTAATGAGTGTCATAGAGGGCTTCCCGTTGTGGAAATAATTACCAGGCCCTGCACAGAATGCTAAGCTCCCAGGCAGAAAGCACCGTGCCAAAAAAGGGTGTCCCTTGGGTTAAAGGTACTGGTGGTGGCAGGTGAGAAAGTACGGACACGGTGGTGAAAGGGAGCCTCAGGTTTGCGGTTGGGACATGCTGAGGGCCACAGGGCCTCCCCAAAACCATCAGAACCACTGCTTTTCCCCTCTCAAGTTCCTCCCCATTTCTGAGCAGGGAAATCGGAAACAGGCTGGAGTGGAGTTGCAGCCTGACAGTTTCTAGAGGGCTTCTTTTTGCTTCCCTTGGTGTAGAGCAGCTCTAGCCCAGAGTTTTGGGAGGTTACTTTTTGGGTTACATCTTTCCAGGTCAGAATGGCCACAGGTTATGGTAGCTGCAGGATTCTGGGAGCTGTAGTCACCCCCCTCTCCCCCCATGCAACTTTTCCAAGCTACTTTGAATGTCTGTGATCTAGGGCAACTCATTCACTTTCTATAGTATGAAACAATTTCTAAGCCCTTTCTGAAAAAGATTCGGAGTATCTCAGCCTAACATCCACACTACACATTGCTTGATCCTTGAGCCCACTTTAACTGCTGTAGCTCCAGCCTACAGAATCCTGGGATCTGTAGTTTTATGAGGGACTTAGAATATCCTGCCAGAAAATCTGCCACTGCAGTTCAGGGCAGTAAACGAAAAAAAATCTTAGAATTGCCTAGGCTGGAGCCACAACAGTTAAAGTGCTATCATACTGCTATAATTGTACAATGTGGATTTGCTCCTGGACTGCAAAGAAGAGGGATGGCCAAACCAAGGCCATTTCCACACTACACCGTTATAGTGCTATTATTCCACTTTCAATCTCCTGTGTAATTCTGGGTTTTGTAGTTTACTGAGGCCAAAGAGCCCTCTGGCTGAGAATTCTAAATGCCCCTCCCTAAACTACAAACCCCAGGATTCCACGTGATGTTGAAAGTGGAATAATAGCACTATAAGAGTGTAGTGCAAAATGGCCCAAGGCTTATGTTTAGATCTCTGAGATCCCAAAGACTAGAGATGGGGAAATCAGTGGCCCTTCAGTTTTTGCATTATAACTCCCATTATCCCATGGGTCAAATGGACTAGGGCTGATGGGAATTGTAGTCCAGCAAGAAAAAAAATCTGTATGGTTGCAAATTCACCATTCCTGATATAAAATAAGGAGATGGTTCTTTTGAGACTGTGTTCAGGGCAAACCCCGAAGAGCAACAAGAGTGCAAGTTGGCTGTTCGATGGGCACCAGGCATATGTAATCCTCAGATAACCAGAGACCCATTTAAAATATGTTTTTAAAAATTTCAATTATATGATTAAAAATCTAAGATAGGCATTATCTTTCATTCTGTACTGAGGCAGGGAAAGTGTCTGATAAGAGAGAACACATATACGCACGCACTAGCTCGTCTGTTACTCGAGGTTTTAAAATATCCTCGAAAAGAGATTCTGGTCACAGTGATTTAAATTCCTCTTTTCCTTTATCCCCACCCTACTGCCAATTAGGCATTGCTAACATGAAATGGGCATGAGGAGAAGAGCAGAGCAACAATGCAAAAAATTAATTAGCTAACCAAGGAACAAGATAATGATTAGCCATGATTTTTCTCTGTGAGTCTGTTGCCTGGTTGAAAAGAATTTGGAATGGAGGTGCAGTTGGACGGGGTTTTCATCTGACTTGCTGCGTCACGTTAGATTAGGCTTCGTTTCCCTGTGCTCAGAAATCATGGCCCAATCGTAGGCAAACACAGAAATACTTAACAAGCCATTAGCATTAAAGAGATCAGGGAGGCATACACTGCGATGTAAGATAGCCAGGGTCAAAGCACCCAGATGTTTTAATGAATACAGACAGGGAATTGTATTCTACCTCTTCAAGCTTCTCCGTTCCCTCTAAGCTTTGTCGAAATCGGCAGTAGTATTTGTTTTTGGGGTGGGTGGGTGGGTGGGATGGATTTTCCAGCAACAATATATTAAGTTGCTGAGCATCTTCAGCCTGTTGAAAAGAAGCCTGATGGGTGATATGATACCACCCTTTAAATATCTCAAGGGTTGTCACAAAGAAGAAGGGACAGGTTTGTCCTTTGCTGCCCAAGAGGGAACAATTGGGACTAATGGAACATTTCCACATGACACTCTTATAGCGTGATGATTCCACTTTCAACCTCCTATGGAATCCTGGGGTTTGCAGTTCCGGGAGGGGCCGGCCAGCCCCTCCTGAAACTGCAAACCCCAGGATTCCATAGGAGGTTGAAAGTGGAACCATCACGCTATAAGAGTGTTGTGCGGAAATGGCCATGGTTTTAAGTTACAGGATGATAGAGTTTCCCCCCTGCTTTGATTATGAATCACATACTAAATATACATTAATATACATTGTATGACAATGTTATTACAAGGAAATTTTTTTTTAACAGCACTGCCTTTTCAACCTATCCAACCCCTCCGCCCCAAACAGCTAACAGGGGATCCAGACCCCTTTTGTATCCATTTTTCAGAGATATGGGAGATAATCTTAATCAAATTAATCACGTCTTCATACCCCAATTTTTCTTTTACTTTCTCAATCATTAGTTTCCATTTATCACTCTGTGATTCTTCACAGCATTGTCCGGTATACTTTAACCTTCTTTCCCTAAGGAAGTCAAATAATATAACTTCTTTGATATATTTTATCAAGTAAAACTCGTTCCACATTGATTTCTTTTTCCATCCTAGAGCAATATCAACATGAGTTGCCTTTAAAATGTGTTTTGTTATGTAACTTTCATTCTTATTTAAACTTAGGAGGATAGAGTTTGATTGAATGTTAGAAAGGGCCTCTTGGTGGTACGAATGGTTCAGCAATGAAGCCAATTGCCTATTGGTTATTAATCATGTTGGCTGTATGTCATCTCCTATATTATAGGCACTAGGAGACCCAGCATTGTGTCATGATTTGAATGTTGGGCTAGGACTCTAGGAGACTGGAGTTCAAATCCCTGCTCAGCTATGCAAATTCATTGGGTGATCTTGGACAACTCACACTCTCTCAGCCTAACAGGAAGACATTGGCAAATCTCTGAACAAGGCGAGGAAACCCAGTGATGGAGTCACTGTAAGTCAACTTGAAGGCACACAACAAGAATGAATTATAGACTCTTTGGCTCTCAACACCAGTCACTGGGGGACAGGAGTAGGAGAGTATTTTTGCATTCATGTCCTGCCTGTGGGCTTTCCAGAGGCATCTCTTTGATATTTGTGGGAACACAATGCTTGATCATATAAACCTTTGGTCTGATCCAGCAAAGCTCTTCTGATGCTCCCATATTATAGCCACTACTTATGTGGTTGGGTGTCAGTGGCTTCCATGTGCAGTGAATCCATTTTGGGATTATACTTACATATATACCCGGTGTTGCCTGGGATTTTATTTTCTCATAGGTAATACTTGTTAGAAAGATTTGAGATCCTGTGTCTCTAATTCTCCAAACTGTCTTGTCGAGTACCTGTAACTTTCCCCCATATTCCCCAATCCAATCTGTATTCAGAGTTATTAAGATACAGAGGTTGGGTTCCTGAGGGAATGCACTGTCCTCTTCCTTGCTGCTAGGCCTCATGTCCACAGCAACCAGCCTATTCAAGACGGTCACAGTTGAGTGAGGGCCAAGAGCTCTCTGGCTGAGACTTCTAAAGGTCCTTCCCTAAACTGCCAACCCCAGGATTCCATAGAATCTTCTTAGGCAGCCAATCATATGAGGTCTTCACCTGACACAGACATGCAGATTTTGACTTTTATATATTAGATTTTAAAAGAGCTCTCCGAGGTGCTGAAACTTGTCCCCCACATAGATTCAGCACTTTGGAGAGATCCTTTAAAATCTACAATAAAACTCAGGGCAATTTTTTGCCACTCACCTGTCACGGGTGCCATTGAGTACCACTGTGTTGGACTGAAGCTTCCAGTATTCCTCAATAACATCTAGATGGCAACATGATTTTTGCTTGGATTTGTTGCTTGAACTACAAAAGGATCTGCAGCTGCAACATCATCCCTGGAAACAGAGGGAAATGGTAAGTCTGTGGAAGAGAAGCAACCAGTCTGTTCTGCTTTTCTCAAGATACAAAAAGTAATGCCTTGGGAAGTTTTCCTGCCTGATGACTTCACTAGGTTTTGCCTCCTGCTCTTAAATGGCAGATACGTCCTTGTGTCTGATTATACGTATCTCCCCCCCCTTCCAGTATTGAACAGAGAGAACGGGAGATAGAGAGGAGACGTATTTACAGTTCCACATAATTATATTTTATGATAACCCAATGCTAATGCGAACACCAAATTGAACATAAGGAACTAATTGTATATTTCCTGTTGAATAATGCATGGCAATAACAGTCATTAGCCTTGTACTGTCTGGGAATTTTTGAATTGCTCCATCATTTAAGACTCATAAGTGCTTAGCAGAAGAAAGCACTCTGTGTGTGTGTATGTGCGTGTGCGCGCGCTTGCGTGCATAGAAATCTATGTGCAGAGTTGTCTTTGACTCACTCTCATTGACACTGACAACAGAGAACAAATCTTCCCCTATTAAATAACATCTATGTGGAGGACCCTTCCATGAGATTAGCAAGTCTAATGCTAGTATCTGGCATCCTCGGGTAGCAACCTGGGCTTCAATGCTCCACCAACACTGATAGCAGCCTTTTTTTTTTTTTTTTGAGTTTTATCATAATGGCTAGTGTAGGTCCCACAATCCTTGTGGTTTCAACATGAGTGTGATGTTGAACCTGCTTTGAGTTTTAGTCCAGACTTTAAAAGAGCTATCCAAAGGGGCTGAGTCCTGTTCCCAAAATAGGATATCAGCATCAACACGAGTATGGTATATACTCTGTCAACAGGATTATAGAGTCCAGACCAAGTGAAGCAGTAGTATCACAATCATCTGCTTTGCTAAGACTTCACCTGGAATACTGCTTCCATGTCTGGATACTACAATTCAAGAAGGACGTTGACAAGCTGGAACGTGTCCAGAGGAGGGTGACCAAAATGATGAAGGATCTGGAAACCATGTCCTGTGAGGAGCGGTTTAGGGAGCTGGGTATGTTTTACCTGATGAAAAGAAGGTTATGAGGTGACATGATAGCTGTGTTTAAATATTTGAAGGGATGTCGTGTTGAAGATGGAGCAAGCTTGTTTGCTGCTGCTCCAGACACTAGGACATGGAGCACTGGATCCAGACTACAGGAGAAGAGATTTCATCTAAACATCAGGAACAGTTTCCTGATGGAAAGAGCCATTCAACAGTGGAATATGCTGCCTGGGAGTGTGGTGGAGTCACCTCCTTTGGAGGTTTTTAAGCACAGACTGGATGGCCATTTGCTAAGTGTGCTTTGAGTATGTGCTTCTGCATATCAAGAGGTTGGACTCAATGGCTAGAGGAGGGTGACCAAGGTGATCAGAAGTCTGGAAACCAGGTCCTGCGAGGAATGACTTAGGGAGCTGTATATGTTTAGTTTGGAGATGAAAAGACTGGGAGATGACAGGATGGCTATCTTTCTGAACGGATGTCCTGCAGATGATAACGTGAGCTTGTTTTCTGCTGCTCCAGAAACTAGAGCATGAACTTATTTATTTATATATTGAAACTGAGATTCTGCTTTGCTCCCACAAGAGCCTGAGAGTGGCTCACACTGAATTCAATGGATTCAAAGTGGCAGAAAACAGATTCCAAAGAAACATTAGGAAGAATTTTCTTTACTGTAAGAGCTATTTGACAGTGGCATAGATTGCCCCGCAGGGTGGTGGATTCTCTTTGAAGGTTTTTCAACAGAGCTTGGATGGGCATCTCTCAAGAATACTTTAGTTGTGTGTTCCTTCACAGCCAGGGAGTTGGCTGCTAAGCAGCCCATGAAATCCCTTTCAAACTCTATTATTCTTTGACTCTATAGTTCTCCGAATAGCTCCTTTAAAGCTGAAAATAATAATAACGAGGGAACTGTGTGGATCATTAAACAAAATCCAACCACCTCAAAACACATTGATTATATTATATGATTGTTGCCGTGCCGTCAAATCATGTTTGACTTGCAGTGAGCCTAAGGCAAACCGATCACAGTTTTTTTCTGGGGCTGAGAGTGTGTGATGTGCCTAAGGTCACCCGGTGGGTTTTCATGGCTGAGCGGAGAATTGAACCCTGGTTTAAAGAGAAAAAAAAAAGGAAAAAGAACTATGCTAGCTTTCAAAGTCCTCTGGCTTCTTCCACAGGCAAAGATGGAGCAGAGTTCATCCAGTTGAACTTGCAGATTCCAGGTTTGCATTTTGTTTGTTTCACTGTTACAAATCTCTGAGGTTTTCCTTGGGCTCAGCTTCCAAACAGAACGTTCCTGCATGGATGGGAGTTGGGCGATTGGGATTCTCTGTGGAGGGGTGGAGGTGGCACATACCCTCTGGACATTTTCACCATCTTGTGGTTTTGCAGCTGCTGAGAAGTAAATAGCCTCAGGCCAGACCGAATCTTTCCTGACAAAGCCTTGAGCGGCAAAGGGATACACTGGCACTCATCCAGCGGTATAAAGTCGAAGAAGCATCTTTACCTTTTCTCTCTCTTGCTTGCTTTCTCTCTGGCTTAGCCTTACTAGAATCTGGCTGCCAATATATCAACACGAGTAGGAAGTGAGTCACTAATGGCTCCCTGGGCCTGCCAAATACAATATTTGCAACTAGTCCTGGGAGGCTAATTGTGATGAGGAGCTGCTGCTCTGTTGCAGGCCTGCCTGTGTGGGACCTGCCCTTGTTCAACCATAGCCTCTAACATTTCTGAGGCCCTTTCCGCACCTTACCGTCTTCCGGCGCTGGGGTGTGGGGATCGCGCGAGCAGCCTCCGGCGAGAGGCTATTGTGTCCAGGGTCCTTCGGCTCTGCACAAGCTGCCTGCTTGTGCAAGAGCCCCACCTCTTCCTTCACAGCATAGCCTGGGAGTTTTCCAGGCTGCACTGGGGCAGGAAGAGCAACCGGCATGGCTCTGAAGGCTCTGCACGCCAGGTAAGTGCACTTGGGGCCCGGGAGCAAAGCACAATCACGCACCAATTGTGGCTTCTAGCCGAAAATGAAAAGGTGTGCGATCGGCACCTGCCAGCCCCTGGAGTGTCGCGCAATTGTGAGTGCATCGTGCGGATCGCCCCTCGCAATCACGGGATGCTCTAGGCCCTCTTTTGCATGGAAAATGCCGTGCGAAAAGGGCCTGAGATGCAAACTGGGGAACACATAGCTGAGCAACCTCAGATGGTGCTCAAGATGGCAAAACTTACTAATGAGGAAAAACACGCAAGCGAGGAGAGACTGCAACAGTTTGCTTTTGCTTGAGCCTGCTGGGGAGGGCAAGATTCTGCCCCCTCCTTTCCCTTTAGTTGAGTTAATTGTGTGCAAACTACTTTTGCCCTTTGGACTTGGTTTGCCTTAGTTGGAGTAAGCTGAGGGTGAATAGGAGGAAAGAGAAATTGGGACATTTTGAAAGCAGCCAAAAAAGTGGTATGACAAAAGGTGTATCAAGACTTCCACAAATTAGGATGGTTGGAGACTGGTAGAACAGAGCTGGCTTTGTGCTTTTTGTCTTTGTGGAAGAAGGTTTCTCTTTCCCCAGGGACAGGTTAGGAGAAGAAGAGAGCATTGTCTTGTTTTTTCTCTCTCTCTTAGGCAATGGCACAACACACACAAGCTTGTAGTGCTTCTTTCATTGCTTCCTGTGAGATGTCTATGTGGTGGGAAGTAGGCACACGAGATGGATGCTTCAGACACCAGCTGGAATAACTTGAATCTACACTATACAACGGTAGCAGTTTGATATACCCCTTTAAAAGTCCTGACTCCCTCCTGGAAAAAGATGAGATTTATAGTTTGGTGAGGGATTTAGAATTCTCTAGCAGAGTCCATTGAATAACAGCATCTGAGCAATCTAGCATGGACTTCTAAATACTTCATGAAACTGGAGTGATGGCAGCAAACGGCACCAGACTGATGTAACCATGAAATGTAGATACACAAACAGAAGACAAAAATTATCTTTCCAAGCCATCTTATCTTATCCGTCTTACCTTATCCAAGCCAAGTTCTGCAGTATTTTTGGTTGCTTCCTTCTCCTGGTCATTGCACAGGACATTTAAGAACTAAAATCTTCCTCTTGCTCTCCTCCCTTTCTCCTTTACATCTCGCTTCCTATTGATGCTTTATGCATACTTAAGTTCCCTAATGGATATAATTGTATTTTGGCAGAGGTGGGGGAGTTGGTCATGCTGTAACATCCATTTTCAATTCAGAGCTGCATAAGTGAATTTCCTCAAATATAACTGTTAGACATGCTGTTGCATTTTCTGGTGTACAACAATGACCCCTCGACATCTTCAGTGTACTTGATTCACTGGGATTGTGGAAACAATGAGTGCAGATTCTCAGTGGGTTGCACGATATCCGTAACCACTCCCTAGGAGGAGCAGCTTAGGGAGCTGAATTTGTTTAGTCCAGAGAAGAGAAGGTTAGGAGACGACATGCGAGCCATATTTAAGTATCTGTAGTGGTTTGAGTGTTGGACTATGACCCTGGAAACCAGGATTCAGTTCCCTGCTTGTCCATGGAAATCCGCTGAATGACCTTGGGTACATCACATACTCTCAGCCCCCAGAAAACCCTGTAATAGGTTTGCCTTATGGTCACCATAAGTTGGAAATAATTTGAAAGCACACAACAACAACATACAGAAGACAGGCAAACCTGTTTCTTGACGCTCCAGAGACTAGGACATGGAACAACGTTTTCAGACTAGCAGAAAAGAGATTCCACCTAAACATTTGCTAGAACTTTCTGACAGTAAGAGCAGTTTCACAGTAGAATATGCTGCCTGGGAGTGTGGTGGAATCTTCTTCTTTGGAGGCTTTTAAACAGAGGCTGCGTGGCTCTCAGGAGAGCTTTAATTGTATACTTCTGCCTGGGAGAGAGTTGGACTGGATGACCCTGGTGGTCTCCTCCAACTATATGATTCTATGGTATTCAGCACAAGGAACATAAATATACACTGCGCAAGCGTAACACCAGTTTTCAGATGCTGTCTCACACATTGCTCCATTGCTGTGTTTCTGTATTCTCTCTGCAAACACATAGGCTAGTTTGGACTCCCCTGAAGCCCCTTAATTCGTGGAACTAACACAGAATGGTGTGGTACCCCACCGAGTCTTGTTGTCATGCCCCAGTCTCAGTACTCAGGTGCAAACACAGACCGGATCCTCCCCAACAGCCACAACACACAGACATGAACAGGAAAATACTGACCACAGCCCAGCATAGATGAGAAAGGGTGAACCCATGAGTCTCAGAACATTCATATAGAGAAGATGCATTAATTAGGCAAACAGCTGGGGGAGGCTGCTGGCCAACAAATACCAAAGATGGAATGTGGAAAAGTCAGTTGCACACAACTGGAATTTCTGGTGGAAGCAATGTGTTCTTCTTTTGGATCCTTAGCTTGTGTTCCTGGAGAACCTTGACCCTTGCTTTGTGGGCTGACTACACTGCTGGATACTCCCTTGAACAGACACTCTGAATTTATTACTGACTTGGACTGCTGAAACAAAAATGACTACTGACTGTAAGCTTTTGTAAACCTTGTCTATGGCTCTTACAATAGACTATTGGAGGACTGTGAACCATGGCTGGCTATTGGGATAGGACACTTGCTTGCATTCCCTAGAGGACAATGGCAGCTCTCATGTCAGTGGAGTGGTAGATCCCCTCTAGGGTTTAGCCTGAAAGCACTGCCCAAGGTGCTGAACTGATTTTGGGGATACTATAGCATTCAATACGTTGGACAGATCATTCAAATTTTGGATTAAAATCAAAAGCAGATCCATTGTCCCATTTAACTTGGGACCACTGGTCATCACTGAGCAACAGTGACAGTGATGAGGAAAAAATGAGGATATTTAATGTGTGGGGTCCGAACTCAGCCCCCCAGAAATCTGGAGCTGACCTTGGTTCCCCCCCACACATCCACCCTTCTCTGTGTTCCTGTTTGGATAGTAGACAAAATCATAGTGGCACAACCACACCCCGACTGAACAAGAGCTGCCTTCTCCCCTCCCGTGAATTTCCATATCAAGGAGAATCAGATATTTGTACATCTTTTTTAGCCATGCCTATAAAGTTTTATTTCAGATGAAAACAAGCCCCAGGCGCATTGGCAAGATACAACTGCAAGGGCAGCACAGGGGCCATGTCAGGCCTTATTATGAAATGGCACATGGTAGTTGTTGGGAAGTCTGATTAATGCTCACTGGGGGTTCGAAGTGGTACTCTGGTACTCTGTCAACCGGCATGAGCTCCAGGTAATGCTTCCCTAAATCGATGTTTGTTGTCAGATTTGAATAATTGCAGTGGCTCTTCCTTGACAATCAAAGTATGCCGGTTAATCATCGATGAAATTCCCTACACAGAAGGAGTGAGCGAGAGAGAAAATAATAGAATTGGAAGTGGCTCTTCATCAAGGGCCATCTAAACTGACCCAAGCTGTGCAGGAATACTGTCCCAGGACCCAGACAGAGCCCTTCCCAACAGTTACACCCCAGAGGTATAAGAGGAAGAATACTTACAGCAGCCAGGGTAGGTGGAAAAAGGTTTGGCCAGGAGTCTTGGAGAGTTTATATAATAAGGATCCATTAATCAGGCCAACAGCTGGGTAAAACTCTGAACCTCTACAACAAGAGACCAGAATGGTGTTGGGAAAATTCCAGCATTCTCTCTCCCCACCATCTTGTTCTTAGAGCAAGTGGGCATAGCTAGCATAGGGCTTCCTTTCTCTTTTGCATGCCAAAGCTCCACCATTTGCCTTTCTGTCATTTAAATGCATGATCATAAATACCTTTGGTGTTCAGGGGATCAGATCCTGTGACCCAGGCCAGTTGCTTGGGTCATCAGTCTTATAAAAGAAAGAGACCTCTCTCAGCTCTCTCTCTTCTCCTCCATTTTTGCTTCCTCTTCCTCCTCTCCGACCATACTTCGCATCTCCATCAGAAGATGGTGAGTTAAGACCGAAGCTACTACTATTCATTAGCTAGTTAGGTTGTAGGCTCTCCAATACATATGTAAATCTAGAAGCCATTAGTAAACTTTTCTAAGTTTGTAACCTGAAGCTGTCTGCGTTTGTTTTATTTCTTCAGTCCATTTGGGATCAGAAAAGCCATACACAAATTTAGACATGCTTCTTCTGCTACTCTGCTAAAAGGAGGTTGAATCCTCACAGTTTTAGCTTCCATAGAATTTCCCAATAGGGCTAACACCCTGGGAAACTTTTATTCCCAACAAATGGGAGGAAGCTGTTGTAGCCAACCGATCCTATTGTTGGAAGCTGCCTAGCCCACTCTTGGATTTCTTGCTCATGCTCCAAAAACTCTTGACCTTTGCCTTGTCTATGGATTTTGTCATCAGACTCTCTCTGCCTCTCTCTAGATAGATCTACAGTGAACTTGGACTGCAAAACAGCTGAGATAAACTTAGCTTGCTGGCTCCTGATAACAGGTTAATTAAACAGCTGGAAGCTGTGGCTGGCTGCTGGCATAGGACAAATAAACACAGTTAAAGTACTCCCGAAAAGTGACCATCTGACTTTAGTTTAAAGATCCCCCAAAGAAGGATTCTCCATAACCTCTGAGGCAGTCTGTTCCACTGCTGGATGGCTCTTACTATCATGAAGTTCTTCCTAATGTCTAAGTAGAATCACTTTTCTTGTAATTTGAATGCATGTGTTTGTGTCCTGGACTCTGGAGCAGCGGAGAACAAGCTGGCTTCCCAACCTGTCTGATATGAGGAACTGACAATGAAGCCCTCTTCTACATGGTCTACATGACATTCTTTCAGATACTTAAAGATAACTGTCCTAAATACCCTAAAGGCACCGGATCCGGTCTGATCTTGAAAGCTAAGCAGGGTCAACCCTGGTTAGTACTTGGATTGAAGACCACCAATGAATGCCAGGTATTGTAGGCTACATTTCAGAGGAAGGAACTGGCAAAACTTTCTCTGAATATTCCTTGCCTAAGAAAACTCTATGAAATTCATGGAGTTAACAGGGACTTGAAAACACATACATACACATCCTATCACCCCAAGTCTTCTCTCCTCCAAGTTAAATGTACTCAGTTCCCTAAACCATTCCTCATAGGGCTTGGTTTCCAGAACTTTTACCATCTCTGTTGCTCTCTTCTGAACAGAGGCCATTTCCGCATTAGCCTGTTATAGCGCTATGATTCCACTTTCAACATTCTATGGAATCCTGGGGTTTGCAGTTTCGGGAGGGGCCGTCCGTCCGTCCCCTCCCAAAACTGCAAACCCCAGGATTCCATAGGATGTTGAAAGTGGAATCATAGCTCTATAACAGGCTAGTGCGGAATGGCCATAGTCTAGCTTGTCAATATCTTTTTTTGAACGCTACTCAGAACCACAAGCAGTATTCCAGGTGAGGGCAGAAAGAAAGAGAAATACTGTATGAAAGCATAGAAGTTCGAAAAAGGTTTTTAGAGGGACTATAACTCTCACTCCAGAATTCTGCTGGTGTCTTATGCATGCTCCATTTCCCATCCAGAAGTTCCCATTGAGTTAAAGAACATGGAAATGGAGCTGTGGATGAGGCACCTTTGAGCATAGTGAGGTGCCATTCTTATGCGTTATTGTGCATTTGATTGAACTATGCATTCACTTGTACAAGGTTGACATTGAAGACAAGGGTCACAGAGCACAATCAATGGGTAACTTTACATTTGGAGGTTTCTGCTAAACAGTACTGGTGTAGGACCTCCATCTTGGGATCCCCAGCTTAGTTAAAGGATTTTGTGGGAATTCATAGAACCATAGACTCACAGAGTTGGAAGAGACCACAAGGGCCATCGAGTCCAACCCCCTGTCATGCAGAAATATACCATCAAAGCATTCCTGACATTACAGTCCAAAAGCCACTTTCTCTGAGCCTGGAGGAAAAAAAAGAGAGACTTATGTGTTCTCACTGTCTATGCACTTCCTTGAATGTTTATATCACCCTCTGTGGCTTTCCTCAGTCCTCCTGAATATGGGGTTGGTGGTGATGGGAGCTGGTTTTGAATGAGAGACTCTTTGCTGAGAGAAACCACTGCTCTGGAACAAGGGCTCAGTTGTCTCTGGGCACGAACAGCCCTTCGGCTTGAACAGACTGCTCTTTTCATGAGCAAGAGGCCAAGTGCACACACCTCTCCGGCTTTGATCTTAAGAAGCGTCACATATAATCAGGGCCTTAGATGGGTCTTCAAGGGAATGGAGAAACACCTCCTCTATTTCCTGGAGCCGAAGCAAAATTTATACTAGCCAAGCACATGGGGGGAACACAGCTAGCACCATCGGAAGCCCATCACAGCTTGGAAAAGTTAATTTTAGGGGGCTAAGATCATTTTAGTGACTTTGTTGTTGTCGTTAATTGTTGTCCGATTCAGGGACATGGCTTCCTTGATTGAGTCTATCCTTCTGTAATGTGGTCCTTTCCTTTCCTTTCCTTTCCTTTCCTTTCCTTTCCTTTCCTTTCCTTTCCTTTCCTTTCCTTTCCTTTCCTTTCCTTTCCTTTCCTTTCATGTGGTCTTCCTCTTTTCTTATTGCCTTCTACCTTACTAAGCTTTTACTGTCTTTTTTAGTGAGTCATGTGTTATGATATGGCCAAAGTATGACAGCCTCAGCTTAGTCATCTTGGCTTCTAGGGAGAATTCAGGCTTGATTTGCTCTAGGACTCATTCATTTGTCTTTTTTGCAGTTCGTGGTATCCATAGAACTCTTCTCTAGCACCACATTGCAGATGTGTTGATTGTCCTCCTATCAGGTTTCTTCAGCTGTCACAACCACATATAGAAACTGGAATCACCGGTACATGCACCATCCTAATTTTCAATGTTATATCTCTGCACTTCAAGATCTTGTCTGGTTCCTTCATTGCTGCCTTTCCAAGTCCTAGGCCATTTCCGCACTACACTCTTATAGCGGGATTATTGCACTTTCAACATCCTATGGAATCCTGGGATTTGCAGTTTTGGGAGGGGCCAGCCAGACCCTCCCGAAACTGTAAACCCCAGGATTCCATAGGATATTGAAAGTGCAATAATCCCGCTATAAGAGTGTAGTGCGAAAATGGACCTAGTCTTCTCTTTTCTTGACTGAAGTCTCCATTCTCATTCATGACCAAGCAAAGTTATGGAAAATCTTGAACTAGTTCAATGGCCATTTCTACACTACGCTGTTATAGTGCTATTATTCCACTTTCAACCTAATGTGGAATTCTGGGGTTTTTTAGTTTACTGAGGCCAAAGAGCTCCCTGGCTGAGAATTCTAAAGACCCCCTCCTTAAACTGCCAACCCTAGGATTCCATAGGATGTTGCAAGTGGAATAATAGCACTATAACAATGTAGTGTGGAAATGCCCTGTGTTTTCATTGTCTACTTTAAGATTATGTAAATCATTTGTGATCATTAATGTTGTTTTCTTAATGTTCAACTGTAAACCTGCCTTTGCAGTGCTTTTTGCTGGGTAAATACTGTGCCACAAGATGTCATGCTTTTTAGGATATTCCACAAGTAATCTGGAACTGGAGATGGGATCCAGATTCTCTGAAAAGTGCCTGAATTTTCTCCTGCCTGAATTCTGAGATTTTTACGTGAAGTCTTTGCTTCGGTCCTGCCTTCCTCACAGGCATATTTGGTGAAGACACAGAACACAGGTCATTTCCGCACTAGACCAGCCATTTCCGCACAGGCCATTTCTTCACTAGTGCTTCTCCTTAAGTGCCCCTCCCTAAACTGCAAACCCCAGGATTTCATAGGATGCTGAAAGTGGAATAATAGCACTATAACAGACTAGTGCAGAAAGGGCTATAGTCTTCTTACTGGCTGCTCCAAGGCTGTGGAACTCCCTCCCACAAGAAGATAGACTTGTCGCCTCTCTGTTCTTTTTTCACTGGCTGGCACAGTCCTTATTTCTTAAACAAACTTTTGGCCAGTAATCGATTGGTTGATTTATACCCCACCTTTCTTCCAAAATGAGAGGCAAAGTGGCTTATAAGTGAAAACAAAACATTTAAAACAATTATGTGGTTTGAAAGCTTAAAAAAAGGCATTGAACAATTGATCCAGTGGAAACGCTGTGCTTTGCTGTTGAAGGGTTATTTAATGTGTGTGTGTGTGTGTGTGTGTGTGTGTGCATTTTGATCCACATTGTTGTGTTTTAAATGGTTTTAAATTAGTGCTGGTTTTAATAGGATAGGTTAGATTATTTTTTTAAAACTATTGTAATTTGTGTTAGCTGTATGTTGTTTTAACCTGCCTCTGTGAGCTGCCTTAGGTCCAACGTTGAGAGAAAGATACAATACAAATAGACGAGAGCATCCTGGTAGTGACTTTTGAAAGCTTTGCCCAGACCTTACTTGGAATACTATGCCCAGTTCTGGCTACCACAATTTAAGAAGGATATTGACTAGCTGAGGTGGGTGACCAAAAGGGTGAAGGAAATGGAAACCATGTCCTACGAGGAGTGGTTTGGGGAGCTGGGTATGTTTAGCCTGATGAGGTGACGTGATAGCTATGTTTAAATTTCTGAAGGGATGTCATGTTGAAGATGGAGCAAGCTTGTTTTCTGCTGCTCCAGAGACTAGGATGTGGAGCAATGGCTTGAAACTACAGGAAAAAAGATTTCATCTAAACATTGGGAAGAACTTCCTGATGGTAAGAGCAGTTTGGCAGTGGAATATGTTGCCTTGGAGTGTGGTGGAGTCCCCTTCTTTGGAGGTTTTTAAACAGAGGCTGGATGGCCATTTGCTGGGGATGCTTTGAGTGTTTGTTGAATTTGATTACTGTTGTGGTCTCTTCCAACTCTATGATTCTGTGATTCATAGAGTTGCCATATGCTGAAGATTACTTGGTGGCAATTAACAACCACATCATTTGGGTTGACATAATTCAATACTGAACCAGGGCGGCGGAATGGTCTGACTGTTAGAATAGGACTATGAGAGACCAGGATTTGTATCCCCGCTTGGCCATGGAAACCCACTGAGTGACCTTGGACAAGCCACACTCTCTCAGCCTAGGCAACGGCAAAACTCTTTGAACTAGAAAGCCCTGCAATAGGTTCACCTTAGGGTTGTCCTACATTGGTAGTGACTTGAAAGCATACAACAACACAACAATGGTATGCTACCTAAGCAGTGGACAGAGAGTTGGCCTTGGACTGCAACACCTAGCATGCTAGCTGAAAGCATCTGGGAGTTGTTGTCCAAAAGATCAACTTATTCAGATTCTGGTTTTTCCCCTTCTGGGCTGGCACCGATTGTCTTGAAAGAGTGCATCCAACCTGAGAGAGTCTTTCTGATCCTCGTAAGATGCACAGTACTGGTGGTGACCCAACCTTGTGCCATCTGGACATGCCCAGAGGGAGGCAAAAAATAATTATGAAGGGAATAAAAAATGACTTAAAATTTTCAATGAGAGAAATAACGAGGGGGAAGAATGGATTCAGCCGAGCACGACGCAATGTGCCCGAGAAAAATGGGGTTGGAGCGATATGACTTTGTAGCAATGTTCTCTAATCCTCTTTAATCCCCTGCAAAGCGAGCGAAGGGAGATGCTGCTCTCCGATGGATACGTTCCCTCCCTCTCCCCCGTTTAGCCATTTCATTGCATGGTTTGATGACTGCCACCACAATAAATAAATATTTAGGCCTCGAGAAAATTATCCTTGGAAAGGTGTCTGTCCAAACGGGAAGTCTTCTTGAAGATTGTGGATTTTTTCTTTCTTTTCTTAAATACCATTTCAGCTGTGACATTTTTTTTAAAAAAAGTGGAAATGGAGAGATGTCTGTATTTAGGAAAATAAGATATGCAGCTAAAATTTTATGGTCTGGAACCTAGCAGACGTGAACATCTTTCCTTCTTTGAACACTGCAATGTGCAGCCACCCATTCTCTCTCTAGTATTAACTTTCATGTGGGATAAAAGTTCACTTAATTCCCATTAGACTGATTATGGTAAAGTGCTGGCTGGTTGCTCTCATATCGGAGGAGAGATGCATCCACTCTGGGCTTTCGACTGAACTTTAAAGGAGCTCTCCAAGGTGAAGAACTTATTTGTGGGGAGATGGGATTCAGCACTGTAGATAGATCCTTTAAAGTTCAGACTAAAACCAAGAGCAGATTCACTGTTCCACTCATGTGCACCCCCCCATCACCATTTGGAAATGGGTGTACAAAATTGTAACGGCAAGAAAATGCTGCAATACATCTTCACTTCTTAGCAGGAGTGCTCCTGCTTGTGAGATATTTAAAGCATAATTGCAAGCCATTCCAGTGAGAGGGAAAAAATGAAAGGTGTGTAAGGAAACCATGGTGGATGTATAAAGAGCTTTCAGATGGGCTGAGGTTTAAAAGGGGCATGGCATTACCCGCAAGCAAATAATAATTGTTATCTATTATGTAAATATTATAATTTAAAAAAAGGGGGAAAAAAGAAAGAAAAGAAATTAAGTGAAAGAAGGGGGAAATCACCAAAGAGGAATACAAAAGAGTAGCCAATACTTTTAGGGGGACAGATCAGAAGGGCCAAAGCTCAGAATAAGCTCAGGCTTACTTGAGAGGTTAAAAATAATGATATTTTTTGGGGGGCTACCTTCTGATCAAGAGGAAGAATAAGGAAATGGTAAGGCCCTCCTCTGGACATGTTCCAGCTTATCAATATCCTTCCTAACTGTGGTACCCAGAACTGGGCATAGAATTCCAGGTGAGGTCCGTCAAAGCAGAATAGAGTGATGCTATTACTTTGACCTAGATACTAAATTCCTGTTGATGCAGCCGAGAATCACGTTGGCAAGCTATCTTTATCCCCATTTGCTCCCAGCTCAAGAATCCAAACAGACTGGAAAACTTCTCTTTTGCATTAAGAATTACATCAATCAACATTCAGGAATGTTGACAGAAGCACAGAAAGTATTTCAAAGGGAACTGAGCATTGTAATTTTTTGGAAACAGATTTTTAAAACTCCCTTTCTTGCTCTCTGCCCCCATATGCCTCACGGTTAATGTGTTGTTTGAGGGTGAATTGTTCTCCCTTTTTTAATTGCAGGCGTTGCTTTTACTCGCCTTGTGCTGTTGTGGTTTTCTCCCTACTGGTAGCATTTTGGTTTTTTATGCTTGCAGTGGATTTTTTATTTCTGTTTCTCCAACAGTGGAGGAGGAGGAGGAGGAGGAGGAGGAGGAGGAGGAGGAGGAGGAGGAGGAATTACCTGTTACATATTCTTTCCATATGAAATATGGGGAAACTTTTCAAGCTTTCTATTCCATAAAAGCCAAAGGCGAGAATACAGACATTCTGTTGCGATAATAGCTGGTTATTATAGCTCCTTTCAGACTCTTCCATTTGTCTGGAAACATATATGGCATGCTGTCAGGTTGGCCATATATTTCTGTACCCAAAAGAGGAAATAGATTGCCAAAAATAGAACATATAAAGGGGCATAGATTTGGATAGAGTTGACAGGCGCTAACTGATAGGTACAGAACCACTGTTAGAAATCACTACTGTGACTTTAAGTAGGAACAGCAAATGGTTGTTTAGATAGAAAGAAATCTCACCATAGTGGGGAAGACAATGGCCAGGTGACCTGGTGCCTTGCCTGTTCTGTCTGCTTTCCAGGTACTGATGAGCAACTTTAAGGCTCCTTGACTACTCTACACCCTGTGAAATCTTTTCGCACAAGCCATGTTTGATAGTGGCTCCCAGGAGTGCAATGAATCTGCTTTGAGTTTTCTTCCAGACCTTAAATAAGCAGTCCAGGCTGATAAAAATCCATTCCTGAAGAGGTTCAGTACCTTGAACAGCTCCTTTAGAGTCTGAAACAAAACCTGGAATGGATTCCCTGTACCCCTGACATGGAAGCTGTTGTCACTACTGGCCCAAGCTTAAGGGACACAAGTAAGGCCATAAGGAAGTCAGTGGGGCAGTTCCAACAGTTGGCTCCAACAGTTTCCTCCCATTCTGGCCTCTTGTTTTATAGGCTCAGCGTCCTACCCAGTTGTGGCCTAATTAGCAAGCGCTATAATAGTCTCATGCGGAAATGGCCTGTGATAAGAATTAGCAAGTCCTTCTTATCACAGGCCATTTCCGCATGAGACTATTGTAGTGCTATGATTCCAGCCAGCCACTCCCGAAACTACAAACCCCAGGATTCCATAGTATGTTGAAAGTGGAATCATAGCCCTATAACAGTGTACTGTGGAAATGGCCACAATGCTGCCAGAATTCTGGGCTCTCCCTTTTCCACCTGCACTGGCTGCTGTAAGTACTGTTCCTCTCATGTCTCTAGGGTGTGGCTGTTGGGAAGGGTCCTGTCTGGGTCCTGTGACACAAGAAAATTATTAAAGGATATGGGACACAAAGTCTAGGAGACACTGCCTCACTTTGCTTTTCCCTGATCCTACAGGGCAGGGTTGCCACCCTCTTCGTCTCCCCCTGCTGAGTTAATTGAGTGGAAATTATTTTTGTGGCACCAATTGAAGTAAGCTGAGGACAAAGGGGAAAGTGGGAGAAAAACTGGGACATTTTAAAAAGTAGGTAAAAAATGGGATGACAAAGGACTAATCAGGATTGTCCCTGTCCCTTGGAGAATATGGAGTCCAAGCACTCTGAACAAGCCCTACAGATTAGCTAGCTCCCCATTTGGTTTCCTCCAAGGCTCTGCCTCTTTTTTATAGTGAAATGTGGTGCTACACCAAATTACAAGGGACGGTGGAATTCTGGCATGAATTCCAGCCAAGCAGAGGCCAAAAGGAATGGCAGTTGGGACTGGACTGAATGAATGGTTTCTCTGCTGTTGTTTCCTCTTCTTGCCAGACATGGTTTGACCTGTGGTTTTGTTTCCCCCAGAAATGATTAAGTTACTGAACTGGCTGTTCCCTGCCCACGTACACACACATAAGCACAAGCTCGCACAACACACACAAAGCTGCTGCCTTCTCCCAATCTCTTGGCTTTATTTTGTACTCCCCGCTCACAACACGGCCGTGCTCTGCGACCGCTGGTATTGCCCAAGGTTTCATTTTAATCACGAAGGCAGGATTGCTCCACGGAGGCTAATTTTCTTGTTTCTCTTTATAAATCTTCTCCTCAAATGTCAGGCTCTTTTGGGCACATTGAGAACAGATGGAAAGGACAGAGTGTACATGGTGGCGACATCGCTTCGGGGCTACGTCTCGCCTTTCTATCAAATTCAGGCTTGGAGGGTGGTTTTCAGACAAAGGGCAAGGAAAGAGAAGAGGTGGCGGCGGCTTTGGCTATTTCCGCACTAGCCTGTTATAGCGCGATGATTCCACTTTCGACATCCTCTGGAATCCTGGGGTTTGCAGTTTCGGGAGGGGCCAGCCGGCCCCTCCTGAAACTGCAAACCCCAGGATTCCAGAGGATGTTGAAAGTGGAATCATCGTGCTATAACAGGCTAGTGCGGAAATGGCCTTTGACACAAGGGGCAGAACCTGCCCAAGATGAATGACTTTGGTCCGAGTAGGAAGTGAATCTTGAGATTTAATATTTATTAATTTTTAGCAGAGGATACAAACCAAACCAACCCATAACCACATGGGGAAAAAAAAAGAACAAAAGAAAAGAAACAAACAACACGTGCAAAAATACACATGGATAGCTAGAGCGAAAACTATATTAATTTGACTAAGAGACTCAACTCTTGCACTAAATTGATCTTAACTCAACTAACTACAGTCCTCCCTCCACATTTGGGGGTTTGACCTTTGTGAATTTTTTTTAGAAAAATGCAAACTTCTTTTTTAAAAGGCGGAGTTGTAGCCCATAACAGGAATCGTGCGGAATGAACGCTGAGTGTTTTATAATATGAAAACAGTCAACTGGATTAAGGGATCAACAGAGAATTTTGATTTTTTTTTTTTCATTCAAATGTTCAAGAGTTTAGGCGTGGCAGAGGATATCCTGATGTGAACTCATTAAGTGGAAGTATGGAAGATTTCATCAGTGCCGATAAATATGCAACCTACAAGTTATTGATTTATGTGTGTATGTAGCTCGCAAGCAGATAAACAGATAAACCCAGCTAGCTAGTCGAGAGTGCAGTTTGGAGGCCGAGTGTGTCTTTATGTATGCAACTGCAGTTCACACAGACCCATTTAACATTATTTTCTTTTATGTTTATATAAAATTGTACAAAACTTTAAGACTATAATTTTTGCAATGGAGAATTAGTTTGATAACTTCTTGCTTGAAAAAAAAAACATTGTCTGGGAAGTTGGCAAGAAGCGATAGGCCATTTCTACACTAGACTGTTATAGTGCTATCATTCCACTTTCAACATCCTATGGAATCCTGGAGTTTGCAGTTCAGGGAGGGGCCGGCCGCAAACCCCAGGATTCCATAGGATGTTGAAAGTGGAATGATAGCGCTATAACAGTCTAGTGTAGAAATGGTCTTACTCTGTAGAGCTAAGTGTTTTAGTGTTGTTATTTGCATTCAAGTTGACTTTGGCTTATGGCAACCCCAAGAATGAGCCATCCCTGACAAGTCTTGCAGACTCAGAGTTGTGGCTTCCTTGATCCAGTCAACCCACCTGTAAGTTAAACATTTGTGTGCTAAAACATCTAATTCACTTGCATTTGAGTTGAAAGGGAACCATTTAACAGTTCCATTTGCGCTAAATTGCCATGTAAATTTTAGTGAAAGGCCTGCACTAAAAGGCTTGTGGAATGAAGCTTGAAAAAAAAATGCCATTCATAATTATTACTGATTCGTTACTGTATTGCTGATTCTCTCATGCATTCCCGGAAATCTTTTAGGGCAGTTGTTCTTAACCTTTTCTTTACTGGGAACCCCCCCAAAATATAATTTTTTGGAGGATAATATTTGACACCTTGGAGAGCTCTCTTTAGATGAAATCCTGGAGCGAATATGGAAGCCCTGAACTTCCGCCAAGCTGCATTTGCTGTCACTGGTAGAAGCAGTGAAATGTGACACTGTTGAAAAAAGAAGCCGTCCCTTCTTCTCTTTCCTTTTGAAATGGAAGAAGACACTCTGTCCTGCCAGTCTCCAGAACTCTAGGGTATAGGGCATAGAGCACAAAGCAACTTTGCAGGGGGCTGGCACTTCTTTTCCACCCTGGCAATTTTTTGCCCCTAACCTGGCACGATTTGGCATACCTGAAGTAATGCAACAACACTCTTGGCCACCATTTTGGCTGATTTTCAGACAATTTCCATCTTTTTTTTTTCTGTTCTTTTTGGACATCTGGGTTTTTTTAGATGGCTACTAGGGCCCTTTCCACATGTGGAGGAAGAAACGGGGTAAAACGTCCTGAAACGGAGCTTACCTGAAACCGGGTAAGTCCGTTGCCACGTGGAGCAGTGCGAGTTCGCTGCTCCACACTCCTCGGCTTCCTGCGGCGTCCAAAATGGCGGCTTATGACTGGCGGAGGCTCTCCACCAACCGGAGAAGCTCGCAAACTGGAAGCCCACCCCCGGCAGATCTGCAGGCATGCACTTGCGCATGCCTGCAAATCTATACCGGGTGCTGCGACGGGGCTACAAGCGGCTGCGGGCCCCGTGCTTTTTAAAAACCTCCTCAAAAGTGGTTTTTAAAAAGCACGCAGCGCCACCACTTCCGGTTGCTCTAGCGCGAATTGGGGTGTGGAACTACACTAAAGTAGTCCACCCCAATCCACTTTACGGTGTAGACGACCTCCGTCAGAGGTCGCGCTACACCATTTTATTACCCTCGTGTGGAAAGGGCCAAGAAGCAAACCACTGTGTTTGCCAGTTTTTGGTAAAAAAAAAATCACCTGAAAATCAGTGAGAAAAACTTCTTTTTTTGTGGAGGGGATGAGTTTGAGATACTTCAGAGGCTATGTTTAATGGTCCCAAAAACCACATGCAGTTCACAGAATGGACTATGCCCACCCTTGGTTTAGGAAGAGACTATAACAGAGCAATGGCTTCAGACAAGAGGAAAAGAGATTCCACCTAAATGTTAGAAAGTGCTTCCTGATGGTAAGAACAGTTTGACAGTGGAATACACTGCTGCCTTGGAGTGTGGTGGAATCTCCTTCTTTGGAGGTTTTTAAGCAGAAGCTGGATGGCCATCGGTCGGAGTACTTTGTGTCTTCCTGTATGGCAGAATGGGGTTGGACTCGATGGGCTTTATTATCTCTTCCAACTCTAGGATCCTATAACTCCCTACTGTACCACAGAGATCCAGTACTGGTGCTCCTGAATAAGGAGCATAACATCAATAGAACCAGCTAGATCTCAGCAGCACCAGAAATGAAGTTCCTAGTTGTTTGGGAATGGGTCTTAGGCCATTTCCACACTAGACTGTTACAGCACTATTATTCCACTTGGAACCTCCTATGGAATCCTGGGGTTTGCAGTTTTGGGAGGGGCTGGCCGGTCCCTCCCAAAACTGCAAACCCCAGGATTCCATAGGAGGTTCCAAGTGGAATAATAGCGCTGTAACAGTCTAGTGTGGAAATGGCCTTGGAGAGAGGCATGGTTGGCCAGGTGAGTGGTAAGCAGAATATTAGACCTTCTTTATATTTTACCTATTCTATGGGCAGAAACTAAGCTGAACACCTTGTTCTCTTGCAAGTTTCATTTCTCTCCTCTTTATTTTACACACAAAAAATGGTCCAGACTCATTCCATAAGTGCCTTTGCTTACCAGATACTCTTTCCAGATATTCCCCCCGATACCCTAATTAGCATAAAACCTTTCTGTCGTTTTTCTTTAATTGAATGTTTTCTTAGGACTCTTAAGAAATAGAGAGATGCAATCTCTTCTTTTTCTGAAAGGTGCTAAAGAACACTAGAAAGGCTGTCAGATTCATATCGGGAAGGGGCATTTGGGCTTGAATAGTAGAATATTTGAAGAAGCTTTGGAAAAAAAGGATGAGAGGATCGCCCTCCTAATGAACACCATCACATTTGCAAGCATACACCCTGACAGTGATCATTTGCTTTGAAGGATATAGTTACTCAGTTATTCAGAATATAGTTACCCAGTCTTGGAAGAGTTCGTTTTTTTTGGACTGCAATTTGACTGCAGTTTTTGGAACCTGCCAGTCACTATGGCCATTGGTTATGCTGGCTGAGAAGTTCTGATGGCATTGTTGTTAAGTTCTGGTCTTCCTTTTCACTAGATGGAGAGATCAATTTAAGCATAATATTTTGTCTTCAAGGGCTGGATTGGTACAGTGCTTTGAATGTTTGACTAGGGGCCTTGCTGCACTGAACTTATAGCACTATTACTCCACTTTCAGCATCCTGTGGAATTCTGGGGTTTGTAGTGTACTGAGGCCAAAGACCTCTCTGGCTGGGAATTCTAAATGCTCTTCCCCAAATTGCAAACCCCAGGATTCCGTAGGATGCTGAAAGTGGAATAATAGCACTATAAGAGTGTGGGGTGGAAAGGCCTTAGGACTCCAGGAGACCCGTGTTCAAATCACTGTTCAGTCATGGAAACCAACTGGGTAATCTTGTGCAAGTTACACTCTCTGAGACTAAGTGAGTATTCAGCCAGGTTGGCAAGACATAAGTTTGTTTACTTAAAAGTGATACAACCAACAAGTGATTTACCATGTATGAGCTTTAGAGTACCTAGGCTAGAATTGCAGGTTACAATGTGTTGTATATGAGAGGAAAAGGGTCTGGGCATCTCATCCTAGTGAAGATGCCCTATGAGGATAGACTTAGAGAGCTGGGTATGTTTAGTCTGCAGAAGAGAAGGTTGAATGGGGACATGATAGCCATGTTTAAATATTTGAAGGGATGCCACGTAGAGGAAGGAGAGGGCTTGTTTTCTGCTGCTCCAGAGACCAGGACAAGGAGCAATGGACTCAAGCTGCAGGAAAGGAGATTCCACCAGAACCTCAGGAAGAACTTCCTGACAGTCAGGGCTGTCCAGCAGTGGAATCTGCTGCCTCGGAGTGTAGCAGAGTCTCCTTCCTTGGAGGTTTTTAAGCAGAGGCTGGGTGGCCATCTGTCGGGAGTGCTTTGAGGGTGTTCCTGCATGGCAAGGGTTTGGACTTGGGGGGTCTCTTCCAACTCTGGGGTCTCTTCCAGCTCTACATTTCTATGATTCTAAGAAGGATTAAAGAAAACAAGTTGGGAAAAGCTGGCTTCAAGGTGTCTGGCCAGTATTAAGGTAGATACACAAAGGACGGAGATGTGTTAGATGAAAGTATGGAAATAAAGTCCCATGGGAACCAGTGGAAGCTTGGAAGAGGGGAAGAACTGGAGAATCCAGCAATGGGGAAGAAATGGAGAATCCAGCAATGGGAATTGTGAGCGTGTTAAAGTGTGTATCGCTATATAAAGAAGTATGTGTTGTAGATGGTTAGCTCCAGCAACAGTTGTAAGCTATGCCTCCAATACTTCATTAAATGCAGGGGAAAAACCCTGTGTGTTTTCTTGAAAGTAAGAGAGTAGCTAGCACATGACACCTAGGCCATTGCTGCACTACACTGTTATAGTGCTATGATTCCACTTTCAACCTCCTATGGAATCCTGGGGTCTGCAGTTCAGGGAAGGGCACTGAGAATTCTCAGCCAGAGAGCTCTTTGGCCTCACTAAACTACAAACCCCAGAATTCCACAGGAGGTTGAAAGTGAAACAATAGCACTATAACAGTGTAGTGTGGAAATGGCCCCAGTTTCTAGGGTTAGAACTCAAGACTCAAACCACTGTACCATGCTGGCTTTCATTAGCCGCTTGAATTTCACACGAGCTTAATCTTATTTTCATCCATGCCGTGTTGAAAGTGGGTCCTTCCTGGCGAGTGTCGTCAGCAACAATCACCCTCCATCTTTTCTCCTTCTTCCTCGGGTCCCTTCTAAGCATGATTGGCATTTTTTTTTGTTAACTTCACCTGTTTTGTTTTTTTTAAAAATAAGATTCCTTCCTTTTTCAAGCTTGAACTCCTTGTCTTCTGCACTATAGCATCCCTTGTTGCTGTAACATGACAGATCAGAGGTCACCTCTATCTCCCGATCGGTACCAGAGCTCATTTATTTAATGGCGTTGCGGACTGTGCTTTATGACATATAATCCATTGGATGTCTATAACACCAGGCAACAAAATAGATAGACTCTATCTGTGGGAATGTTCTGTGTGGCGGCAGATTGTAATCTAACTGAAAAAGCAGAGTCGTCTAATCTCATCTTTACTAATGCTCTGGCCTGAACGCATCCTATAAATCTTATTTGCTCGGAAACACACACACGCACGCACACACATAGTCTGTTTGTCAAAAGTGGTGTTCATAAATCAGCAATTATCAGTCTGAAGACCTCTGGAATTGTTATTTCATATGTTTGGTATATGAGCGTTTGAAGATTAATGAAATAATTTCACTGCGGAAATTCAACCGCACATGTCATTGGACTGTTTCTGGGCTAAAATCTATCCATTTGGAAAGAAAAGAAAAAGAAAGGGAAGGGAAGAAAACTTCCTTTTGTAGTTATTTATCATGGTGTAGATGGGGGGTAAGCAAGATGTAGTCCTTGAGATATACAAGCAGGATAGTGAATCTATTCTGGGTTTTATCTAGGGATGGGAGGAATCCAGAAATTTCCAGATCTGGATCCGAATCCCTGGAAGATTCTGAGAATCCACAATCTCATGAATCTCGAATCTTTTGAATCCTTTTTTTTTTAAAGGGTTTAAAAAGCAAAGGAAAGAAGGATAATCTTGGGCAAGACACACTCTCTCAGCCCCAGCAAAAGCCTAGGCAAAGGCAAACCTCCCGCTGAAGAAATCTGGCCAGGACAATTGTCATAGTTTTGCCTCTGGATCTCCCCGGATTGAAAATGAAATGAAGGCCCTTTCCACACAGGCAGGAAAATGTGGATTAATCCCACCTTTTCCTGCCTATGTAAATAGGGCCACATACTACAGTAGAGAGATAATCCAGGTCAAAACTGGCTTTTCTTTGCATAGCTCCTTCTGGCATCCCGGGATTTGTAGTTTGATGATGCACCGGCACACTTTGGCAGAGAAGGCTGTGACCCCTTGTAAAACTCCAAAGCCCAGAATTGTGCCTGAAAGAGGCTTGCAAGGGAGCTCTGCAAAGGAATCTTTCAGCTGTCCTTGAAATCTCAAGAAGACCGTCCCTTCCAGTCAAGTGCTGAACTTAACTATTAAATGTTCAATTTAAATATATTAGAACACAACCCCACATGTAATTTCTGAAATTGTTAGCAAAGGCCATTATTACTCCAAGGGAAAAACTCAGCTACTTACCATCTCCCCTTGTGCGTCTGGTCTCCCTGGTTTTCAGGCATCTCGGTCTCCAACAAACTATTTGGTTGGTGGATTTGAAAGATTCGGTTTGCCTATTTTGGCCCAGGGATTTGGATTTGCAAATCTCGAATCGTTGGCCAGGATTCGAGGATTCGGTTGCCCCATCCCTAGTTTTATCTGAAATTTGAATAAACTATTCAAGGTGCTGAATCTATTTGGAAGATAGATGTACAAGGGGAAGAATGAATCTGCTTTAGGTTTTAGTTGAAATTTTTGGGGTGCCAGTGCTATGCCCATGGAACCTGGCTGCAGTTGGGAGTAGAGAAGAGACAGGGATGCCCAGATTCAAGCCACCTCCCACAGTAAAAACAGGCTTTATTCTTCTCCAGCATTTTTCATCTCACTTTTCCATGGTCAAGGAGGAATTCGTCCTAGTTCACAGTCAAAACACTACACTAGCTGTTCTAATTCACGTCCAAAGTGCAGGCGGTGACTTATAAATCCACCTATGGCTTGGGTCCAGGCTATTTGGCAGATTGTGGCCATTTCCTCACTACACTATTCTAGTGCTATTATTCCACTTTCAACATCCTATGGAATCCTGGGGTTTGTAGTTTTGGGAGGCCCAAGAGCTCTTGGGCTGAGAACACGGAGTGCCCCTCCCTAAACTGCAAATCCCAGGATTCCGTAGGTTGTTGCCATGGCTGTTAAAATGGAATAACAGCACTTTAACCATGCAGTGTGATAAGGCCCTTGGACTGAATGATTTCAATAGCTTTTTTAAAAAAACCTTTCAATGGTATTTTATCTAAGTGTAGTTTTAAACTATCTTAACATTGTCCAAAGTTTAATCCTGTTTTAAATCTTCACTTTTTTGTATGTTTTTTGGCTGCATTGTGTTTCTAAATCGTAAGCTTCTCTGAGTCACAGGCCATTTCCGCACTAGCCTGTTATAGTGCGATGATTCCACTTTCAGTATCCTCTGGAATCCTGGGGTTTGCAGTTCCGGGAGGGGCCGGCCGGCCCCTCCCAAAACTGCAAACCCCAGGATTCCAGAGGATGCTGAAAGTGGAATCATCGCGCTATAACAGGCTAGTGCGGAAATGGCCACATTTTTGGAGAAAGACAAGATACTATTATTACTCCTCCTACTAATTTTTGTTTTTGTTTTATTGCTGTTTTTGTTGTTGCTGTTGTGTGCCTTCAAGTCTTTTCTGATTTAGTGACCCTAAGGTGATCCTATCATAGGATTTTCTGGCGCTGAGAGTGTGTGGCATGCCCAAGGTCACCCAGTGGCCGAATGGGGTCCCTGGTCTCCAACTACGACACCATGCTGCCTCTCTCCTCCTGCTAATACTTTGTTTTAATTCATAGGGCCTTTCCACACTACACTGTTACAGTGCTATGATTCCACTTTCAACCTCCTGTAGAATTCTGGGGTTTGTAGTTTACGGAGGCCAAAGACCTCTCTGGCTGAGAATTCTGAATGTCTCTCCCTAAACTGCAGACCCCAGGATTCCATAAGATGTTGAAAGTGGAATCATAGCACTATAACAGTGTAGTGCAGAAAGGCCCATAGTGTGAGCTGCCTTGGATCCCATTTGTAGGAAAGGGGAAATATAAATAAGTAAAACTATCAATAAATACGAGTTCCAACCAGGCTCTTTGTTGTATAATTTGTAAAGACAGCATTTTATTTTTGCAGAGACGCTGTCTATTTTCCTTTTGTTGACATCCCACACCTTCCAAGAGAAAAAAAAAAATACCCCTTGCCTTTTTTCATTAGCTAACTTGATTTTCACACCCTTCTGCTCCTACCTTGATGCTTTATGGCCTTCCTTTGTGCTTGTGTTCTTTTTTTTTTTCCTGGTCTACGTTAAGAAAAAGAATCCCTTTATTGAGCTGACATTTATTGTCGCTCTGAGCCAAACATCTCTCATAAATTTGGTCTCCTCTAACTTTTATCTGAACAAAATGTTGTAAATTTTATTAAACATTTTATCATGGCTTCTCAAGCTCATTTTTTTCTTCCTTCCAAAAAGGCCATTTAAGTGTCACCTGGCTACAAAAGAAGAATTACCTTTAAAGAGGAAGAAAAATAAGTGTGTTCGATGGCGGATGTTTCACGGAAGCATTTCATAAACACATCTGTATTGGGACAAGACAAGGAAGGCAAGATTTTTTTTTAAAAAAATGTGGATGGCATAAAACAAAGGGTTGTTGTCATTGTCATCATCTTTACCATAATCTTTATTTATACCCCACTTTTTTCCAAGTTGGGGTCAAAGCAGCTTATAACAATTAAAAAGACGTAGGCCCTTTCTGCACCTTACCTTCTCATGTTGTCCTCTGGTTGTGATCCCAGGCGTACCTCTGCTGGCATGGGAGAGCGATGATGGGAATGCTCCCCTCCAGACTAGACCAGCTCCCTGCAGAAGGGAATGCGATGGACATGTCTTTTCCCTTCAGCAGTGCAGCCAGGCATTTCCTGGGAAAGGAAGCACCTCCATCATGTTTTGGGGCCTTCCATAGGGCAGGTAAATGTGGGACCGTTGTGCAATCAGGGGTCATTGATGGAGAAAATCCATCGGTGATTTACATTGTGATGGTGCTGGTTGGTGACGAGAAGGATGGTACTGCGACAACGGCCATTTCTGCACCACACTGTAAGAGTGCTATGATTCCACTTTCAACCTCCTATGGAATCCTGGGTTTCGCAGGTAAGGAGGGGCATTTGGAATTCTCAGCCAGAGAGCTCTTTGGTCTCAGGAAACTACAAACCCCAGAATTCCACAGGAGGGTGAAAGTGGAATAACAGCACTGTAACAGTCTAGTGCAGAAATGTGCAACATCTTGTGGAAGTGTTGAGGTCCTGCTACTCTCCTGTCCCCATGCCAGGATGAGAACCTCCTGTGGAAAGGGCCTTAGTTAAAACCCATAGAATACAAAAGTTAAATGCAATTCAGCCATCAAAAAGAATTAGAATAATGTTAAAATACATCATTAAAAACTCAAACATTCCTCAGCAAGATGGCACGTTGTATCAGACAAGCCACATATAATCATACATCCAATGCCGGTCTGAATAAAAATGGCTTAAAGGCCATTTCTGCACTACACCGTTATAGTGCTATTATTCCACTTTCAGCATCCTGTGGAATTCTGGGGTTTGTAGTTTCCTGAGGCCCAGGAGCTCTCTGGCTGAGAATTCTAAAGGCCCTTCCCGAAACTGCAAAGCCCAGGACTCCATCGGATTTTGAAAATGGAATAGCATTATAACAGTGTAGGGTGGAAATGGCCTAAGATTAGCAGATGGATAGATGACCACTTGACTTGTTCCTCTGTCACCTAGTGGGAAGCAGAACAGTGGTCATGCCATTTCCCAGGTATGTTTTATTGGAGAAAGAAAGATGACAACACAGCTTTTCTTGTTGTCATGAATCCAACTTCAACCTCATGTATGAGAAATTAATGACATTAGGGAAAATGTGTTTGAGAAGTCAACTTCAGTGTATGGTGATTTTATGAATGAGAGACCTTTGGCATCTCTAGTCATCAACAGCCCTGCTCAGGTCTTGCATTTCTCTGCCTTTTACCATTAATGTCTTTTCTAGCAAGTCGTATATTCTCATGATATGTCCAAAGTACAACAGTTTGGTCATCTTCCCTTCTAATGAGAGTTCAGGCTTGATTTACTCTAAGAACCCATTCTTTTGTCTCTCTCTTTTTTTTTTAAACAGTCCCTGGTATCCACAGAACTGATGCAATTCTTCACTAAGTTTCTGCTCAAAGAAAGCAATGAGGAACTGTAGCCATTTTTGTTCTCCTGTGAGAAAGTTTTTAAAAACCGTCTTGTTTCCAAAGGTTCTTTGCAAAACAATGGCTATTTTGTACAGAAAACAGCATTTTACTTTTTTGCACAGGAAGCAGCCTTTTCTGGGCAGAAAATAATATTTCTACGCAGAAAATGCTATTTTCTGCACAACACAACCAGATGTGAATTTTGCACATGTGACTTTGCTCACCCTGGCTGCTCATTGGCTTATCTGAAGAGGGAGGATTTCAAAAGCTTCCTGTTTCAGCTTGCACTTTGCTGGAACTGCAAGGTCATCCTGGCTTTGGTTTGTCCTGGTTTCTGCCTTTTTCTCTGCCCCACCAGCTACCAATACTTCAGCCACCATGGTCAAGCTACGCATCCATGGGTTTGATGGTACTCCATCAACCATATCCCACCCCTTTCATCGATCAAAGCTGACATCCGGTTGAATCTGAAGGCTGTGAAGCCTTTTCTATATCCCTTCTTTCCTTTCAGAATGGACATCGTCAGCAATAAATAAATGAGTAGGAGATTTCCCTTGGATTCATTATGCACCAAGACAGATGATCATTCTGTAGTTAATCCATCTTTTGCAAGGTGAAATGTCAATTCTTGAATGTTTTTATAACTTGTATTTTATATCAATCTTCCATATACCACCCACAGAATTTTTATCAGGTTATCAAAAGACATGACAAATAAATAAATATCTGAATGCAAATATTCTCTCTCATGTACTTAGGGATCATGTGATGATATCATCTCGTTCCCTCTTTGGTTGCACACACACACATTTTTAAATCTCAAAGTGCGGATCTTTTCCATCCTTCATGGTGTCAAGAGCAAGCCTCTTTTGCTTTTTAATTGCAAGTTGTGATGTGAGAATATTTGCGATAAGATCATGGCAGAAAAACTGAGCTGTTTGTAGGGAGATACAGAAGAAGAAGATCTGACCAGAGGCAAAGAATAAGTCCCACCTGAAGAAAAACATGCTGCAATTGTCAGGGAAGATCATGAATATGATGGCTTTTGTTGTTACAATCTGATAAGAGAGACTTGGAGCCTAGTCACACTGCTGAAATTACAGCTTTATTATTCTACTCTAACTGCCATGGTCCCATCCTACGGAAACCTGGCATTTGTAATTTGGTGATTGACTTGAGCAATCTGGCTGAGAAATCTAAACACTGACAAACCCATGATTCTTTAGGATGGAACCATGGCAGTTAAAGTAGAATAATAGTGTTACAACTCTGTAGTGTGAATGGGCCCCTGGACTTCTATCTGGAGTATGTGTTTTCCTTTGTGTACCAGTATAAGCTTAGTACATTCAGGTTGATTGAGACTTCTTTTGGTAGATGTGTCCTATAGCTGGTGGTAGCCTGAGGTTCTTCTAGTCGCTAGCAGCTTTTGTGTTAGTGAGATGGGGAACTTTCTCTAACATTCTGTTCAAACTTGAAAGAACCCATCCTAGATATTAAGGCCATTTCCACACTGCACTGTTACAGCACTATTATTCCACTTTCAATGTCCTAAGGAATCCTGGGGTTTGCAGTTTGGGGAGAGGCAGCATATTGCACTGCCGGACAGCACTGACTATCAGGAAGTTCTTCCTGAGGTTCTGGAGGAATCTCCTTTCCTACCACTTGAATCTATTGCTCCTTGTCCTAGTCTCTGGAGCAGTGGAAAACAGGCCTGCTCCTTCCTTGACATGACATTCCGCCATGGCTATCATGTCCCCTCTTAATTTTCTCTTCCACAGACTAAACACACCCAGCTCCCTAAGCCGTTCCTCATAGGGCACGGTTTCCAGACCTTCACCATTTTGGTCACCCTCCTCTGGACACGCTCTAGCTTGTCAATATTCTTCTCGAAATGAGGTGCCCAAAACTGAACATCATTTTCACCTGAGGTCAGTTCTGTGCTCTGCCTCATAGTAGGGCCGGCCCTTACTGAATGGAATTCTGTAGATGGGATGAACAAATGGGACAAAATGGAGACAAAGGGGAGAGAGGGGTTCCACAGCCCTGGTTATAGACCCTGTAATGGACCGCCATCTATATGACAATTTTCTGGAAAAAGTTACTTTCAGCTGCAGCATCATTTCCATGCACTCCAAGCTGAAGCTATAATATGAGCTGCATTATATTTGCAATTTCACTAGGTACCTCCCTTCCCTTTGCTTTGTTTTCACCTAGACAGCAATAAGGATATTACAATCGACTTGACAAACAGCTTTAGCAATAAAAAAAAAAAGTTTCCTGCCTTTGTCTTTGGAGACAGAGGGGGAAAGGCAGGGAGGGCAGAATGTTGGAAGTGGTGAGATACGAAGTATTTGTGGAAGGTTGCTCTCTTTTGCAAGTCATATCAAAGATAAAGGACTAATTTTCTTATCCTTGTTTTTTTCCTTCGGTGCATTTAATTTGTTTTGTTTGCTAGGTGATTTAAATGACCTGCGAGTGAGAGATACCTTGGGGACAAAATGTAGCTTTATGCTATATATTATTCAGACTGTAAAGCTCAAAGTAATTGAATCTCTGTTCATTGCAATGAAGACTGAGTGTTCTTATTTTAAATTTAAGTGTCTATATAAACATGACGCCTTAGGGTGCTGCTGATTTATAATATATATATACACTTCCAAGGGTGCCTTAGCAGCTTTGTTTGAACCCTTTTCATTATGTTCTACTTGGAAGAAGGGAGTGGGGGAAAAATAACTAACTGCCAATAATTCTCTTTTTTGTCTTCTTCCTATAGTCCTAATGCTTCCTTCCTGATGTAATTTTTCATAATACTATTAGCAAAGCACTGCTGTTCTATATGTCAACCACACAAGAATCCCCCCCCCTTTTTTCTTGTGATTTCATATACAGGGCTTTCCCCCCCATTCTACTTCATTTCTGATTTATTTATTATATTTGTTGTTTCTGTTATGTGCCTTGAAGTTGTTTTTGACTTACGGTGACCCTAGCATGGGGATTTTCAGAGGCTGAGAGTCTGTGGTGTCAAAGTAAAGGTCACCGGATAGGCTTCCATGACTGAACAGGGAATCAAAACCTGGTCTTTTTACAGTACATGTGAAAAGGGTCTAGGAGTCTTAGTAGACCACAAGCTGAACATGAGCCAACTGTGTGATGCGGCAGCTAAAAAAACCAGTATGATTCTGGGCTGCATCAATAGGAGCATAGTGTCTTGGTCAAAGGAAGTGATAGTATTGCTCTAGTCTGCTTTGGTTAAACCTCACCTGGAATACTGCATCCCATTCTGAGCACCACAGTTCAGGAAGGATATTGACAAGCTGGAATGTCTCCAGAGGCGATCATCCAGAACAGTAAAAGGGCTGGAAAAATGTCCTGTAAGGAACAGCTTAGGGAGCTGGGTATGTTTAGCCTGGCAAAGAGAAGGTTAAGAGGTAATGCACTAACTATATTTAAATATTTGAAGGGATCTCATATGGAGGATGGAACAAGCTTGTTTTCTACAGTAGATCTGCTCTGGGATTTCTCCCAAATTTAACAGGAACTATCCAAAGTGTTGAACCTTTTGGGGGATAGAGTTCAGCACCTTGGATAACTCCTTGAAAGTCTAGTAGAATCATAGAATCATAGAAATTCAGAGTTGGAAGAGACCACACAGGCCATCCAGTCCAACCCCCTGCCATGCAGGAACACCCTCAAATCAATCCCGACAGATGGCCATCAAGCCTCTGCTTAAAAACCTCCAAGGAAGGAGACTCCACTACACTCCGAGGCAGCAGATTCCACTGCCGGACAGCCCTGACTGTCAGGAAGTTCTTCCTGAGGTTCAGGTGGAATCTCCTTTCCTGCAGCTTGAATCCATTGCTCCTTGTCCTGGTCTCTGGAGCAGCAGAAAACAAGTCCCCTCCTTCCTCTACGTGGCGTCCCTTCAAATATTTAAACATGGCTACCATGTCCCCTCTTAACCTCCTCCTAGTATACAACTGACTTGAGAGCCGCTGGCCAAGTGAGAAGCTTGCTGGGCCCAGACCATGTCTACACACTAAAGAGGAAGCTCAGTTTCTAATCAAGGAACCTGGAGAAAAAAAAGGGAAGCAAGTCACATTTTTTTGGTAAAAGGTTGTAAATGGAAGATATAAGCCACCAAGGCAATTGAAGCAGAGGGCAATTGAAGCAGAGTTTTGAATCTATGATGTAGGCACAGATAAGAATGCAGTCAATAATTAGGGCACACTAGCCCAGTTCCTAACCGTGTAGTGTGACAGCAAAGTTGTTTACCCAAAAAGAAGGAAAGGTCAAGTTGACCTTTTGTCCCTTTCTGAAGGAACACATAACCACAAGAGAAGGAACCACGCTTCCTAGAACTGGTGGGCAAAAGCAGGTGGACATAACCATTCATTGCTTGGATTACAAGGCACTTATTTAGACAGTAGCATGCCTGGCACAAGGCCACCGTCTTTGGAGGTGGAGTGAAGAAGCTTTAAAAAATCATTATGCAGGAAGAAATATGCGTCATCTCAGAGACCTTTGAAACTCAAGTGGACTTCAGGGACACCAACCATTGCCACCCCTTTTTGCTAGCAACGCATTGTAAGTGGTTACACTATTGTTAGCAGAGTGTGATATTTTTGGACTGCTCTCCCTTCTGCTTTCCTTTGTTCCTACTTTTCCAAATAAACACACTTGGAATCAGATTCAATCTGAGGTGTGTTTGGCTTCCTCAGAAGATGGGCTGATAATCCAGAGCCTCAAGTGCATGAGAAAGCAACATGTAGTGGTTTGAGCATTTGACAAGGACACCGAGAGATCAAGGTTTGAATATCTACTCAGCCATGGAAACCCACTGGGTGACCTTGGGCAAGTCACATTCTCTCAGCCTCAAAGGCTGAGAGAAAGGCAAAGGCAACCCTCTCCGAGCAAACCTTGCCAAGAAAACACCGTCATAGGTTTGCCTTGGGGCCACCATAAGTCAGAAATGTCAGAAGGCACATGACAACAACAAAGTGCCTAGGAGTAGGGGAGGAATTTCTGTCTCCTGGAGCCAAAGTGGGCAAAACATAGTCTGGATCCCACATGTGGCCCCCAAGGTTGTGTCCGTGACCCTCCACCCTGACAGATTCTCTGGATTGTCCTTTTTTCTGCCCCTATGGTGAATTGCCTCTTCTGGAAGCTGCCCTAGAGCAAAGCTTTCTGATTCTGGCCCTGAAATCCTCATGCTGGTGTAGTCCTGACCTGGCTACCCTAGTTAGGCCATTGACCTAACTAGCTCGTGGTGAACAAAAGGCTGTCCTCCAATATTGATGGATTGCAAGTCTCAGCATTCTTCACCATTGCCTGTACTGGCTGGTGCTTCTGAGAGCTGCAATCCAACAACATCTAGAGAGCTGTGCTTTGCCTATCCTCAATGTAGTCCAATGTTGTCAATTGACAATAGGTGGTGTGTCTGTTGTGTGGCTTGGAAGTGGTGTCCATGAACCTTTGGAACACTAGACAGAGCCCCCTGAAACCTTAATTAAATTAATTGTAGTTTACCGAGGCCCAAGAGCTCTCCGGCTGAGAATTCTAAATGTTCCTCCCTCATTTGCAAACCGTAGGATTCCATAGGATGTTGAAAATGGAATGATAGCACTATAACTGTCAGGAACAGATTCACTCTTACACGGATCAACAAACTTAATAGAAGATTTATTGTAACATAGTAAGGGATGCTGTCTTCAGACGTTAAAGCTCGAGAATGGAACGTTTTCCCCCACCTTACACTTTAACAGACAGTTTCTCCTAAGATAGTTGTAAAAGAACGAACGTCATCATGCCAAATGGTTCCTTTGAAATTCCAGCCAGAAGGAATGGTTGGCGCCTGGGAATAGCTAACAGCCTACTATCACTATTTCCTCAGTCTACTGCTATCCTAAAACAATAAAACATGGAGGACTCCCGACAATAACAGTGTAGTGCAGAAAAGTCATTTGTCTTCTTCCTGTTTGGTGGAGAAAGCAGGGGCTTTGGAGAGGTTGGCAGGAGGCCCTCTACTAAACTTGGAGAGGGCCATATCTGATCCGCAGGCCTCATTTCCCCCACCCTGCTGTAAACAAATACTTTGGGGCTGTATAAGCTATGCTTACTGGGAACAAAGCATCTCTTTGTGAAAGTTATATCCTTATACAGTGGCAGTGTCTTTACTGTCTTCTTCTTATTACTACACAAAAGCAAATGACCCGTGCTTCCTACAGAGGGCAGAGCATGGCCACAGGTCAATTTTTCCCCCTCCACTGCTGTCCCCTCCTTTTTAACATCCATCCAGCAAGATAAGAACAGCTACTCCTTTCTCTCCCTTCCCTTGACGATTTCCAAGTTGTGTTGCCTGCACAGCGGGGGACACAAGCCTCAGGGGTGTGTGTGGAAAGGCTCCTTTTGTAGGGGAGAGACAGGCGAGCATTCAAGGCTGTATCGAATGACGTGGAAACTGGTGTCAAAATTGCTCCCATTATGAGAAAACCGGGCTGCCATTGTTGACTTTTGGACCTGGCCATGAAAAAAAACAAAAAACACACACCTTGGCGGTAAAAATAGAAAGCAGAGAGAAGGTAGCATTTAGTGCTTCTGCTATCACTGGGAGAGATAAATGTTTTAAACCTCTTATGTTCAAAGTGGCCTATTTGAGGATGTGTCTTATAGAAAGCAGCTGGAATTCTGTGTTGCAGTTACAGATTGGTAGCCTAGAGTTACAGATCCATAGCTGATTCGTATTCACAAAAGGCTGTGTATTCCCAATTGTGACACTATTGCCATGGCTGTAAAAGTCCCCCAGTCCTGCTTTATGAGGCACCAGCTGCTGTGAGTAGAGAGGTCTGTTCCTCTTGTTCGTTGGAGCACAGCAATAGCAGTTACATTTCTATACCACTTATCAGTGCTAAGCACTCCCTAAGCGGTTTACAATGTGTTTTAGCTAATTGCCCCCAACAAGCTGGGTACTCATTCTACCGACCTGCGGAAGGATGGAAGGCTGAGTCAACCTGGAGCCCAGCAGGATCGAACTCAGAACATTGTGGCTGCAGTACCAGCATTTAACCACTGTGCCACTAAGGCTTTTTTTTTTTTACAGTAGGGCTCTTTTCTTAAACTACATGTCCCAGGATACTTTGAGGGAAATTGCAACAGTTTTACTGTTATCAAAATAATTATTGAAAAAATAACGTAAGTCAGTAGTGCAGACAAGCAGCTGAGTCTCAGAAGGCTCCATACTGGAAATATAGGAGTGGGAGCTTGGAGCTCAGCCAGGAGAAACAGAACACTGGTGGGATGAGGTGGAAACATCAGATTGGTACATCTCAATTGACAGGAGAACTGACTTCCACTGTTCACAGTGGCTGATAACTTTCAAAACAGACACCATTTCCTCATTAGCCTGTTACAGTGCTATTATTCCGCTTTGAGGCTCCTCCCTAAACTGCAAACCCCAGGATTCCATAGGATGTTGAAAGTGGAATAATAGCGCTATAACATTCTAGTGTGGAAATGGAAAGAATTGGTGAGCTCCAACTAGGAGACTCTATATACTTAAATAAGCCTCTAGTTAAGTATACTCAACTAGATAAGTATACTTCACTAGATCAGCAACTCAGTTAAGTATTTTTAATGAAGTAGTTGATCTAGGATCTCAGTCCCCATCTGCATTTTTAATGCCTTCATTTTTTTTTGTCCTTGTAGATGTAGTTCAAAATACTATAATCCTGAAAAATGAATCTTGGTGCACTCTTGGGAATACAATCAAATCAACAGCACCTTTTTTGTACTATTCTTACAGCTGTGCCCACCCACATTTATATGACCGTAGAATGTGTAAGCCACAAATAATCAGAAGGGATTGAGAAATGCAACAAAGTGCACACGGGGAGTGCTTTCTGCAAATTAGATTAAAATTAAACTGAGGCAAAAATGATGAGGAAGGCAAGAGAACAAAAACCAGCCTCCGTCCCACATAAAACCATTGAGGATTGACGTGTCGCCTTCTTCCCTAAGAGGTGAACGCAATGAACTTTTAACGAAGGGCCTTTGCTAACGCTGTCATGTTTTGCTGACCCCTGTAGTGATGCCAAGATGGAAACAGACACTCTGGAATGTACTCATTTTCATTCAACATCTGGCTGTCCTGTAGAAAACAAGGTAATTACAGAGACGTGGGGATTCTTGACTTGGCGGCGTGTTCTGTAAATACTCTACTGTGGAGCGCTGTCCTGCCATATGTCTCAAAACAGGCCAGGCCCTTTTTGGTTTTGTGCAGCTGGGAAGCAGGGCGTGTTCCTGTGGCTTATTGTCTGATTTTATGGAAGACAGTGGGAACGAAGCCTGGCCTGCACAGATTTGGCTGAGCTCCTAGCTGGTTTTGGACATGGCTCAGAAAGGCGGAGGTCTGATGTGTTAGTGTCTGGCTTGGGGCAGGGGGCTGATACTGCAGATGGTGCCTGATCTCCTGATGAATTTCTGCATTCCTCCAGGCTCCTTCTTCTTCTCCTAAAAAAGACTGTTTAAAAAAATATTTAAAATATATTAAGAATTACATAGATTAGGGAAAAAAAATGAAAAGAGAAAACTTCTACACAGTAGCCTCTCCACATTTGTGAGGGTTAGGGGCACAGAACCCTCACAAAAGTGGAAAAATTGCAAATAACTTCCACCCCCTGCGATTCCCCTCCCATTCTCCTCTGGCGCTTCCTCCGTCCCATTCCTTTGCCTTTGGTCCCGGTGTAGGCAATAGGGGGTGGGGAGAGATAAAAAAGACAACCTAAAAGGCTTACCAGTACTTTCCCTTCAGGCAGAGAAGAGGGGAGTTTTGGAGTTCTAATTATGTCCGACAGCCATCTTGAGAAAGGAGCACCCGATCAATCAACAGTCAATACACAGCAGAATGTGCAACCACATGGCAGAGAGGCCACACCTTCAGCAATGGGAAGGGGCCTTGTTCACCTCAAAGGGGGGGGGAATCCATTTTAAACACAAGCCTGGCAAGCCTAGGGTGAGGAATGTAAGGTATAGGAAGAGAAAAATGCGGGGAAGGGGGGGCAAGTATGTGCCTTGTGAATAATGAAATTCACAAAGGTCAAACTTGTGAGTGTGAATGGATGACTGTACAATAAAATGAAAATTAAGAAGTACAGAACAGAAATAAGGAAAGAAAAAGGTAAGAAAAGAAGAAAAAGATGAAAAAGAAAGTGGCTTCCAATCTTCCTTTTGGCCATTATATATGCATATAATTATTCATATCTCTTTTTCCAAAGTTACAATATATCCCCTTCTTTTGGTATCTTACTCTTTCTAATCATCAAAACCAAAAGTTACCAAGTCATTTTCTTTTTTTTTTCTTTGCAAGAAGTTTTCAGTCCTTAAGAGATGTCACTAATGACTTTCCTCTAATCAAACCAGACAATTTGTCCATTTCTGCTAGATCAATCAGTTTCAGCAGCCACTCCTCCATAGTGGATAGTGATGAATTCTTCCATCTTTGAGCATAGAACAGTCTTGCTGCTGTGGACGTGTACTGCCTCTGCACTCCTTCTCAGGCAAGCCCAGCTTCTTCCCAAAGTTCCTTTCAACTGGAGGAAAGGAGCAGCAGCCCAACAATATAAGCTTCAGGGTTGTAAGGGTGTGGGAAGTAGCATCTCTTTTGAGGTCTAGAACATATTAGCCGACCTCTTGTTGTGATTGATTTGCCAGAGCTTGACCTCATCATGTAGTTAACTTCACCTCATAGCATATTCCTGACTTAGATGGTTACTTGGCCATGATTTTGCTTGGGTTACCTGAGTCTCCAGGAGGACTCTACTTTTAACCTTGCCCTGCTCTCTGACTCTGCTTCTGCATTCTCCTTGCTTGGTTGGTCTGTTTATGGTGTAGGAGTTTATTGGCATTTGACTTTGGACCGTAGACCTTGCTACCAGGCCCTGCTCACCAAAAATACGTCACAAAAGTGATGTAATACACTTTGCTAAACTTAGACTTTGTTGTTGTGTGCCTTCAAGTCATTTCCAACTAATGGCGTCCCCAAGGTGAGCCTATCTCAGGGTTTTCTTGGCAGGATTTGTTCCAAGGAGATTTGCATTTGCCTTCCCCTGAGACTGAGAGAGTCTGACTTGCCCAAGGTCACCCAGTGGGTCTCCAAGGTCGAGCAGATATTCAAACTCTGGTCTCCAGTGTGGTAGTCCAATGCTCCAACCATTATGCCATGCTGGCTCTCTTTCATCAAGTAGAATTATCGTGCAGTATTGGGAGCAAACAAAGGAAAAGGCGAAGTAGAAGATTAGAAGTGCCTTCATCACTGGTAGTTGGATGAGTTGGTAGAGGCAGTTGAGGCTTCCACACTGTAATTTTGCACAGAAGAAGAACAAACTGAAGAAATCGGAGGTCTCAGATGAAGATGTTTTTCTCTGTGTGGTTCCCCCACTCTGTGATGAATGTCTGTCCTGCATCAACAGTATGCCTTTCATAAGTATTCTGTCATCTCCTCCATGAAAGGTACTTCTGAGTGGTTGAGGTTGGTTAGGGCAGATCAAAGTGACCTGAAACATAAATAGAAAGAGTCAATGTGTTACAGCTGAATGCCTGTGTGGGCCAGGCTTTCTGTTTGCCCAGAGACTGGGGTAGCTTGAGAGCACTGAAAACTTATTAGAAAATGTGTATGTGTTTGTGGAGCTTGGGGTTCTCCAAAGGACGAACAGTGTGTGAAGTGGTTAGAGGGTTGGTCTGGAACTTCAATGTTTTGAGTCTCCACCAAAGTTCTTTGAGCTCACTTGCTTTCTCTCTCTCTCTCTCTCTCTCAGGTCATTTCCGCACTACATTGTTATACTGCTATGATTCCACTTTCAACATCCAGTGGAATTGTAGTTTACTGAGGCCAAAGGGCTTTCTGGCTGAGAATTCTAAACGTCCCTCTCTGAACTGCAACTCCCAGGATTCCATAGGATGCTGAAAGTGGGATAATAGCACTATAATAATGTAGTGTGGAAATTGCCTTAGCTACCTCATAGAGATATTGTGGGGTGAGCAAAGCAATATATGCCACTTCTGACTGATTGGAGGAAAGGTGGGATAACTAGGTAATTAATCGTAATCAACGAGTGTATTTGGAGTATACCCATACTCTACAATTATAGCACTTGGTTCCGCTTTAATTACCAAGGATCCATGATGTGGGATCCTGGGAACTGTAGTTTGGGGGAGGACTTGGAATTTCTTTATTGCAGTTCCCTGAACAACAGCACTAGAGGTCTCTGGTAGGAAATTCTGAATACCTTGCCAAACTACAAAGCTCAAGATTCTGATACTTTAACCTGAGGGTGAACAACTGCACAGGAGGACAAGGTCCGGTTTTAGCAGGTCGAAATGCCATTCTGTGGTTCCAGGCGGTAAACTCCCACTGGCTGGAGCCATAGTGGTTTCCTTGAATACACAAAACCAGGCTTTCCCAATTTGTTGTCCCCTAGTTGTATTTGAGTGTGAAGGGTATTGCAGTCCAATACATTCAGAAAGCACGAGGTTGGGAAAAACTGATTTGGTGCATTTGTTGTGGAGGCAGATTCCAAGAAAGGGGGGCTGTCTAGAAAAGTTATTTTCGGCAATCTACTTTCTCTTTTCTTTGTTGCAAATTTCTCAAAACTGTCACCATCAATACAGTAGCCCTCTGAAAGGAATCCAAGTGATCCCCCCCTTTCAGGTGCACTGAGCAGCCATAATCTAATTTAGATAAATGAAAACATACAGTGTTAACTGTGGCCGTAATTGCTTCCTTTGGAAAAAAAATTAAAAATAAAAAAAAAGCAGAAGGCAAGACGGTGGGATATGCAATTAGCACCACATCGAGCAGAGATCGTGGGAGAAAATGTGGTGTAATTTACTCATCACTTTTGTCACTTCTGACTTAAGTGATGACGGGGTGATGTGAAACACTCTGCAAAGATTTAAATAGGAGGCAAACATTATCCTTTTGCAGCTGTTTGCCACAGCCATTTGTTTTGACCAAAATTAAAATAAACTGGCGTGTATTGTGTGCCTCCTTTTGAAGGATGTGTACAGAACTCCAGAAGCCCAGTGTTCATTATCTAAGAAGATTACATGTTGGAGGGCAAGGGTGGGAGACCCTCCAAAGACCATGGTTCCTTTTCAATCTGCCCTACAACTTTCTTAGCATAATTTCTCTTCCCACCATGGGGTGTTGCTGCCACTTTCTAGGCCTCTCAGAAGTATTGGGTAAATATCAGACCTAAGTGAAATGTCTTTTCTTTAACATTGGATAGGTTGGTGGTTCTCAAACTTTGGTCCTTGGTGTCATCTCCTACTTGAAGAAGGCATTGGTTAGGCCTCATTTGGAATACTGGGTCTAGTTCTGGTCACCTCAATTCAAGAAGGATATCAATAAGCTGAAACGTGTCCAGAGGACAGTGACCAAAATGATGAAGGGTCTGGAAGCCATGCCTTATGAGGAATGGCTTAGGGAACTGGGTATGTTTAGTCTGCAGAAGAGAAGGCTAAGAGGGGACATGATAGCCATGTTTAAATATTTGAAGGGATGTCATGTCGAGGAGGGAGTGGGCTTGTTTTCTGCTGCTCCAGAGACCAGGACAAGGAGCAATGGGTTCAAGCTGCAGAAAAGGAGATTCCACCTGAACCTCAGGAAGAACTTCCTGACAGTCAGGGCTGTCCAGCAGTGGAATATGCTGCCTCCATGGAGTGTGGTGGAATCTCCTTCTTTGTAGGTTTTTAAGCAGAGGCTAGATGGCCATCTGTTGGGAGTGCTTTGATGTGTGTTCCTGCATGGTAGGGGGTTGGACTGGATGGCCCCTGGGGCCTCTTCCAACTCTACATTTCTATGATTCTATGATTGGCAGAACAGCATCCTCACCTTGGGCCACTTCCAACACAGATGAAAGACCCTGCCTCCATTTCAATTGCTACAATTCTGGCCTTGGAAGGAAAGAAGAAGCAAACATAAACTCCATCCTGCCTTGGTCCAGAAGCAGATGAAAGACCCATGAGAGCTGCCACTGCCCTGGACTTGGAGAGAGATGAAGAGGCAGGCACAGCTCCATCATGCCTACGCCCAGCAGCAGACGAAAGGCCCTCTCTCCATCCCAATTGCCACTGTCCTGGTTGAGAAGAGAAGAAGAGGCAGTATCTACTGGACTTAATTGCTTCCCACACTTCCATTCCTTTCTCCTTTTGTGTCATGTCTTAATTAGATTGTAAGCCTGAAGACAGAGAACTGTTTTGTAGTTCTTCTACTTGTAAAGTGCCGTGTGCAGTGATGACGCTGTATAAATAGATGCTGTTGCTGATAATAATAATTTAATTAATGCTCTTCTCTTCAGATTATCTTCTGGGCCCATGCAGAAGAAGAATGAGATGGTAACAGATCAGGAGTAGCACATATGAGTTACATGCAGAGGTATAAGCGATGGGAGGGGGAGGTAAAATGAAGGCGTTGAAACCTAAATAAGAATTTGGGCCCCCCAATGAATTTTCCCTTCAAACTCTGATTTTCTAGCAGTGAAATTCTAGCACTGAAATTAATTCACCCCTTGGAATTCTTCTATTGGCTTTGTTCTTATTCCCTTGGTCACTTTGCATGCGCATTTTGTTTTAGATGCCTAAACACTATTTCTAAACGTTCGACTGAAATTTTAAATTCCTGCAATGCTAGAAATTGGGGAGCTGACGAAAAAATTCATCGAGGGCCAGAATTCTAATGGGAAGAAAATACTTTCACCCCTCTCCAACTATTTCGCTCTAGATTCCCCGATGGGCCAGGTAATGGTAATGATATGTGGGTGTTTTTTGGTTTTTTTTAGCATCTCAATGAGTAGCTTGGCAAGTTACTTTCAAGAAAGTAGTGTTTTTGGCTCTGGTTACCCTATGCTGTGCTTAACAATACAATAAGGAAAGATGCTCCAGCATAGCAGTGAACAGTTCAGCCCGAAGCAAGGAATTCATTCTCATCTCCCTTTTCTCCATATGTCTCTGCAACCCATTTCTTTGCTAAACTCCAGCTGGGATAATTATAGCATACCTCAAACTCTTCTCACAAATGTTCTATTCTCTTTTGCTTGTTTTTTTTTTCTTTTCCAAATTCCATCAGCCCTTCATTTGTATTAAATCATAGAGTGTGCGTGTGGAGTATTTTTTTTTTTTTTGCCCCCTCAAGTGTTTCCAGGGGGAAAAAAATCCAATTAAATTGCCTCATAGGCTCTGACATTCTCCTTATTGATCTTCTAACCTTCTCAAACAAGTTTTTAAAAGCTACTCAAATGCGTCTCTCATCCCTCCATTTGTATATGCGGATGGCAAGGAGTGACAGTTACTTTCAAAGATCTTTACAAACACAGGTAGGCCTTTATCCGAAATTTGTTTGAAAGCCAGGGGATTCTTCCACGCAGACTTCAAAGGGGCATGAAATATCATTCCCTAGAGATCTCTGTAGTGAACGGTTGGATGCCACCGTGGAAGTCGGGAACATCTGCCATGTCTGTATATAATAAGCTAGCACAATGGTTATGATTATTACTGGGAAAGCGTTCATCCTGAAGCAGAGCTATCATCCATCTGAAGCTGGCATCAACAGCTGGTATTCTTGGACAGTTGTCTCGGTCGTGGTGCCCAGCAAGCTGGTACCTATACTGAGCCCTGTAATCTACATCTATGCCCATTTCTGCCCTATTACCTTCTCCTTGTCTACCGTCTCTGCATCCTTGGGGCAATAAATGCTACAGTGAGCCTATCGTACCAGATTATTATTTGGAGCAATTTTTTGGTTCTTTCTCTGGGCCTTTCCACACTATGCCATTTCCGCACTAGCCTGTTATAGCACCATGATTCCACTTTCAACATCCTATGGAATCCTGGGGTTTGCAGTTTCAGAGGGGCCCCTCAAAGCCCCTCCAAAATTGCAAACCCCAGGATTCTATACCATGCTGAAAGTGGAATAATAGCACTATAACAGGCTAGTGCGGAAGTGGCCTATGCTGTTACAGTGCGATTATTCCACTTTCAACCTCCTATGGAATCTTGGAGGGGCCTTAGAATCCTCAACCAGAGAGTTCTTCGGCCTCAGGAAACTACAAACCCCAGAATTCCACAGGACGTTGAAAGTGAAATAATAGCACTATAACAATGTAGTGCAGAAATGGCCTATATATAGCATGGATGGGGCCATACGCAGGTACTACACCCCACCAGTTCTTGAAAGCTCCTAAACCACTTCTTTTTTTGGGGTGTGTGTGGTTTCTTTGGGGTGAAATTTCTTGAAAATCACACTCAAAGCCCTTCAGTACATGTAGACATGTGAACACTCATCACGTCTCTCTAAATAAATTCTTTTCCCAAAATTGTGATAGGAAGTGACATAACACCACTTCCCTTTGCCATTTTGAAGGAGAATTGGTAGGTAAACAAGGTATTTTGATGTGCACAGGTGTAGCATGCAAGGTATTTTTTGGGGGGGATTGGAAATGAATCTGGAAGTGATGTGATGTCACTTCCTGTCACATTGGGCATGGTGGCGTAGGGGGGATGCAGCAGTGAAAAATGGATCCGGCCCCCTCTACAGTTGCCTGCTCGTGCTCTAGGACGATCCCGTAATATTTGAATCCACTAGTTTCCGACACATGGGCAGACTCTTTCTCCAACTTTTTTTTTTTGCATTCCTTGAAATGAAGGAGATGACAAAGCCTTTTTCACAATATCCAGTGACAATCCCGAAATGAAAGGAGTGACATGGCTAACGCCAAAGATGTATCGCAGAGCCCAATCTGTGTTGAGTTAGCACCGAAATTCTAATAGTAAGATATATGACAAGCTTCTGGTAGCAGGGAGAAAAAATATTAAGAATGAAATAGATTGTGCTGGGTGTGATAAGAATGGCATGTGAAGATAAAGAGATCCATCTCCTTGGTAATAAACCAGAAACTTCTGAGATAGGAGGTTAGACAGAAGTATTAATGATGGATAAAGCAACTATATTTTATTATTGATCGAAAGTTAAGGTCTTCCTCAAGACCGTTCCAAACCCCGCTGACAATATTTCACTTCCAAGGAGGTTTGAAGGCATTCTCATCTAATAATTAGGGCTGCCCACAATTAAAGATTTTTTTTTGTTTATCTTATTAATCATTTGCTTTGAATGGATTCATTGATTAAGAGCAAATTTGCCTGTTCATATATTTTGAGACCTTGTGCCTTGTTCTTCAGCTGAAAATTTCTCTCTGAAGTTAACCAATGAGTAAGGTGGACTGGAATCTGGTTGGGGACTTGCATCTTTCTACGTGGACTTATTCCAGTGGGAATAAGAATTTAGCCATTCCTTAACATCTGTAAGGAGTTTGGCAGAAGGCCTGGCAAAGTGATGAATGCACATTGGGACTAAGACACATCAGTCCCAAGGCACATGAGTCCTGTTATGTTCCAGCTAGGGACTGTTGACATAGGCCATTTCTGTGCTACACTGTTATAGTGCTATTATTCCACTTTCCACATCCTATGGCATCCTGGGGTTTCCAGTTTAGGGAGGAGCATTTAGAATTCTCAGCCGGAGAGCTCTTTGGCCTCAGTAAACCACAAATCCCAGAATTCCACTGGAGGTTGAAAGTAGACTAATAGCTCTATGGCCATTTCCGCATGGGGCGAGGGAATTGCCCCGTACCACTACTTCTGGATCTTCTGGCTCCCCGGTCCAGTTCAGGCTGCTCCGGAGCAGTGCATGGTCATAGATCCGCACTTCTCCGGCGTCCAAAATGGCAGTTTCTGGTTGGTTGTGGGTCCCGACCAACCACTGAAGCTCGCCAGCCTGAAGCCCACCCTCCGCAGATTGCAGGCTTGCATTGGTGTGAGCCTCTGAATCTGCACCGGAGAGCAGGCATGCAGTGGTTCACTCCGTGCTTTTGAAAGACCGGAAAAATCAGGTCTTTCAAAAACACGCTGGAGGACCACTTGGGGTCGTTCCAGAGTGGACTGAGCTGCGGATCTACAGTAAGTAGTCCGGACCCAAGGTGCAGATGTCCTCCGTGGAGGACGCACTGCACCGTTTTTATTACCCCGTGTGGGAATGGCCTATAACAGTGTAGTGTGGAAATGGTCATAGATCCCAATACATATTGGGATCCTCTTGCTGGTATCTTGTTATGCATCTTCACAATTCATTAGCAGGGTTTCTTAGCACTTCTACATAAGTAACTACTCACAACATTATGCTATGATAGGAGATTCCAGTCAATAATACAGTTCCTGCCCTTAGTTAAAATCTAAAAAGAACAAAGACAAAAATTTGGATTGCAACACTCTATTTCTCTGAAAACTGGAGGGGGCCCCTACAACTTTAATGGTTGTGTAGAACAGGGGATTTCAGCTGGGGTTGCTCTTCATGCAACTGGGTAACAAATACTACCTGCTGAAATTCCTTCTACCACACAACTGTTAAAGGTACAGGAGGCCCCACCAGATTTCACTCTGGCAATCTTATCTGACATACATTTGGCATCCAGTTCTAGAAAGGGCCTTCTTGTCCTGCTTAGAAAGCCAGCCACAATTCCCAGCCTTTAAACAGAGTTTATAGCAGGCAACCCTAGTCAACATTTACAAAAACTTATTAGTCAATCACCGTTCCTGTTTCAGCAGTCCAGGTCAGCAATAAATTCAGAGTTTCAGTTCAAGGGAGTGCCCGGCACACAAAGCAAGTGTCAAGGTTTTAAAAGAACACAAGTAAACATATTACTTCCCCCAAATTTGCCAGTTGTCTGCAACAGACTTCTCCCTGTCCTGCCTCTGGTATTTATTAGCCAGCAGCCTCCAGCAGCCGTTTGCCTGATTAATAAGACTTCCCTATTTAAGGGTTCTGATGGTTTTGGTTTCTCTTTTTCTTGTCAATGCTGGGCTGCAGTAAATATTGTCCTGTTCATGTCTCTGTGTTGGAGAGGATCTTATCTGACTGGAACATGATACTTCTTAGGCCCTTACTGCACCAGGCAATTAGAACAGGGCAGTGCATCCTCTCACGGAGGTCGTCTGCACTTTGGAGCGGACTAGAAGTGGACTACTTACTGGAGATCTGAACCTCAGTCCGCTCCAAAACGACCCCAAGTAGTCCTCCAGTGTGTTTTCTAAAAACTGCAAAAAACAGATCTTTATTTTCCTGGAATGCGCCATTGTGTTCCTGCTCCCTTGTGCAGATTCGCAGGCTTGCACCAATGTGAGTCTGTGATCTGTGGAGGGTGGGCTTTAAGTGTGGCGAGCCTCAGTGGTTGGATCGGGACCCACGACCAACCGGAAACTGCCATTTTGGAAGCCGGAAGCAGCCATTTTGGAAGGCAGAAGCCACCATTTTGGAAGCCAGAGCAGTGTGGATCTACAGACCTTGCACTGTTCCAATTCACCCTGGACCAAGCAGGAGCCCTGCGGAAGGACTTCAAGGACAGTCCGTGTTGCTTCGGATCCCAGAAGAAGCGGTAGGTAACGGCATGGAGTGATTCCCTTGTGGAAAGGGCCTTGGTGGTGGTTCCCAGACTGTGGCACTGAGGGAGGCATGCTGCTTGGCATGGGAACATGCCCGGCCCTCTTATTGGTGATTTCCCAATATTAGGGAGAATTTCTTTTATTTAAGGAAGTCCGGAGAACTGGCCAGATGGGATGGGAGATACCAGGAGCTGTAGTCAAAGACAAGTAATTTCTCCAGGCTCCAGTTCAGGAACTACTCTAAATTGTTGTTTTCCAACCTGTTGCATTACACATGTAAACCACCATTGGAGCTGCACATTGTACACTGTGGTTTCACATTGTGGTTGCACATTGTCCGTTGCTATTGGGCATTCTACAACAGCACAAGGTACAATGCTGCTATTCTGCACGGGGGTTGTGTACTGCTGATACAGCATATCTCTGCATGAAGACATCTGTGCTGTGCTGAGAAGATGCTGTCTTGAAGCCGGCGTGTATTCAGAGTGGAAAGCAGTTCCCACCACGGTAGACACGTAGGTTAGAAATGACTGCAGAATTCCCTGGCTGACTACCTGTTTCGGAATGTTATTTTGAGAGACTCTGTAAACCCCAAACTATTTCATGATTTAGCAGCTTAATTATGCTTATGGTGATTAAAAAAAAAAGACGGGAGGATGGTGATGAGTTGTCTAATTAAATGACCCACTCTTGAGGAATGTGTCAGCAGAAAATGATGGGTGCATATAAAACCTTCCTTAGCTTCTGAATTACAGATAACAAACTGCTTGCAACAGCAGTTTCGCAGGGCCCTGCTCACCAGCCTTAGGCTGGACTTGGAAAAATGCTGTCTGCAGATGTTTTTAACAGCACCCTTCTTTCATGGGAAGGAAAGACTCTAAAGTCTCATAAACTGCATGGCTGGGTGCTTTCTTAAACACTTTGCTGTCGGTACCTAATGTCCCCATCTGCAGATCAAATATTTGATTTGTGTCCCTGGAATTATTTTATCCTGTATGGTTTCAGAGATCAGCAGCAACTTGGCTATAGGGGTTGGGCAAGATGCAGGCATTGACTCTCTCAGTGAGGATCTTGCTGCCCTCAAGGAAAATGTCCTCCATTGCCCAAATTTCTAGCACTGCAGAGAGTGAGACACTGAAAAATGTTCACACCTAGAACTCTTCCATCTGCTGTGTTTTCATTCCCTTGGTCACTTTGTCTACTTCTAATTTTTGGAGGCCTAAGTTGTGACTGTTCATTACAATGTCACAGGTTAGACTTATGACCATGTAATTATTTCCTATTCACATTTGCAACTGTGGTCCCATTGCCATGATCGTAAATGCCCCCTCAAGCCCACCTTAAAAGCCAGGCAGCTGTCCCAAACAACAAAGTTCTGTAGTACTGATGAGTAGGCTCCTGCAGGATAATGTGACCAGTCCCCAAATTGGGGGATCAGAAGGGTGGAATGAGAAACTACTGAGAGGGTGTTATGAGAACAGCCAGGGCTTAGATAAGAGGACATGAATTCTCCCCGTTCTCAAGATGAAAGATATATAAACATTAGGAATGCCTGAGGAAACTCTGGTTCTGGTGGGGTGATGTGACATTTATGACTTTCACCAATCATTGCCATATGCACCTGAATTTGTATTTGTTTATCGAGTATAAAACCTGTTCCCATCCAACACACATCAGTCTTGCTAATTCCAAATAAATGCTTCTGCTGCAACTCTGAGTGTTTTCTGTGAGAACAAGTTAGCCAGTAGATGACAGGCCATAGAAAGGATTTTTGGACTGTAGACCCTTACTGCACATCCCAGCAGAGCAATGTGTTGGCTCCCAGTCCAGGACTTGTGCCATTGCACAACATCATTGTGGATTAGATGCTGTTGCATTGCCATCTGTGGTAAATCTGCCCTTTTTCATTGCTGGAAAAAATCCGGCAATGTCCCCTTCCTGCCACGATCCCATCAGCTGTGGGCATGCGGTAAGGGCCAAAGCTTTTGATAGCACTTCCTTCTGCAGTACAGTGCAGGAACCAACCGGTCATGGGTCGTGGGGCAGTGAGAAGGCAGGTAAGGGGACCTGCCATTGACACCACACTGCGGAAGGAAGAACAGTGTGCCTGATGCCACCCATCCACAGAAGGTGACTGGGTGTGGTGGAAAGTGTTCAGATTGTGATCCCGTTGCAGCGATGGGAATGCTAGGATCCCACCAAGATGATGTGCTATTGGGGCATAGTGTGGTATGAAGGCCACAGTTCCCAGAATCTCTGAGCCTTTTATACTGTAATTTCAAGAATCCACCAGCCATCTGGGTTGGAGGATCTGGGAGTTAAATTTAAAAAAAATGGTTCCGAATTCTCATCCTGATACTGCTAAGTTTTGGGTAGTTTCAGGAGGCATATTCCGTTGTTCTTAAAAGTAACATCCTCTAAGCTGTGGCTCATTTTTGTAACTCTCAATTCTGTCTGCCTTTGATTTCATTGAAGACTCAGGCAGTCTTCCGCCCCATCTAACTTTTTTCCATCATATTGACACTCACTCTTCAGGTTGCTGTTCTGTGAAGGAATCTCACCTGCTGAATTCCAGACAAATTGAAATTAAAGCTCCAGAGGCATTTTTTTTTTAAAAAAGAGGGGGTTATCATTCTATAAATTCCCAAGGCTTTCACAGGGAGACCTATCTGCTCATCTCTTGTGCATAATGTCTGTGTTTTCTGTTCAGTTGTTCATTTTGGGGCAGTCGGTCACCACTCCAAAGGACCAGATCCGTCAAAATCCAGACAAAAAGGCCCAAGGTTTCCCTATTACAAAGAGGATTAAAAAAAGGAACAGTGATATTCTCCCCCTTCCCAGTAACCATTTCATGACCTGGATAGGCTGCTCCAGTAGAGCTCTGTCTCACTGAAATGAACAAGAAACTATAGCAAACAGATGGGAAATGACTGAGTTTTCACTTGAATGCCCACTCCTTTCAAAAAGTAAAATCAACAAAGTGACTCCCTTTTATTTGTTTTCAAAAATTGCTGTATACTCTTAGGGCCTGTCTGTACTACACCATTACAGTGCTATTATTTCCCTATCACCCTCCTATGGAATTCTGGGGTTTGTAGTTTACTGAGAATTCTAAAGGCCCCTCCCTAAACTACAAACCCCAGGGTTCCATAGGATGTTAGAAGTGGAATAATAGCACTATAACAGCATAGTGCGGAAAGACCCTTACTCTTTTTTATTCTTTTCCGTCACTAGCCTGTGTATGGCCTTTCTAAATGACTTAAAAATGTGCTTCTGTGGCTTTGTTTCACTCAGGACGAGCCCTATCATTAGACAGACTGATGCGATCAATTCAGAAAACTAATGTTGAACAACTTTTGGACTGTTTTTAAGTGCTCCAACTGTTCATGTTTTAAAAAAGACCAGGCTGCATACAATCTCTCCTAGACCCCTTAACTAAACTGCTGTTCCAGGTATTATAGAGACACTGTCCCAGGGCACAGCTATGGTGGAGGGTGGAGTACAAAATGAGCTCATTTGCCCCATAAGAAATCTCCCTCCCAATGAAATTTTCCTTCAGTCCCCAGATTTCTAGCACTGCAGTAACTTAAGTATTCAGCTGAGTTTTCAGAGGGCAGGAGTTGGAGAAACTCACAAATTCACTCTCTGAAGGTTAAACCCACAAATGTGGAGGACCCATAAAGTATGGAGTGGGTCAATGAAGAGGTTTAGCATATCGGAACCCCTTGATCTTGAATGGGGCTTTGTGGACATCATACGGAAGCCATTCCACTGCTATCAGAACAATCAGCTTCTTTTTTTAAAAAAATATATTAAAGTTTCCAATCATCAAAGCACATTTCTTACAAACATAACATAAATCAGACATAATACAATACATAGAACAACATAATACTACATAATATATCACCAAAGAAAAATAAATAAATATCTACTTGATTAGTCCTGTTGCTATATCATCTGTTTGTTTTTGATCTGCAAATTATCATCATTTTAAATTTTTTTAAAGTTCCTTAGATACAAATCTTATCTTTGAGATTAGGCTACTCCATATGTGTATATATGTTCGGTTTGTTATTGCATTTATCACTTCCTTATAATCCCACTGCAAATATTTTATCTTTCCACTTTTCTTTAAAAAAAGATATTGACGGTTCCCAGGTTTTGTTAAATTCTGCTAGATTTTTGTTATTAAGCAGTAGAGTTAGTTTATCCATTATCATCCTATCCCACATAGCTTTTCCCCATTCCCCTTCTGTGGGGATTTCTTGAGATTTCCAATATTTTGCAAAAACTATTCTGGCATATACTATCATGTAAAAAATAATCTTACCAAACTTTTTCTCCATTTCATCTCCCACAACATTCAACAGATACATTTCTGGAACCATTCCATATTTAATCCCCAGAATTTTCTCCATAGTCAAATGAATATATTTCCAGTATCTCTGTGCATGATTGCACAGCCACCGCTGATGATAGAAAGTGCCTTTCTCTGTTTTACATTTCCAACATCTATCGTCACATTTGTACATTTTCGCCAACCTTTCAGGTGGGAGATACCATCTTAAATGCATTTTATAAACATTCTCACGCAAATTTTGGCAGACAGTATATTTCAGTCTTTTTTGCCAGGTTTTTTGCCATTGATCCAGACTTATCTCCCAGAACAATCAGCTTCTAACAAGTGTGGATATACGGAGTGAATGCGTTGTGAACACAGTCTTTTCCATGACTACAGGCAGAGGACATGGCTGATACCGTTCCTGCTTTTTTAGTGTTGTGACAGCTTTCCATTTGATATATGCACATCTTGGGAAACATTTTAGATAAAAGCATCTTTGCAGCAGCATGGAATCAAACCCTGACCTCCTGAGTGGCAAATGCGAATTCTGCCACCAGAGGTCAAATTCACACTTCCAGCTCTGCAAAACACTCTTCTTCTTCCAAAACCCCAAATGGCTTCTTTCTGTAAGTATGGTACTTAGAGAACACATGCAGGTAGGCTTTTTTTTTTTGCTTTTTAATTATCAAATGTCCAATTTGTCCCTTCGATGGCTGCTTTTTAATGGCAAAAGCCTGCAGCAAGAACACCTCGCTCGCCGCGTGCCAGCTTGCTTCTTTTTGAACTCGCTTTTGATTAAATACGAGGATCTTGCAAAATATCTGATGTGAACGTCTGGGATGGTTAGTGGTAGGGGCCCCAGGCAGTCTCCTTTGAAATACCCGTGCTTTGAAATGCATAATATTTGCATCCAGCTTTTGAGGGCTCCCTTCCTGCCATTTTTGCTTTGTTGATAACGAAGAAGGTTGAGTGGGAGATGTGGCTTAATGAAGAGGCTTAGCATATGGGAGTCCCTTGATCTTGAATGGGGTTTGTGGACACCCCATGGAAGCTGTCCCATTGCTAGAGCTGAGTAGGAGTCTTTCCATTAATGTTCAAGAGATGGACAAAAGGAGAAAATGGATCAGAAGCTGAGATTCGGTTCCCTAAGGGAGCCATACTATCATCCTAGGGCAGGTCTTAAACAATCAAATGAATTTACTGTGCCAAAATGAAGGGTCCAGTTACCAGTGGAAGTGGCTGATTTTATCAAAAATACTAACATATTTACCTGGGATTTTATTTTCCTCTTAAGAACTCACCGAATTGTCTTCTCCAGTACCTGTAACTTTTCTCCATATTTCCCAGTGCAATCTGTATTCAGAGTTGTTAACATACAGAGGTTGGGTTCCTGAGGAAATACACTGCCCTCATCTTTGCTGTTAGGCCTCGTCTCCATAGCAAACAGCCTATTCTGTTACCATAACTTATTCCCATTTTCTCCAATCCAATCTGTATTCGGAGTTGTTAACATACAGAGGCTTGGTTTCTGAGGGAATACAATGCCCGTCTTCTTGCTGCTAGGCTTCATCTCCATAGCAACCAGCCTGAGGCCCAAGAGCTCTCTGGCTGAGAATTCTAAAGGCCCCTCCTTGAACTGCCAACCCCAGGATTCCGTAGAATCTTCACAGCCAGCCAATCGTATGAGGTCTTCTCGTCTCACACAGCCAATTATATGAGGTCTTTGCCTGACACAGACTTTGACTTTCATATAGTAGATTGTAGGCTTAGCAAGAGCTGGCACGGTGCAGTGGTTTGAGTGTTGGGGTGGGGCTCTGGGAGTTCTGTGCCTCCAATTTCCAAATTAGGGCTACCCTAAGGTGAACCTATATTGGTTTTTCTTAGCAAGATTTATTCAGAAGGGTTTCCTTTTGCCTTTCTCTGATGCTGAGAAAGTGTGACTTGCCCAAGGTCACCCCGACACAGATCTTTTGGTCTCTTGGGTTACTTTAGGCCTGGGATGGGACTATTTTGCTCAACAGGAAGTCAATCTTGGGGTGGGGGCACATGTGGTATGTAGGCCACATTTTCTCCATCCCAGTTGTTGTTGTTAACTGCTGTCAAGTTGATCTCAACTTATGGCAACCTATGGATGGGAGACCTCCAGGTCACCCTATCCTCAACAGCCCTGCTGAGTCTTGAAGACTCAGGGCAACTTTGATTGAGTCTATCCATCTGTAATGAAGTCTTCCTCTTTACCTACTGCCTTTTACCTCATTGTCTTTTCTAGTAAGTCATGTCTTCTCATGATATGGCCAAAGTAGGACAACTTCAGTTTAGTCCTCTTGGCCTCTAGGGAGGCCAAGAGGACTAAACCCTAGGATCAATTCATTTGCCATTTTAGCAGTCCAGAGTATCTATAGAATTTGCCAGAACCACATTTCAAATGAGTTGATTCTCTTCCTACCAGCTTTCTTCACTGTCCAGCTTTCACAACCATACGTAGAAATTGGAAACACAATGGAATGGGCAATCCTAACTTTAGTATTCAATGTTATATCTTGACACCTCAGGATCTTGTCTAGTTCCTTTGTAGGTGCCCTTCCAAGTCCTGGTCTTCTTCTGATTTCTTGACTGTGGTCTCCATTCTGATTAATGACTGAGCCAATAGACACAAACATTTCCAAGGGATGGTCAAATCTGAGGGCCAGTGTGGTGTGTCAAGGGTGTGGCTGGGTATTGAGATATCCATATCCAAGTCCCTATTGACCCATGATGCTCATTGGATGACCTTGGGCCAGCATTCTGTCTTTCAACCTGACTTATCTTACAGGGTTGTTGTTGTTCTTGTACACTATGATGTGTAGAGGAGGAGAGACACATTTTCCATTTCAAACTCAGTGGAAGAAACACAGATTATAGAAATGTTAGCAAACAAATAAACAACTAGGAAAATGGAGGTGATAAGCCCCATGCTTCTTCTTCATTGATCCACAGCTGTTAAATCTGTCCAGAATAGAAGGCGATTAGGAGAACTGGGTGAGGATTGGGAAAGAGAAAGACTTAGCGAAGAGAAAAGAAGACACACAGCATTTTTCAGTGTCTTAAATGTTAATCACCAGGAAACAAAAAATAAATGAGCTATGGGTATTGTATAATTGCAAGAAATTTTGAGAAATGAGTTGTGTCCAGAGAAATCCAATTAAGCTTAATAATCTTGTGCAGAGGGGGCAAGGAGGAGGAATAACTCGCATTGTTGGAAACTCAAGGGTTTCTTTAGAACAGTGTGTGTGTATGTGTGTGAGGAAACTACATTAATCAGACACCTAATGATACTTTCAACAACTTTTCTAACAGATTGCCCTAATTAGACGGAGTGGGACTAGCGATGCCCTGAAAGTAGACTATCGAGTCAGTGCCTCTTTGGCTTCAAGCTGCCAAAAAATGAAACACAAAAGTTTTGCACAGGAGTCACATGCTGTGTGTCCTGTCCAGGGAGCCAACCACAGTTCACCGTCCTCCAAAAGATCCTATAACAGCAGCCATAGACAAGGTTTACAAAAGCTTTTCACTCAGTTATCATTTTTATTTCAGCAGTCCAAGTCAGTAATAAATTCAGAGTGTTAGTTCAAGGGAGTATCCAGCACTGTAGTCAGGACACAAAGCGAGGGTCAAGGTTTTCCAGGAACATGAGCCATGGGTCCGAATGAAGAAGGCATTGCTTCCACCAGTAACACCAGTTGTCTGCAACGGATTTCTTCCCACCCCATCCCTTGTATTTATTAGCCAGCAATCTCCCCCAGCTGTTTGCCTAAGTAATGTAACTTCTCTGTATAAATGCTCTGAGTTTCATGGGCTTTCGCTTTCTCATCTATGCTGGACTATAGTAAGTACTGTCCTGTTCATGTCTGTGTTTTGAGTCTGTTGGGGAGGATCCTGTCTGTGTTTGCACCTGAGTCCTGGACTGGGGCATGACACCATGAGGGATCTGACTTACCAGTAAGGCCCAATTAAGACAGAGCTTTGATCTTTTACAGCAATGATAATCCACATTTTACCTGTTTGTGCAAATTATTTAATAGAAAAAGGGAGATGATGGGCAATGCTCTGTTCTGGATAGTGGTTTTCAATCAGATTAACTCCAGATATCGTTGGGTTTCAGCTCCCCAAATCCCTGACCATTACCCATGCTGGAAAAAGTTTCTGGGAGCTGAAGTCTAGCAACGTCTGGAGCTAAATAAATAAATAGATGAGGTTCTAGGGGAGAGTCTTCTCTGTGCCTGCCCCCACTTTATTGGATTCCCTTCCATGGGAATCCAATGGGTTTGCCCCTCTTGCTGTTTTCCTTCACTACCAAGCAAAGGCCTTCTTATTTATCTGGTCCTTTGACTGCTAACTGGACACTACAGAAATTCTTTTCATTGGGGAGTGCTGCATTTTTACTATTATTTTAATATTCTAACTTCTGTTTTCATTGTTTTAAAGCAAGGTTTTTAATATGGTTGTTGACTAGCCTTTAGACCTCTGTATTATTCATTGTTTTGACTGTGTTTGGTTTTAACTTATCTTGTGACCTGCCTCATATCCCATGCTAAGTGTGGGGTTACCAGATCTCAGGGCCTGGCCTGTTCTTCCTAGTATTCAAGTCAAAGGAGAAGAGCATTGCCTTGAAAAGTGTGTGTGTGTGTGTGCATGATTGTGTGTTGAGTGTAGGAAAGGAAATTAAAAAGAATTCACTCCAACCTCTGTTTGCCTCTGGCTCAGTCATTCACATTCTCTAGAATTTGGTTGACTTAGCTCTGTGCATTTCTGAAAACGTTGCCCCATTGCACAAAATGTTGCCCCATTGCACAAAACCCCAGTAAGTTTGGCACAAAGAAGTGCTTGGTATTAATTTTTTGCTTCAAAGAAAAGTGTAGGAATACAGGCCATCACAGGAGTATGGGAAGCCTCATCTAAAGACCTTTCCGCACTACATTACTATGGTTCCCCTTTCAAACACTTGTGGAATTCAGGGGTTTGCAGTTTGTTGGGGCCAAAGAGCTCTCTGACTGGGAATTCTCAATGCCCCTCTCTAAATTGCAAACCCCAGGATTCCATAGGAGGTTGGAAGTGGAATAATAGCACTATAACAGTGCAGAAAGGCCCTGAATCATACCATAGATCTATTTGTGTGTGTATGTGCCTTTGAGTCACTTGTTGACTCAGGGTGACCCCATGAATTTCAAAGGTGTGGAGACAACAGACAAGGCCTTGCTTGTTCTTTTCCCAGACTGGACCGGCAGCTTTTCCCCCTCCCCTAGTCAGCCAAAGCACCTTGCCACTTTATGCACAGTTCTGGCCTTCCCTAGAAACACCCCCTTGTGTCAAAAGGGTAAAGCCTTTCGGTTGTTACTTTAAACTCCTTTAAAGATTTATGGTAGCATGGTTCTGGTTGGTTATAACCCCTGAGAATCATTCAGTTGAGACCAACTTTTTAAAAAAATACAGTATAATATTTATTCAAACAGCAAACAGAATAACGCATTTATTTTCTATGTATGTCTAAGTTCAGACAGATCTTCAGAGTGTGTTTTAAACAGTTTCTTAACTCTTTACAATGGCATAAAGGCACAGGTCTCTCTCTCCCTCTCTCTGTCTGTTGTGAGAACTGGAAGTGTTTGGAGATAAGGAGCAGGACACCTGTTCCAGCCTCAAGGATGAACGATGGGTAAACAATTGTGGGTTTGGGAAATGTCTGAAGTTGTGGAGTGTTGTTACATTTATGATCTTTTCCAATCACAGCTTTGAGCACCTAAAATTGTATAGAAAGCTATATGTTTCAGTCTCAGCAACTTTGGACAAACTGTGCTATGTTGCTTACTTTAATACAAATAAACACTGCTGTTTACCTCTGAGTGAAGATAGTGGGTTGCAAGTTAGCCAGGGCATGACAGTTATACCAGAAACAAATTGCATTACATTTAAAATATCATAATGGGGACTAGCAACTTTGAAGGACCTTGGAAGTGTAACTCCAAATAAAAACATTACAAGTTGTGGTGTTAAAATACAATTAAATCATGCATTTAAAACACAATGGAATGCATTTTTTTTAAAAAAAAAATCAGCAAAAAGTACAGTACCCACTTATTTAAAGCCCCTTTCTCAGTAGCATCAATGGCCAAATATAGATCAGCAGTGTGTGTGTGTGAAATATTTCAGACTGGGGTAAACCACAAAATAGAGTGCGAAAAGTCCACTGAAGTGATGGCAATTTGGGATTATTGTTAGTTAATCAGACAAGCAGGCAGAGAGCAAATATTTATCCATCACGGGATTCAGAGCACATAGCAGGACATAACAGTCTGGCAGATAAAATAGTTATTTTTTTTCTAAAAGCCTTTGAACCAAGCCATCTCAATCTGTTTCATGACAGCTACCAAGTCACTCAGTGAGCTTTTCAGCTGAAACAACAGTGGAGCATCATCTAGAAAATGTTAGCAAACAAAGAACTTGCACTGCTCATTAGCTGAAGAGCTGGAGATGAACAGCAGGGTAGTTGGATGTTTTTCAGTAAAGACAGCTTTCTTTCTCAAGGTTGCCCCTTCTATGGTGACATATATCTTTCACACCCAAATACATTTCAGAACTGAGACAGATCCAGATTTATTTTTTTCCTCCTCTGATGGAACATCTCTGAGGAGAGGAGGCAGGAGACAATTTTCATTTAGGCCAAAATTCAGCGTTAGGGTTGCGAGGGGTTAACCTTTTCATCTGGCATTACACATGGATTGTGCTACACAGATGTTCAGTGAAGTTGTGTTACCAGGCCGTACACCCCCACATCTTGATATCATTTAATTGGCAAAATGGGATTTAATTGGCAAGATACAATAATTAGCTTTAATATAAAATGTACTATGATGTGACTGTATAGCCAAGCTGGGCAAGAGGAAGAAGCTGGTTGAACACGTATGCTACAAAGTAGATCAGAGACCCCACTAGGCCTAGTCAGGTCATAGTCAGGAAATCACCAGGTAGCTCCAGAGATGCAGATTATCCTAGCCTTAAAGACTCTGCCTGTTGGACAATTGCAACTGGGGAGTTCCTGCCAAACCGCTGGCTGGTTCAACTCCTCTTCCCCTTGACCTGTAAATCTCTCCAGTTCTCACACCTGCCCAACAGAGCTATCATAATGTCCGTTAGCCCTTTAGTCACCTAACATTAAGATTGTTAACCCATTCTGGACCTCACTGTCTGTGAACTCCATTGTTTACTTGGCTGGAGGACCATTCACATCCTTGCCCTCCAGGAAGAAATTGTGTATAAACCCCTCCAGTTTTAGCCAGTTACACACAGTACATCACTTACTGGTAGCCATGCTGTTGCTTCAAATCCAGATCATATACTGTCCTTAGATGCGAGTCTAAGTCACATTGCTGCTTCTTCACTGCTCTCCGAGACTGGTAAATATAACTCACGATGCCCTGAATCTTGCTATGCAAGACCTTTACTCCATTTCTCCTTCAGCTAGCCTTTTGTGAATGTGTGACTCTTTGGATCTTGTGTGTGTGTGTAATCAATTCCCCAATAAAACACATTTGAACTTACTTTTGAATCTCTGGCTGGTTCTTCCCTGCAAAGACCTCATAAACATTAGCGGAAAGATCAGGAGACATTATTCAGTTACAATTGAATAATTAGGTAGCTGATGTAGGATACTGCTGTGCAATGTTAATAATATAAAAGATTATCGGATATGCTGATCATCAGATTACATTGACAAGGGAAGGTACCTAATAATGAGTTCACCTAACCCGGTATGGTCTACAGGTTTTCCCTGCTCCTTTTCTGACAGGTTAGGGACTGGAGCACTGACAGAAAACAGAATTGGTTGAAAAGCAGAACCCATGTAGGGAGTGTGAAGGACTTACACAGGCCCTTTTGTCACCAATCACATGTGTGCTGCTTGCAAAGTCTCTCAGCCAGCTTAATACCTTTTCCCCCCTCCTCAGCTCACTTAACAAACAGTGTGCACATCTGAGCAATTCAAGTGAGCCTCCATAGGCAAGAAGAACTGGTGAAGGAGCAGAATCCATGTTGAATTAATGGAACTTGTCCTTAATTTGGAAGCATCAAAAGAATGAGTTGCCAGATACTGGCGAGTCAAAAAGTGGGGGCTTCCTGTAGCAATCTTTCCCATCACCTGCTTATTCCATCTTTGCTTAATTCAGAGGTAGGAAAAATTTGGCCTGCAGACTCCAAGTGCCTGCCCAGTTTTGTTTTTTTTTTTTGTATAATTTTTATTGAAAGTTTATCTTGAAAATAACCCCCCGCCTCACACTTCCATGCTTAAATCTTCCAGCTGAAATTGTTTATTTCCATTCCATTACAAACATAATTTCCATCTTACAGAGAGAAGAACAGTTACATTACTTCTTCTTTGATTTCTTATACATTTATATCCTTACCCAATCCAGTACTCTTTTCCATTCTTTCTCAAAGTTCTGGATAGATTTATTCTTTAAAGAAAATGCTAACTTTTCTATCTCTATCATAGCCAGAACTTTTAACTTTCATTCTTCTATATCAATATGTTTCTTTTCTCTCCAGTGCTGCGCATATGTCAACCTTGCTGCAGTTATTAGATATAAGAACTTATATCTAAGGCCATTTCCACACTGGACTGTTATAGCACTATTGTTCCATTTGCAACATCCTATGGAATCCTGGGGTTTTGCAGTTTAGGGAGGGGCCTTTCAGGTCTCTCTTTAAACTGCAAACCCCAGGATTCCATAGGATGTTGCAAGTGGAACAATAGCGCTATAACAGTCCAGTGTGGAAATGGTCCAATTTGGTGCCATTTTTGACTGACACTTCCAGCACCCTCTAGGGGCCACAGGGAACAATTTTGTCACCTTGGGAGGATGACTGCCTTGTTTTATGCTGTGGGGGCCTTTTCTCCAAACTGGAAGTGATCAGTGCTAAAGGTAAAGCAGTTACTTTCTTCTGAAAGCAAACCACCAGCTGCTGCAAACCGTGCTAAAGTGTAAACTGAAGGCTAAAAGTGGTGCAATTACTTTCATGAACAATCAATTTTATTGAGCAATTACCACCAAGAAAGCAGTGGAGCCTTGCCTTCCTGCAACAAGCAACCCCTCATTAAACAAGAAAACAAGGAACAAATATTCCTTAGCCTCCCTCAAACCCCAGCTGCTGCTCCCTGGCTTCCACGTCCATGTCCCTAGGATGCTGGGACAATCACTCCACCCAGCAGCCAGCAAGTTCTGGTTACACCTTTGCCACTGACTGTGCAAGCATTAAATGAAATGTAGAGCCTCAAAGGTAGTCAATTTTGGTGTAGTAATGTTAATTTATTTTAGAATTGGTTTCTTAGATTTAAGGAAAGAAAAATAAATTTACAAAGAATATTTAATGAAATAAATAAATAAATAAAAAGGAATCCCATGATTTAAAAATAAATTGATCATGATTTTAACAAATTTCAGATAGATAGTCTAAGTGGCAAGGGCAACGTCACTTGAATTTGTTAATGCTTAATTAAAATGATTAGTTGTAGGGTATTTCTGCATGACACTGATATAGTGCTATTATTCTACTTTCAACATCCTGTGGAACTCTGGGGTTTGTAGTTTACTGAGGCCAAAGAGTTCTCTGGATGAGAATCCTAAAGGCTCCTCCCTAAACTGCAAACCCCAGGATTCCATAGGATGTTGAAAATGGAATAATAGCACTATAACAATGGAGTGTGGAAACGGCCAAAAGCTGGAATCCTGTTACTGACACATAAGCATAATTCCATATTTTCTTTGCATACGTATTTGTTGTTGTGAATGTAGGTGGGAGCAGGGTCTCTGTGGACCCACAATTAAGAACCACTGCACTGTGCCGTTATGGTGCAGAAGAACATCATTGTGCGACAGGTGTCAGTGAGAGGGTGCCACTGTATAATGCATGACAGCAATGTATAATATGCAGCCACGATACACGAAATTGTTGCATATGCAACCCCACATCTGCCACTGCCATCAGAGTACTTCTGTTGTACCACAGCATATAATTCACCCTGCATGAGTTGTAGGACTTATGCTTGAATATGTCACAAACGGGATGCTAGCCATCACTAGAAATTTCACCTGCTATTCATGCCAATAAAGAAACAAACTTTTTTTTTTAAAAAAATGTACAAGTAAAACACAACCTCATAAATGGACTAAATGCAAAAGTGTCCACTAGGAGCAAGCATGCCAATGTTATACCACTAAGCTATGGTCACTCCCTACTTTTTCAGGGAGTGAAGTTGACCGGATAGCTGGTCTTAGCCCCACTTTGCCTTGACTACTATTCTGGCTCCAATAATTCATGAGCCACACAATTGCTGAAGGCTCTTATTAGGGGAATGATAAATTGGGATTGTCACGCTGAATCCAATGAGCCAAATTGCCTTTTTAAAAGCAGGAGACATCAGATTATGCAGCTGCAATTTGAAGGCTTCAGCAAAAGGAGATTTTTATTTATTCCTTTAGGAATAGGCTAGAGAGCATTTTCAAAACAGTTTAGATTTAATGCCTTATTTGCAATTTGCGTGTGTGTGTGTGCGCATATATACTCAGATATATATGTATTTAAAATTATCGCTATTAATGATAGGGTGTGCTTCTCCTCATTCCAACATTCTCTTGCTAAAAATTACCATCTAGATCTTTCACTGTCAGACGACGACGATGGAGTTCTGTCATCGTAGTTATCTCTGATGATGTCTCTGTGATGTTCTGAACCTATGTAATGTTTGTGTGTTTATTAGAGAAATTAAGGTAAAAGATGGTTATATATGTGAAGTGTATTAGATGTAATAAGGTAAGCATCTGTTGGGAAGGTGTGAGAGTATGGAATTTTGGGAGTGACTGATGATTGGCTGGTTGCTTGAAGGGGTGCTTAAAAGGCCAGACAGACTGCAGATGGCAAAACCACCTCTGAGTATTCCTTGCTTAATAAAACCCTAATTCTTGGGGTTGACATAAGTCCACTGGTAACTTAAAGGCAGACACACATACAGACAGATGTCAGTTTCCATGGCTGAGCAGGGAATTGAACTCTGGTCTGCAGGGACAGAATCAGGTACCATCTCCAATTTTCTTGCTGGCAGTCCTAGTCCCTGAGGGGAATATTGTCACCCCAAAATTGGGTGACTTGAGCCAGTGCCTCCATGAAACAGTGAGGCATATTTGCTCAAAGAGAAGGTCTGTAGGGGGGGTGTCTAACCTTACAAGATCTTTAACACCTATGTTTACTGGTTCTGGTGCAGGGAAGAACCAGTTGGAGATTGAAAGTTAACTTATTTTTTTTTTAATTAGGGGATTTGCAATGACATACACAAGACTGAAGACTGCACAATCACACAAGGCTAACTGAAGAAAAAGGAGGAAAGTTTTGGATAGCTAGATTTTCAGGGTAAAGTGGGTGATATTTACAAGTCTGTAGAGCAGCGAGGAAGAAGCGATGTGGCTTAGACTGGGAGTCCAAGGACAGTACATAATTGGGAATTGGAGTGCAGAGTGCCCACCAGCAACCAGTGTACTACACGTTGGCTAGCCCAAAACTGGGGTTTAAATACTCTTTCTGCATGGAGGGTGAAAGTGTTAATGGCTCTCTGGCGGAGTGAACAATGGATTTCGCAGAATGGGCAAGGGGGTCAAGAGCGAATTAATGACTGCAGCGTTAGGTGACAAAGGGCTGATGATAGCCTTGATAGCTCTGTAATTGCTGAACAGATGTAGGGACAGAAAGGGAAGATTGTTGGTCAGAGGAAGAAGGTCTAAGACAATCAGCCGCCCTGTGGGAACGTCACAGGCACTATTGTCTCTAAGATTTGAATCATCGAAGACTAACTGCAAGCTCATTATTGCCAGAGTTTCCTGGTGATTTCCTGACTATGACCTGGCTATGGCTCAAGGTCTTTCCTGACCTGATTTTGCAATGCACATGTTCAGCCAGCTTTTCTTTTTAGCCAGCATGGCCATACAGCCATAGCAGAATATAATATTTATATTTAGGCCAATTAAATCACATTTGCCAGCTAAACCATACCAAAGTGTGGGGGTTTGCCACCTATTAACAATGTGTCCTCCAGCTCCAGCCCCAACACAGTTTTCCAATTTTGCTATTCATACAAAAGGACCCTAAAAATGGAACATGAGCAGGAAAATCTTCCAGTGGATTGTGTTCCTGTTTTCCCCCCTCCTCCCTGCCATTCCCTCTTTAAAAATGGAACGTGTCATCTTGGGAAGGTGAACGCAGATGACTTTTCACAGCTGGGTTTGTTTGAGAAAGTGATTGGTTGCTTTTAACTTGCACGGCAAGGGCTCTGATGCCCAAATGGAGAAGTAAGGTGTATGGAGGGGGGCGAGGAAGGCGAGGGTGTACATTTGGTCTTTGAAACATTTTCCTGCGCTTGGCTGAAATGATAGTCTGTCTCGCTCTTTCCAGAATCACTGCTGAGTGCCTTATGCCTCCCACAGCAGGCCTGCAAAAGAGGAAATCTATTTGCCTTCTCTTCTATAGCAGAGGAAGAGTTTGCCTGCCATCAATTGCTACTTAGGCCCTGGATTCTCACCGGGTAAATTAGCATTGCTCCCTTCAACTCGGTGCAGCCAAGCAGAGACGTTCCAGCAAAGGATCCATTCCTGCAATTTGCCACAGGTCATTTCTGGCTTGACATACAAACAAGTCTCAGAAGAAAAACACCTTCCAAAGCTAAATGGAGTGTGCAATTTTTGAGGGGTGGGGGATATACATCTATATTGGAAGGAACATTGGGAGCAGAAGGTGGGGTGGTCAAAAAGACGAATGGATACAATGGATACAGATGTCAAAGAAGGTTTCCGGCTTCCTTTACCAGCCTTTACTTTTGTGCATTTGGAATCAGCTGGTGCTGAAGACGTCAGTGGATGACAAGGCTGGCTTCTGTAGAATGCCTCACCTGCCTTGGAGTGGGCAACCACTATTCTTTCCAAATCGTATAGGAAACATAATTCTGTAGAACTTGTGGCTGTCTGGAAGCTGTGGGACTGAACCTTTCCTCAGCTCTAGTGAGTACAGGTGTATCTTGGTCAACCAAGTCAATGGCCATTTCCGCACTACACTGTTATAGTGCTATTATTCCACTATATTATTCCACCTGCATTAGTACTGGTATACACAGGTGTAACAGATCCTGCTAGGTTATCCCCCTCCCCATTCTCGCAGGCCTGTCTTTGAGCTAATATTCCCCACTGTTTCACAGATGCAGTGGCATCGCAGGGGGACCTCTGAGTCACCTGTTTTTTTGGGTAACACACTTGCCTAGCCACTGTTGGAAGTAGGATGTAGGGCTAGATGGTTTGATGAAGGAAAGTTCTTGTTAAGTCCTCATGGAAGCCAGTTTCAGAAGACCAGCTGGCTCCCCAACTTGTTTAAGCAGAAGGAGATTTAACAGAGAAGAAACTTGTCATCTTGACTAATTCAGCTTCTGCTCAGGAAAGGAAAGTTGGTGTGGCATCAAAAGGCATTGACAAGGACGCCAAAGCCCCGTTGTAAGGTTGTATGAGCAGATGCATCACGAAGATCTCATTTCTTTTGAGCCTTGCTCAGCGCCGTTCATATATTAATCTTTTAATCTTATTAGTGTTGTCAAGAACAGAGGGGTGATTTCAAATGCTCAGACATCCCAGACCAAAACAGCCCTACTTTAGTTGTACAGTGGAAAAGAAATCAGAAGTGCTGTTGCTGGCTTCAAGCATCAGAGTCAAGCCATGGTTTTGGATACCAGTACTTACATGACCTTCTCTCTCCTTCCTTGTGCTTGAATCCAAAAAATATATTTATTTATTTATTAATTTTGACACAAAATTGCATAATCACAAGCAAACATTTTTAACCTGACCTAAGATTAAAACACAATACTAAAACAATAAACTAAAAACACTAAACACTAGCTCATTAGGACACTAACTTACTAACTAAACACTAACCTACTAAAACACAAAAGGGCTCTGAAAGGGAACCATGCTAGAATGAGAGAGAAAAAAACACTAAAAGAGGAAAGAAAGAAAAAAGTTCCACCACTGTAGATCCAACTAAACAATCTTACTAGAATTACTGGTAACCAGATTGACCAATTATTACATTGTTCGATTCCTTATTGCTCAGTGAGTCCATGGATGGTTTCCAGTCTTTCAGTTGACTTATCCCTTAAAACCCATGTTAATTTGGGTGTTTGGGATAACTCAGCAACCTTAACAAACCATTCTTCTGTTGTCGGTACCTCAGTTTGTTTCCAGGTTTGAGCAATCAATATTCTTACAGTTGTTCTCATATAACGAAGAAGTAGAGCATATTTGCTATCTAATTCCTTATCTATAATGCCCAGCAAAAACATTTCTGGTGACACTAGAATTTTAGAATTTTTTGAATCAGCATATAAATCTAAGACCAATAACTTCTCACCTTCTTACAAGTCCACCACATATGGAAAAAGGAGCTCTCTTTGCCCATTTCTAAACTACACTCTTGCAGTGCTATTATTCCACTTTTAACTTCCCATGGAATCCAGGGGTTTGCAGTTTAGGGAGGGGTATTTAGCATTCTCAGCCAGAGAGCTCTTGGGCCTCAGTAAACTACAAATCCCAGAATTCCACAGGAGGTTAAAAGTGGAATCATAGCACTATTAACAGTGTGGTGTGGAAATAGTCTCTGTCTTGACACACCTACCAGTGATTTGAAATATTCTTGGACATTTTTGACAAGTTGTTTTGGGTTAGATACCATCTGTACATCACCATATACATGTTTTGTTTTAGATTACTGCACAAAATAAATTTTATATCTTCAGGCCAGAATTACCTCCAATTCCTCTATTTGAATATGGTGCTCAAAATTTTGGGCCCATCTTATCATACACGGTTCCAGTTCTGCCTTGGGCTCTGTAGCAACTTTGTGTCCTGTTTAGAAACCCAGCCACAGTTCCCAGCCCTTAAATGCCCTATAGCAGCAGCCCCAGGCAAGGTTTACAGAAACTTGTCAGTCAGTTACCATTCCTGTTTCAGCAGTCCAGGTCAGCAATAAATTCAGCCTGTCAGTTCAAGGGAGTATCCAGCAACCATGTCAATACACAAAGCAAGAGTCAAGGTTTTTCAGGAAGACAAACCAAGGATCAAAAGAAGAATATGTTGCATCTACCAGATTTGCTAGTTGCCTGCAACAGACTTCTCCCCACCCCATTTCTTGCATTTATTAGCGAGTAGCCTCCCCCAGCTATTTGCCTACGTAATGTATCTTCTTTATTTAAACTCATGGACTCTCCTTTTCTCATCTACGCTGGGCTGCAGTAAGTATTGTCCTGTTCATGTTTGTGTATTTTGCCTGTTGTGGAGGATCCTATCTGTGCTTGCACCCAGATCCTGGGACTAGAGCAGGAGACCTTGAGTACCAATTTTTGAATAACTTTCAAAAGTTATTTTTTAAAAATTATGATCTGGATGGGTAATTCTTAGGTGGAAGGGAGCTATCCAAAGTACTGATCTCTTCCCCATAGACAACTTCACCCCCTTTATTAATTCCATTAAAGGCTGGACGATAAACTGGACTGGATTGGCTGCTTGTGCTGGTATGAGATCCGCTGGCTGCTACGAAATTCCGGGGCTTAGAATTCTTCTAATTTAAGGCATGCCTCTTTTTGCACCAGGCTTTGGCTGATGGATTTCTAGTTTTTAGTTAAGAAAACAAAGTAGATTGTCAAACCCTGATGTCTGCTCACCCCTGAACAGTGCTCCATGGTCTGCAGTGACTGGAATTGATTGGAAGGAATCAATGGGGCAAACTGGTAGCCTTTTTTCTTTTCTTTTTGCAAGCTCCCTGCTCTTTTGCAGTTGCTCGAGCAAAAATCTTTTCTAAAAGAACTAGAGAGTGGGAGTAGCCTGTCCCCAGTTCAAACACTTGCAGGCAAACCATCTGCTTTTGTTTTGCCTTTATTTATGCTCAGGGAGACGTGAACAGTTGTTTTCTTTAATGAGGGAAAGCTCATTACGGCCAGTTTCTAGGGGTCGTGTTTCTGAGCAAACAGATTGGGTTAAAATCAGAGCTTTGAATTTTCCCCCTTTTTTTCCTTCTTTCTTTCTTTCTTTCTTTCTTTCTTTCTTTCTTTCTTTCTTTCTTTCTTGGATTATGACTCTCAAAATCCGCCAGCCCGCATGGCCAATGGATTCTGCAAATTGTCATCCAATAAAATAAAATAATTTTTCCAAGTTTTGGTTTTAACCTCCAAGCTGGCTGGAGAATTCTGGAGGACGTTGTCTGCAAAGGGAACCTTTCCAAGCATTGGTTAAAATCCTTTTCCTTGGCTTTTGTGCATCAAGTCAAGGACTGGGCCTACTTTGCACTGAGCATGGGGGAATCGGATATTTCAGAAAGCTGAAATATGCTGCCGTTAGGTGTGGACTGGAATCATGCAATCCTCCAGATATTGTTGGACTGCATCTCCTAGCAACCCTAGCTAACACAGCCAATGATGAGGAATGCTGGATGTTGAAGTCCAAAAACATCTGTCTGTCTGCATGATGTCCACCTCTGTTTTGGATACTGTGCCAGTTAAACACTTTTCTCTATATGGCCAATTTTACACCCTTTAATTTGTTTTTGGGAGAAAAAAGGGCACAAGTCAAAGCGGGATGCAATCTCTTCAACTTCCCCTTTTGTGACAGAGGCTCAAGCTATATGAGGGACCCTAAACGATTCATCTGGAGTGCAATGGTTTGTTCTGAATTGGCAATCATCACTGCTGCATGGTTCTGGTGGTAGTAGTTTTTGCTGGGAATGTGGCAAGAGATGGTGAAGGATGATGGGAGCTCCAGTCTATCTGGAGGGCCAAAGTTGCCTGCCTCAGTCTCATAAGTAACTCTATTGCTATCAGCAATAGCATCATTCCTCCAGATAGGAATATTTGGGTATTTTTTTATTGTTTTAAGATGCAGCAAAGGGAGAAATCTGCAGATCAGAAATCATTCTTTCTTCAGGGGATTGTGAACTTTGCAAATGACAGGACTTCATTTCATGCAATTGGGGATGTTAGAGCTTTTGCTTGGAACAGGCCAGATTCTGCTGATGAGCTTTGCAGAAGGAAAGTGGTGTGTGCTCCGCTTAATTATTTAACGGAAGCCATGTAATGGGTCTTTGGAAGTGCGTGACCTACAAAATCAGTCCATCCGCTTCTGCATAAGGCATGGGGCATCAATCTCATTTCATTTCAAGATCACTTAGGGAGAAGAAAGGGAAGGGAAGCTCTGACCCCTGGCACGCCTTCTCCTGTTCCTCCTCCACAGCTCAGACATAAACGCACAGCTTGCTGTATCATTTGCTTTTGGTGCTTAATGGCAGCTCAGCTGCAGAGGTTCCCCATGGTTTTTCCTTCCCTCCCCTTTTCTTCTCTTACACACATCTATCTTCTAACTTTGATTCAGGCGGTGAGCATCCACCCGAAGCTGCTGGCTGAGTCTTGGCTTCTTAATCAGGGACAGTCTGCATTATCTGGGTTCTTGTTTCTGATAAGTTACGTCCCATCTTTTTACTGTCTTGTTATGTAGCTTACTGATTGCAAGTAGACCTGTGAAATGTAGTTTTCCTAAGGGCTACTGTAGGGAGGAAAGGAACTTGCAGACTAGAGGAAGAGTTGGAGTGTCCCGTCCCCCCGTCTTGGTTTTAAATCAGTATTTCTGTTAAATGCTTGGTGTCCTTCTTTTACATTGACTTCCTATGGACCCTGCCAGGTACAGGTAGACTTGAGAAGTGTAGTTTTGGAAATGAACAAGGAGGGCTTTGAGGCTGAGTGAAAAGGAGGAGTTGAATTTTCACATATTGGTTTAAAATCCACATTTCCACCACACAGATCAGGACAGCATATTCTGATGAGCCACAGGGAACATATCCACCCATGCTCAAAGTGAGAGAAAAAAGAAGAATGAAGTTAATTCTTTTGGGTTGTGATCCCAGGAGAACAGATCAGGAAAATCAATCTGCCCTTTATTGACTAGCAACTTTGGATTTTTCTCTACTCCATGTTAGTCCTACCCCCATCTAGTGTGGTAGCGATGGGGTGGGGAAAATGAGGGCATTACCCTACCCCCAATCAGAATTTGCTTCTTCCAAGTGTGTTTTCCATCAGCCTCCACATTTCTAGTATTGTAGTAGCCTGAAACTTCAGTTGAGCATTTAGATATAGAGTTTAGACATCCAAAGAAAAGGTGCAGAAAGAGTTAGCAAGGATAGATGAACACAGCAAAGGGAAGAATACGAGGTGTGAATTGTTTTCAGTTTCTCTCTTTCTGCAGTGCTGGAAATTTGGAGATTGCTGGGAAAATTTATCAGGGGTAGCATTCTTATGGGGAGGTAATATCCTCATTTGTATTCCCCTATAGTTATGCCCCTGCCCTTATGCCACCTATCAGGATTCATGGCTCCTGTCATATGTATATATTAGTATTAGAACAGCTGTATGGATGGGGACATTGTTGGCAGACTCACAAATATCGCCATTTCCGCCCTACACTGTTATAGTGCTATAATTCCACTTTCAACATCTCATGGAATCCTGGCATTTGCAGTTTAGAGAGGGGCATTTAGAATCCTCAGCCAGAGAGCTCTTGGACCTCTACAAACTCTGGAATTCCATAGGATGTTGAAAGGGGAATAATAGCACTATAGCAATGTAGTGTGGAAATGGCTTATGTATCTGTTGTTAAAAGCTTCCTGTAACTATGTATCTGGTTGGAACTCCTAAAGTATCCAAGGGCTTGAAATGGTTAATTGTTGTATTGTTCAATGTCACTTTGTATCCAGCCAGAGGGAAGAAAATCAAAGGGGGGTGAGAAATGTGAAGTAGTGGGAAAGTGTTATGAGGACAGACCATGTTAAGATAAGGTGATAGGATCTTGTTCCAGCTCCCAGGATGAAAGATATATAAATAATGGAAGGCGTGGGAAAATGCCTATGTTGGTGGTGACTTGACCCTTATGACTTCTAACCAGTCCTTGATGTGCACACCTAAAGTTGTATGACAAAGTATAAAACCTGTAACCATCTTCAATGCTTTACTCTCAGCAACTTTGGGGAAGTTGCTGTGTTGCTTGCTTTTCTTAAAAGTAAATATTTTTGTTTGAAACTCTGAGCAAAGTTTTTGACAGCAAGTCTTCCAGGGCACGACACCGCCCTATTTGTACATGCAAACGCCATGAGAACGCTTTTATTACACCCTTGGATTTTCTTTGTTTTTTAAAAGAGACTATGCTAAGATTTGCAGTAATGTAATCTCAAGGAAGGAAATCAATCGCAATGCTCCTGGATATGAACGGATCATTACAGGGGTCAGAAATGTCCTGTTGTTTCCCTGTACAATGGACAAGAAAATTGTAAGCTATTTCTCTTTCTTCTCAGTTGACACCAAAGGTAGCATGCCAAGTTGATGGAGAGTTGCTTTGATCTAGCCTGTCCTCCTCCTTCTCTTTAAACTAAACTAAAATATATAAATAAATAAATTACCATTCTTACCTATTTATGGGATATTTTTGGACAGAAAAAAAATGTAATTTACTTCTCTGTCTGAACTAGCCCTGATGTTTTTTGGGAGAAGGGGGAAACAACTAAGGGGAGAAAAATCGATAGTGTATAATAGTGCCCAAATCCAGAAGTTAAAAAAGTAGCCTCTGAAGACACATAAAACTACACAGTTTGACTTCTGTTTGACTACCAGGCATGGTGTTTTCTGCATGCATCAAAGAGAAAGGCAGCAGGGAGAAGGGAATTTATTCTTCCCCAGGAAGGTATGTAGAAATCTACTTAAAGACATAGTTTGTGTCTTCTCGCTGATCATTCTGAAAGAAAGAAATAGATCTTTAATTCAAATGATCTCTGCATGTCTGAGCAGTGGCTGCTGGAGAGTCTTCTGTCAGTGGATCATGAATTCAGATTTTAATCCTCTAAAGGAGTTCTCTGGGGTTCTGAACTATATTTGTTCCCCCCATTTAGTTCAGCACCATAAACAGCTCTTTTAAAGCTTGACAAACCTGAAATGGATTCATTGCCCCATGGACAAGGAAGCCATCAGCCACCGTGAGATGCATAGAATTGCTGTTTGGTAGGGTAGGGTGTGTGAGAGAAGATATGTCTGGTTTAAAGATTCCCAGTTCCAAGGGTTAAAAACATGGGGAAAACAGCCTTCTGTTAGGCCGTTTCCGCACAAGGGAATTAGAGCATGCCAGTGCATCCTCTCATGGAAGTCGTCTGCACCTTGGAGCAGACTAGGTCTGGACTACTTACCTGAGATCCACACCTCAGTCCACTCCAAAACACCCCCAACTGGTCCTCCAGTGTGCTTTTTAAGGAACAGTAGAAAACTGTCCTTTAATTTTTCAGAGTGCGCCATTGCATTCCTGCTCACTTGTGCAAATTTGCAGGCTCGCACCAATGCGAGCCTGCGATCTGTGGAGGGCGGGCTTTAGGTGTGGCGAGCTTCAGCGGTTGATCGGGACCCATGAACAACCGAAAGCCACCATTTGGGAAGCCGGAGCAGTGTGAATCTAAGACCTCACACTGCGAATCTAAGACCTCACACTGCTCTGATTCACCCTGGACGAGATGGAGGAGCCCTGTGGAAGGGTTTAAGGGACAGTCCGGGTTGGTCCATGCCCAGAAGATCCAGTAAGTAACGGCACGGAGCGATTCCCTCTCCTCGTGCAGAAATAGCCTTACTCTCAGTTGTGTTTTAATTGCAGAAGCTTCAACTTGTCATTTAGAAAGCCATCCTTGCTGGGGTGTGATTTTTAGAAATGATTATTTTAAAAACTTTTAAGAACTAGAATGCTCTGTGGAGGCTGCCAGACTTTCAAGTTAAGGAAGAACACAAGTTCAGGTCCTGGAGTAGAATTGGAGGTGCGGGAGAAATCTTGGCTTTGAATACATTCCTCTGCATGAAAGAGGAAGGTGGTACAAAAGGGGAAACTGTTAATTGGTTTGGAAATTGCCCTATTTAAAAGGAAGGTAAGTGTGTGATTCTGCATACTGTAGTTTAGACCCTTCTGATAAAGTTTGCCTGCCTTTGGGTAAGGCCAGAACTTGGAAAATTTAATTTTCCTGACTCAAGCTCCCAGAAGCCCTCACCCTATGGCCATCCTAGCCTGGGATTATGGGAACTGGAGTCCAAACAAAAGGACTTTTCCAGGCTCTGGGTAAGATTCAGATTGCTTCTCAAATTTGATCCTAATCTTCACATTCTTTGCAATTTCTCTCTGCTGCAGAGCGGGTTATTCATTTCATTTCATTTGTTTGTTTCACTTAATTGGTAGCCTTCCTTTTCATGGGGGAATGATCAGAGCAGCAATCAATGAGAAATATATTGTTTCAGAGCTCCAGTCGGCAATAACTTCAATTTACAATAATTTCCTCTATAGCTTATAGCATTTCTTTTTTTAAAAAAAGAACCATTATTGCTACTCAGTTTATTTTTTTTCTTAAAAAAGTAACCTCATTCCAATTACTCATTACAATCAATGGCAGAAAAAGTGACTGTTTTCTCTTACATGTTTTTTTTCTTTTGTTCCAGGGGAGAGATTCTATCAGAAACAGTGAGAAAATGGCCTAAAATGTGGAAAAGGGTACCCCAAAAACACTTCTGTTGATACTTGCTTGCACTGTTGCTGTCTGTGAGCCTATCATGAGATTCTCTTGGCAAGATTCCTTCAAAGAAGGTTTGCTTTTCCCTTTCTCTGAAGCTGAGAGAGTGTAACTCAGCCAAGGTCACCTAGTAGGTCTCCATGGCTGAGTGGGGATTTGACCTCTGGTCTCCCAACGTCCTAGTCTGATGCTCAAACTGCTGCCCTACATTGGCTCTTAGGTGGCATGATAGCTCTCTCTAAACATCTGAAGGGATGGCATGTAGAACAGTGGTTCTCAACCTTTTCTTTACTGGGGACCCCCAGCAAATATAATTTGTTGCTGTGGACCCCCCCCCGAGACTTAACTCACGATTTAAATATTTAAATTTAGATTGAAATATTTCACTAAATTTTTAAATATTTATTTATTAAAGGCTTCTGGACACTAGGATTCAAATCCTGTTGGGACATTGGGTGACCTTGGGCAAGTCACATTCCCTCAGCCTCAAAGGAAGTCAAAGGCAAACTACCTTGAACAAATCTTGGCAACCCCCCCCCCACATGATAGGGTTTCTTTAGGGTTGCCATAACTCAGAAATAGCTTGAAAGCACAGAAACAAGAAAGTGCTACTGACAGGGGAAGTTTTTTTCTAGCTGTCATGTCTCTCCCTTTTCAAAACTGACTAATGGTGACCCTAAGAGCCCTGGTGGCACAGTGGTTAAATGCTGGTACTGCAGCCACAAGTTTGTGAGTTCGATCCTTCCAGGCTCCAGATTGACTCAGCCTTCCATCCTTCTGCAGGTCGGTGAAATGAGTACCCAGCTTGTTGAGGGCAATTAGCTTACATGTTGCAAACTGCTTAGAGAGCACTTAGCTGATAAGCTGGATAGAAATATATGTGCTGTTGCTAAGGCAAACTTTTCATGGCTTTTTTTGGGGGGGGCAAGATTTGTTGCCTTTCCTTTCTCTGAGGCTGAGAAAATGTGACTTGGCTGAGGTCCCCCAGTGAGTTTCCATGGCTGAGTGGGGATTCAAACCCTGGTTTCCAGAGTCATAGTTTGTGCATACGCACAAATCTGCTACTGTGTCCCTTTTGTTAGGGATTTGGCAGCAGCATATGTGTGCACGTGCCCAAACTACACCTTCATTTTTAAATGAGGGAGCGGTTGGGAGAAGTTTCAGCACCTGCAAATGCCCACCCCCACACACACTGCCATGTCTCTGTTGCTCCTGTTGGTGTCTTGGACCCCAGATTAGAGAGCAAGCTTTGTTTTCTGCTGCTTCAGAGACCAGAACACAAACTACTGGATTAAAATTATGAGAAAAGAGATCTGAATACTAGGAAGACCTTTTTACCTGTAAGAGTTGTTTGACAGTGGAAAATACTACCTTCAAGTGTGGGGATAGACTCCTTTTCCATTGTGGTCTTTGGAGAGATAGTTATCCAAGCACTCTTTAAAGACCACAATGGAAAAGGAGTATATCCCCACACTTGAAGGTAGTATTTTCCACTGTGGTTTCAGTTGTGCTTTAGTTGTACAATCCTGCCTGTCAGGGAGTTGAACTAGATGGCCCTTGCAGCAACTTCCAACTCAAAGATCCTGTGCTTCTGCAAGTGGGGTAGTGAAACCATTGTTGATTTTAATATACACTTTATAGAAGCTATCCCAGGTGATGATCCTGTTACACCAAAACAGGATTGGGTGACTCAGGGGTCCACCCGCAATGCCAGTACCTCTGTGTCAAGGTAGGGAATTGTTAGCTCAATAAAGGAGGCCTGGAAGGGGTAGGGTAGCCTAATGAGATATTTCCATCAATGTTTACAGGATCCCATGCAGGGAAGAACCAGCCAGAGATTCAAAAGTAAGCTAAATGTGTTTTATTGGGGGAATTAATCATGCACACAAGATACAGTCAAGTGCTCACACAAGACTAACTGAAGGAAAAGGGAGGAAGGGTTTTAGATAGCAAGATTTCAGGGCTCAGTGTGTGATATTTACCAGTTCCAAAGAGCAGCGAAAAAGCAGTGATGTGTCTTGGATTTGCGTCTAAGGACAGTACACAATCAGGAGTTAGAGCGGTGAAGTGGTGACCATCAATTGGTGTACGACAATTTGACTGGCCAAAACTCAAGGTTTTTATGCTTGATTTCTGCCTAGGGTGCATGGGTGTGAGTGGCTTTATGGCCAAGTAAACAAGGAGCTTGCAGGGTGGACAATGGGGTCTGGAATGGGTTAATGGTCTTAGCATTAGGTGACAATGGGCTAATGGACATCATGATAGCACTATGGTGGTTGGACAGGTGTGAGAATAATGGAGAAATTCACGGGTCAGAGGGAAGAGAGGTTAAGACAAATCAATGGTTTGAAGGGAACTTCCTAGGTGCTATTGTCTAAAAGGCAGAGTAATTAAGCCTATTATCTCAAGAGTTACCTTGTGATTTCCTGACTATGACCTGGCTATGCCTAAAGGTGATTTCTGACCTAATTCACAATGCATGTTTTCAGCCAGTCTTTTCCTTTCATCCAGCCTGGCCGTACAGCCATAACAGCCCATGTTTTATATCAAAGTCTGTCAAGGTCAGAGACCTGGGTGGCAAGCCAGCCCAGATAAGAGAGTGGGAGAGCCAGCAAAGCCCACCTGGGAGGAGACAAACACGCACTCAGTCAAGGAAGTTCATTTACCAGAGCGCCAAGCGAAGCCATAGTCAGCGTTCCAAAGCCAAGGGTCCAGAGATCAATTCTAGGTATCAGGAACCAGGTGCTGGGAACAAGGTACAGGCAAGAGGAGGGTTTGTAAGAAGTTTGCCACAAGGAAAGAGAAGCTTCCAGGCAGGCAGTTATATAGCCCCAGGCACAGGTGTGTCCGGTCACCGCTTCTTAAACTTAGCCAAGGAAGCCTCCCTTTGCACAGCCCTCTTGAGTCTCTGCCTTGATTGTGGGCTTATTGAACCAGGCTCCAGAGCCTCTTCAGAATCGGATCCCTGTTGCTCCAAAGGAGCAGGCAGAGGAACGTCTGAGCCTGCTTGGTCCATGGCAGCAAGTGGAGCTTTTGAGCTGCAGGAGTCATCTCCAGCCAGAGCAACAGGGATCAACAGCTGCTGCTCGTCATCAGCAGCTCTGACAGGGGCTTCAGTTATTACAAAGTCAATTAATACATTTTGCCAATTAAATCATATTGAAGTGTGTGGGGGTGTACGCCTTGGTAACAATCTCTCAAAATGCATTAACACCTGGGAATAGTTTCCTTAGCATCTGGACTGGACTCTAGAACAGATTCACTGCTCTATAGAAGTGAGAGACAGAGGCCATCACTGGAGGTTAGTTCTCTCAATGGCCTCCTGTCATAATAGGTCTAGTTTCATTCCCATTGTAGAAATCTCCTCCTAGATTAATCACACAGGAATCGTTTCAAATCAAGTAGGAGGAAGCATGTGCCGTGGGTGTCATATTCATTCTTTCAAAGGAGACGACACGATTCCGTCTGCTGTTAAACCACGAAGGCGTACCTGCCAATTTGGAGAATCAGAAAGAAAAATGTCTCATCTCAAAGACAAATGGGTCAAAATTGTATGGAAGCAAAACTGCCATAGCAAATTGGAAGCCCACTTAATTTTAATCCTGGACATTTAGCATTCATTTGTTATCGGGTACCAATTGCTGATTTATTTGTGCAGTGACAGGCTGTTAAAATCCTTGATCTGTGGTAACATAGATTTATCACTCTTCTGTGTAGCTTATGAAATAAGGCAGACATGGGCAAGATTGCTTTAAAAAAATGATAATTCCCAGAATCCCCGACCAGCTCAGTGGGTTACTCTAGAAGCTGCACTCCAAAAAACTACAACGGACCTTCTGCTTTGGGTGTCTGTCTTTGTAAACTGTTTTTATTGTTGTATCCCTTCATGTCATTTGCAACTTACCATGAGGGTCAATCTGAGAGCTGGTGTGGAATAGTGGCTTGAGCTATGACCCTGAAAACTGGGGTTTGATTCCTCGATCGGCCATGGATACTCACTGGGTGATCATGGGCTTGTCACACATTCTCAGTCCCAGAAAAACCTGTGATATGTTCGCCTTAGGGTTGTCGTAAGTCAGAGATAACAGGAAGGCAGATTTAGTTTCCTGATTCCTGATTCTCATGCAGAACCTAGCAAAACTTTCTAGATTAAGAGCTACAAAATGCATTTTCCTAGGACAGATAAGAAGCTTCTACGTTGACATGGGTATAGCACATGAACATCTTTGGACCCCAATTACAGCAGCTGCAAAAGTCCTCTGCCGGTCTTTCAAAGATCTCTGAAGTCACCAATATTTTAGCATTTTTAGCATAATTGTGAGTGATTTTCACTTGAAAATCCTGCCCAAAGGTCCTGAAAACATATGGACTTAGTGAAAGAATTCTGTACCGATCTTGGTGGTGTCACATTCAGCTCTCTGGCCACCCCAAAGAAAGAATACTGGTGTGGAAACTCTGAAACCTTTCCCTCCCAGTCAATTTGTTTCTTCTAATGGCAGAGAGGTGTCGAGTGTAGAAAAGTAAATTAAAAAAGGTGCACGTCAACTCATTGGATTGCCTCTGGCTCAGTCTTTTGCTTCTCTGGGATTTAGTTGACTTAGCTTTGTGCATATCTCTTTGTGACTAGTTGCACAAAACCCCAATGGCTTTGGCACAAAGAAGTTCTGGACTTCAACGTTTTGTTTCAAAGGAAAGTGTAGGAACAGACACCATCATGGGAATAATGGAAGTCTCCTTATATTGAGTCATATTCGTGTATGTGTATGTGCCTTCAAATCACCCGTTGACTTATGATGACCCATTAATTTTGTAAACCTCAGAAGTGGTTTTGCCATTTCCTTCCTCTGAAATATAGTCTACAGCACCTGGTGTTTGTTAGTGGTCTCCCATTCAAATGCTGACCAGAGCTGATCTTGCTTAGCTTCCAAGATCAGATGGGATCTGCTATCTTTAGGGTATTTAGGCCCCTTCTCAGTGCTTTCTATGCTGACAGTGGTTCTCTTGATTTTTAGGCAAGCGTCTTCCCAAGTCCTGTTTTTTAGGAACTGAATCAGGGATGCTGTGACACTGAACTTCATCCATTTTCTAGCCCCTGAGCTACAACCTCTCCTGTTTTTTTTTGTTTTTTTTGGAAGCCTTCAGGTGACTATAGCATCCACTTTGGATAGCTGCTACAAGAATTCACAGAGAACCTCTATTCAGTCCTGCAGCTCCCCAGCCAGTTATCCTGTATCACCAGTGACTTAGAATCATGGAGCGGGGAGAGACCAGAAGGGCCATCCAGTTCAACTCCCTGCCATGCAGGAACACACATCAAAGCACTCCTAACAGATAGCCATCCAGCCTCTGCTTAAAAACCTCCAAAGAAGGAGACTCCACCACACTCCATGGAGGCAGCATATTCCACTGCTGAACAGCTCTGACCGTCAGGAAGTTCTTCCTGAGGTTTAGGTGGAATCTCTTTTCCTGTAGTTTGAACCCATTGTTCCTTGTCCTAGTCTCTGGAGCAGTGGAAAACAAGCCCGCTCCCTCCTCAACATGACATCCCTTCAAATATTTAAACATGACTATCATGTCCCTTCTTAACCTTCTCTTCTGCAGACTAAATATCCCTAGCCCCTAAACTGTTCCTCATAGGGCATGGCTTCTAGACCCTTCACCAATTTGGTTGCCTTCTTCTGGACACAGTCCAGCTAGTCAATATCTTTCTTGAAATGAGGTCCTTATTCACAGCAGGCAGAGCTAGACAACCCCAGCTGGTGCATGCTGTCCTCCTCTTCAGCCATTGATCAATCAGACTCTGGGGAAATCCATGTATGTGCTGCAGTGATCCTGCCTTGGAGACTGGTATTTACCTATTGCTAGCCCCAGCTGGGCAACAGCAATCTTAGTGGCTGCTGTTATGGAATAGGAGTGATTTCCACTTCAATGCCACAGTGAGCTGTAGACCTCAGCAGGCAAGGAAAGGAAATAGGTGACTGATTCTCACCTCACACAGTTGTGAATCTGTTTCGGATTTTGTCCTGAGCATTAAAGGAGCCATCCACTGTGCTAGACCCTTCCTTTCAATAGGTTCAGGTCCTTTAAAGTTTGTACTATAATCCAGAGCAGCTTTGCCTACACATTAAAAGGGGATCCAACAGTCTAAATTGTAAAGGAGCTGCTTAGTGTGCTGCGTCTCAGCCCCCAAACAGGTTCAGGACCTTGGACAGCTCTTTCAAAGGTTGTATTAAAATCTAGGCCATTTCCACCTTACACTGTTATACTGCTATTATTCCACTTTCAGCATCCTATGGAATCCTGGGACTTGCCGTTTAGGGAAGGGCATTTAGAATTCTCAGCCAGAGAGCTCTTCAACCTCAGTAAACTGCAAACTCCAGAATTCCACAGGGTGTTGAAAGTGGAATAATAGCACTATAGTAGTGCAGAAACAGACCTAAAGTGGATTCTCCATCACTTTGAATGGAGAGCTACCAACCACCATTGTTTAAAACTCCCCATCAGCACACACTGAGATGGGGAAGTACGTGCCAATGTGTACACGTGGCTGTTTATATGCATGTGACTATCCCTAGCCAAAGCCAGATATATCCCGTGAGAAATGGTGGGAATACTGTAAGTATTGGACAGGTTTTTCCATCAGCTTTGCACATGTATCTGGCATGCCAATGAGTAGGCTGGGAAGCAAACTTTAATTTGTATTGTCTTCCAGTGTTTATTAGAGTTAATGCTATATACATTTCTAAATCCTCCTTCCTTTCCTTTTGAAGCAGAGACGTTCCAACCCTGTATTCATCCCAGCTTTCAATCAAGCAAGATTACAGAGTAGCACGGACAAAATTGAACATTGGTTTTCAAAAACCCTTCCTTTTGCTGTATTTAGAAATAATGCCAAGCCAATAGTTATTGAGAGGTTGCACTTTTAATTGAGAGTTTGCACGAGAGATAGTATATTGCTTTCTTCTCCTGATGAAGATGAGTGTCAGGTCATTTGGGAGGCTCTATAGATGTAGGCTTTTCAGCTCTTTTTTACATTCTTTCCTTCGTGTATTTAAAATTACTTTCATAGATTGGAATTGGAAACTTATTTTTTTTAAAAAAATGCTTAATGATAGGGGAAAAGACACTGCAGAATGAGACAGAAAGTTGTGGGGAAGTATTACCGTACTCAAAGGGAGGGACTTATTAAGTACCTTCATTAAACAAAGGAAAGTATATTTCAATGTCAGCTGGTGGGCTCCAATATCAATGGGATGTGAATCTATTGTGGGTTGTAGTCTGAACATTAAAAAGCTCTTCAAGGTGCTGAACTGTCAGTGTCACAGTGAATCCATTTCAAGTTTTAATACAGGCTTTAAAGGAATTACCAAAGGGGGTGAACTCCATCCTGCAAACACCTTGGATAGCCTCTTTAAAATGATCCAAAACCTAGAGTGGACTCATAGTCCCCTGACATAGGATCCCGCACTTACCACTACTTTTCGCTAGTGGAAAGGTAAAGGTGTGTTGTTGTGTGCCTTTAAGTCGCTCTGACTTATGGTGACCCTAAGGCAAACCTATCACATGCTTTTTTGGGGCTGGGAGTGTGTGACATGCCCTAGGTTACCCAGTGGGTTTCCACGGCTGAGCCAGCAGGGGATCGAACCTTGGTCTCCAGAGTCATAGTCCAATACTCACCATGCTGACTTGGTATTCAATAAAGATAAAATGGAAACCAAACTGAAAGATTTCTCTGTTTGTCTGAGTTCATCCCATTGCTTGTTGGAAATGCACGGTTGGCGTCTGGTTTGTCAGTTACGATGCTGTAAGTGAGATGTATGACTGTGTAACTGTTTCCTATTCACATTTACAATCAAGCTGTGATTGCCACAATTTTAAATGCCTCTGAAGTCCACCTTACAAACCAGCCAGCTATCCTGAGCGGCAGAGTTCTGCTATGTTTGCAAAGGAGTCTCTTTGGGATGACCTGACCAGTCCCCTACTGCCAGTGAGAGACATGTGGAGGAGAAGAAGCAGGGACCCCTGCAGGATCCTTCTGCAACTTTTCTTTGCACCATCAATCTCACTGATAGGAAGAAGCTGACTGTATCATCCTGTGGCTCTCTGCTCTCCAGTACCATAGAACTCCATCGCTTAGACAGTTAGCTGGCTTTTAAGGTGGATTTCACAGGTTGGATCAGGAGCTGGAGCACAGCTACTATGGCCATTTCTGCACTACCCTGTTATAGGGCTATTATTCCACTTTCAACATCCTGTGGAATTCTGGGGTTTGTAGTTTACTGAGACCCAAGAGCTCTCTGGCTGAGAACGGCCCTAACGGCCCTCTCTGGCTGAGAATGGCCCTCCCTAAACTGCAAACCCCAGGATTCCCTAGGAAACTGAAAGTGGAATAATAGCACTATAACAGTGTAGGGCAGAAATGGCCTATATCGCAGCTACACTTCCAATGCAGGATCTTGGTCATATGTTTTTACAGCCATGAAGGGGCATGCAGTTACTGCCAATACAGCAATGATGCTTTACCCTGAGGTGGACAACTCAGGTGGGTCCAAAGGCCAATTTTCTCTACCACAGGTCCTCTGGGAGTCACAAGGACTGCCCAAAATAGAAAACAAAAGCAAACAAAATCCTGAAAAGGACCAGACATCTACTTCTGGTTTTGAAAATCTAGTGCTTTTTTTTTTAATGTTAAACAGTGCAGATGGATTCTGCAGCTTATTTCAAAGATTAGTGGCTGCTCCTGCAGAGGCAAATCATTGATTTTTGTTTGTTAAGAAAAGGAGCTGTAAAACTGACCTTGGAGGGGTTGAGGGCCACAAAACAAACTTGAAGCCATATGTGACTCATGGGCCACACTTCACGCACCTTTGTTTTACACAGAATGCATCAGTAGACCATGTTGAGTTTCTCATGTGCAGAAGTTGCTCCATTAACTTAAATGTTTGGAAGACAGTGTGCACGCAACCCTTGTTGCCTGTGTGTAGGCCCCCCTTGAACTGAAAGAGTTGCCCACTGCCCCTGTAGGAATGCTTCAATGTGCTCACTGGACCCAAGACCATGGCTGGAATCCTGCTGGTGTCTGATGCATGCATAAGTTCCCCTGCAGAAGTGGCTGGACACATTTGTCTGAATTAGAACATCTGGATTCAGTTCCAGTTTTCTGGAGTGGAGTTGTGCCTGTGGGGCTGCTGTGCATTGTGTACCAGTTGTGCTGGTAGACATAGGGCTTTGCACATGGTGCATGCCAACAGAGATCTCTGTTGTCTTTCCCATTTGATGGTGCAATGTCATAATTCTCCAAAGAGGCAGCATTACGCTACTGCTCGGTAAGTAACCAAGTGTAAATTTATTCTTCATCTCTTTGATATGAGATGCTAGCCTGTGACTTTTGAACTTAGACATCTGGTTTCCCTTTACCAAAAGAATAATAGAATGAGATAAGTGGAAGGATAACAAGGACCATGTTGTCCAGTGCTTCCCAAGCTCTGGTCTTTGGGGTGTTTTGGACCTCAGCTCTGAGAATCACTGATCATTGGCCAAGGCAGTTGGGACTTCTGGGAGCTGAAGTCCATGTCAAGAAAAGGTTGGACCAAACCTGTAGAAAATACTTTGTGATGTGGATTGTTAAGTGCACCTGTGAAAAGCCATGTGACTTTAGCTGAGTCATGCTGATGAACAATCAGGGGAGAAGGTTGCATCAGGTGTGAGGAGAATGCAAAGGCTGGCAGGATTGCATCAGCTAGTGTGAGTATAAATGTAGCTGAGAGCTAGCCAACAAGTTGCATATGGTGCTTGACGTGTCTACTGGAGGCTCTGTCAGAAAGAGCAAGCAGAGGGATGCTGGAATGCCTTCTGGAGATTCTTGTAAATATGTACACATTGTAACTCAAGAATAAATTGCCTCCTTGATGGAAGAAAACAATTGGTGTGGGTGAGTTTTTCCTGGCTACAGTGCATTGCTGCTAAGTTATTCTATGCTGCTGGGCACGCTTCCAATGTTGTGGGAGCAATCTCTGCTATATTTTGGGTGTGACAGTCCAAAACACCTGGAAGACCAGAGTTTGGGAATCACTGGTGTAGTCTAACATTGTGCATGCAGGAACGCCCAACTAGAAAACTAGGGGAAGAGGAGGAGGAGATATCATATTTCAGTGCAATGACTTTGTGACTCAAATCATTGCATCTTTTAATAACAGAACTGGCACAGCATCATTGCACTCATTTGGAAACCTTTATATATTCTGTAGCTTAGAAGAAGCCATCATTTGAGGCAAACCGTCATTCCCGCAGACTAAGTGCAAACATCAAATTTTGCAAATATCCCCTAAGGATGAGAAAATTTATTTTTTCTCCCCTCTTCCTTCTTTTGTTATTAACAAAAGCTGCAGTGAGTGTTTCACTGAGCCTCTGCCAAACAATCCCCTTGTGGCTTGTATAAAAATGTTTGCTAACACCACCATTTATCTATTATGCCTATAACCAAATTATACCTCCAACAGTACTATTCCTTGTACGTGCACACATTTGTACATAAAAGACACAATATTGATTGTGGGAGGTGTGCTAGGATATTATACTGTGGTGTAGAAAACAAAGCCTCAAAGATGTCATAGTGATGGTTATGTGGATGTCATTGTATGGGTGTCTTTTCAGCAGTATTTTAGCTAGATATTCCTGCATGGCAGGGAACTAGAACAGATGAGTGGTTTGTTCCAATTCTAAGATTCTAAGTGGAATGTCTTAGGGAGCTGGGTATGTTTAATCTGCAGAAGAGAAGGTTAAGAGGGGACATGATAGCCATGTTTAAATATTTGAAAGCATGTCATATCAAAGAGGGAACGGGCTTGTTTTCTGCTGCTCCAGAGATTAGGACAAGGAGCAATGGATTCAAGCTGCAGGAAAGGAGATTCCACCTGAACCTTAGGAAGAACTTCTTGACCATCAGAGCTGTCCAGCAGTGGAATAGGCTGCCTTGGAGTGTGATGGAGTTTCCTTCTTGGAGGTTTTTAACAGAGGCTGGATGACCATCTGTTGGGAGTGCTTTGATGTGTGTTTCCTGCATGGTAGGGGGTTGGACTGGATGGCCCCTGGGGTCTCTTCCACTCCATGATTCTATAACAGACAAATCCACACAGTTATAGTTTATTCTAGGAATGGTCTTCCCATTGACAAAGGCAGTGGCAAAACTCCAAAAAAATTCTTGCCAGGAAAACTCTAGGATAGGGTCACCACATGTTGAAGTCAGGTTGGAGGTGCATAACAACCTCAAGTCCCTTGAATCTACACAGAGTCTGTTCCTCCTCTGCTCCTCTTAGAGGACAGTCACTAAAGGTGTGAAAATCAGGGGCAATTTAATGGCCTTTCTCAGAATCCCCTCAATATTCTTCTCTTGCCCAAATACTACATCAGGCCATGAGATGTTTCTCCCCTGCCTTGGACAGAAATTTCTCCATATATTTGATATGCAGTTTTCCTAAAGTACAGGTTCCCAAGGCAACTTTTTTTCCTTAATGCACATTTCCCATGGCTTGCTCAATAGCAGGGGTGGAAATAATAAACTCTTCACAGGGTGATTGGACTACAGATCCTAGTAATCTTGACCACAGGGTGTACTGACTAAGGCTAATGGGGTGTTCAGTACGACGACATCTGAAGTGGTAAGCAAAGGTGAGCAAGGTCATGGGTTGAATATTATAGCACAGTTGGTCAAAGGCATGAGACCATTTCCCCCACAAAGCTCTCCTGTGGGCTGCATGCCCCCAGACCAAATACTGCCCTTTTTCCTCTGCAGTCCCTCTCAAAATGGTAACAGGAAGTGACTTGAAGAACCAGTGGAGGCCAAAAAAATCACATCCAGGATTCCCATCTGGCTTGGGGCCTGTGTTTTGCTGACCTCTAGGTTGCATGATTCCCACCCCTGTGGTAGTAGAAGGCATCCCAGTCTAGAACCACAGCCGCTCAGTGAAAAATTCCTCCTTTGAGAAAGGCTCAAGTTTTTGCATCCCTACTGAGAAGCAGTGTTTCTCATTCTCCTCACTTATTCCTTTATAGCTGGGACTGGGGTGGATGGGACTAAGGACATCCAGTGGTCCTGATTGGCTGCTGACCCAGGAACCAGTACCTCTAACTGTGGCCATTTCCGCACTAGACTGTTATAGTGCTATTATTACACTTTCAACCTCCTATGGAATCCTGGGGTTTGCAGTTTCGGGAGGGGCCGAGTGGCTCCTCCCAAAACTGCAAACCCAAGGATTCCATAGGAGGTTACAAGTGGAATAATAGCACTATAACAGTCTAGTGCGGAAATGGCCTGACTTAGCTTTCCACATGGCGCTCTTAGAAGTAGAATGCGAAATGCAATTAGATCCATTAGCTTAAATGTCCTTTTCATTAACTTCCAAAAGATTTTAAGAGGTAGCCACTCTGAGGCCATTTCCGCACAACACTATTATAATGCTATTATTCCACTTTCAACATCGTGTAGAATTCTGAGGTTTGTAGTTTAGGGAGGGGCATTGAGAATTCTCACCCAGAGAGCCCTTTGGCCTCAGTAAACTACAAACCCCAGAATTCCACAGGATGTTGAAAGTGGAATAATAGCACTATAATGGTGTAGTGTGGAAATGGCCTTGGAATGGCCTTCACGAAGCTTGGTTTGATTCAGCACGGGAATTTTTGTGTGAAAGGCTGATTGTTTCCTATTGCCTAATTTTCTTTAGCATGATCCCGTGAGAGCAGAGGTCCTCAGAAGACCTCAGCCCTTTTGCTAAACCTGAGCTGCAAGCTAGACTGAAGCAAAAGGCCCACAAGCAGAACACTCCAGCTCCTGGCTCCTTTAGCTTAGTGGGAAGCCTTTAGCACTGAATTTACAGAGCAGAAGAATAAAGGTTTAAATTTGTGGCTCAGCTTTTTCCTCTCATGGCAACATAAAACATCTGCTTGCTTTTAGGATCCATTTAGGGATATAGTCTGAAATATGAATGCAATATTAAAATGCCTGCAGGGGTTTTCTTAGCTGTACTGTCGTCGTAAGTCAAAGGAAAGGCAAACAGAGCTTCAAAGTCAGGGAAAGAATTTTGAGGGCTGGACGAGACATCAGGGGATCCCAAAAATATGGACTCCCCATGGTGATGGAGTCCCACCAAAGCCAAGTGTTCAAGAAGGGCATCACTCTTGTTGGTCTCCACCATCTTGCCCTGTGAGCCTGCTGGATTTTCTCTTCATAGTGCTACATCTTTTTATCATTTCCTTGAATGCAGACTGCCCTTGGTGAATCTATCATCTTGTACAATTCGTCTATGTGAAGAAGACAAGAACTTGGAAGTCACCAGTTACAAATAATTAGTTATTTGTGATTGATCCTTTTCCTCAGCATCAACAAACTAACATTACAATTGTAATCTAATAAGGCATACTGTAACTTAATTGGTGGTGTAATGGTGACTTTCTTAATCTAATATTATTTTCTTGGGCATGTGGCCTCACTATGTGGTGGAAGAGGAATTTGGTGTTGTTGTTGTGTGCCATTAAATCATGCAGCCACTTCCGGCTTATGGCTGCTTAAACTGCAGCCACTTCCGGCTTATGGCAACCCCAAGGTGGATTTATTATGGGGTTTTGTGGGGCCTGAGAGTGTGTGAAGGGCCAACTAACCAGGAATGCTGGGAAATATGAGATAGCAGTGAATTTCTCAAGCAGAATAATCAAATTGGTAAGGCAGAAGCTGAACAATAACCAGTCCCATAGCCACTTCCTGAACACAGGGTCAAAGAGAGAAAATGACAAGCTTAGTTTTGCAAAGCATACAAAAGTAGCTTAACATACTAGTTATTCATGCATAATCACATTCATTGTCTTATGGAGGGGAGAGAGTGAGGAGGAAAATGGTTCCAGGTTACAGTTTTTCCTGTTTTTGAGGAACAGGAAAACATAGGATTATTATTATTTTTTTTAAAAAAAATCTGTAACTAAAGTGGCAATGAACAACGTGGCGATCCTTGAAACTAAAATTGCAATCAATCACTTTCTGCCATTGGCTGTTCTGTCTGGGACTTCTGAGAGTTAAAATCCAAAATGTCTGGAGGACCAAAGTTTGAGAACTGCTGGTGTAGACCAGGGGTGTAACTAACACAGGAGATAAAATGTGGGCAATCGCTTCCCCCAAATATGAATTCTTCCTCAGGAGAAATTTTCCTCCTGCATCCAAATTTCTAGCACTGCAGCCACTTAAAATTTCACTCACACTTTTAGAAATACAGTTTAACCATCCAAAGAAGAGGGACAGGCAAAATGACCAGGGGAATAGGAGCACATCAAATGGAAGAATGCTAAGTGCAAACTACTTGCAGGGTCTCTCTGTCTTGATATTAGAAATTTGGGGATTGCAGAGAATTTTCCTTTGGTGGGGGAGAGTTCTTATTTGGAGAGCAATGAGCTTATTTTTCCCCTTCCTCTACCATACCTACATCCTTGGTACAGATCTTGCTTTTCTCCAGCCCCTTAGCACAATTATATCATGGCATTGGTCACTGTTACAAAGTTGCCTGGTTTCGAGGGGTGGAGGTTCCTTTGATAAGCTGATATCATAGAATCATAGAAATTCAGAGTTGGAAGAGACCACACAGGCCATCCAGTCCAACCCCCTGCCATGCAGGAACACCCTCAAAGCAATCCCAGCAGATGGCCATCAAGCCTCTGCTTAAAAACCTCCAAGGAAGGAGACTCCACTACAGTCCGAGGCAACAGATTCCACTGCCGGACAGCCCTGACTGTCAGGAAGTTCTTCCTGAGGTTCAGGTAAAGGTTCAGGTAATCATCTCTTTAATGGATGTTAAAATAATCTACTACTCCAGCTCCTCAGCTCATGGGTGGGGCTGAATGTGCATGGTTCACACTATAAGGCAGTATTTTTTAATGGAGAGAGGCAGCATGGTATACACATTGGACTACACTCCTGGAGCCCAGGGTTCAATTCCCTGCTTGGCCATGACCTTGGGTGTGCCACAAACTCTCAGTCCAAGAAAATCCCATGATCAGATCTCCATGAGTTGGAAACAACTGGAAGGCATGCAACAATGACAGCAACCTTTAACAGATCGGTTTCTGGGAAAAGCACAATGCCTATCATGCTGTCCAAAGACCTATTAAGCATCTTTTAGTCCTTTCAGTGATGGTGAGGTGAGAAGGTCATCCTGGGTATGAAATGGTGAGTTTTCACTGGGACAGACAGACACACAGGGCTTTTGAGGATCTGAAGAAGCTAACAGCTCTGTTGAGAATCTTGCTTTCTCCGAGTGAATTATTGTGTTTTTTTCACCGTCTCCTGCATTGCCAGATATATCCTATCTCTGTTTGCATGACAGGGTACCATGCTTGGAAGGACTGTCAGCTTGCTTGCCTGTTATCTATTAGAAAAGATAATTGGGAAGGAAAAGAATCTAACCTCACGTTCTTTGCCGGCAGAATTCCACCACCAGCCTCTCTGAAGAGAGACAAGACGGAAGACGGACCTGTCAAAACTTTGACTTTCTAATTCCTTGAACAGTCGTTAATTCGCACGGCTGCCTGATCAACTCGGAGCCCAGAACACAACTCCTCCCGCACGACCTATGGTGTCAATCATTACCACGAACCATCTGCATTTATATTGTCAAGGCCCAAACTTACTTTACTTCCTGAAGCATGAAATCACCTTTCAGAAGATGGAAGAAATATAATCCCACCTCTCCTTGAAAGATAGGAGAGACAACGGTTGAAAGCTCTGGTAACACAGAGATACCTTCCAAGGCTTCAGCGGCGTGGATCTGCCAACCTTATTGGAGGCTCTTTGACTTCAACAGGGGCTAAAGACTTAGCTCAGAGTTCCAGATGAGATTAGTACTTGGTTTTATTGCACATGAGCTCTACTGAAGTGCTTTTGACTTCTAGAATGGAAGGGAGCAGGCCTCAAGACAGTAAGCCAGGAGCAGCCAGTGGGGTGATGAATCTGCTGCAGGTTTTACTGTGAATTTTTAGGGAGCATCTCAAAGTGAGGAATCCTTTGAGGGGAAGGAGTTTGACTTTGCACAGCTCTGCGGAGCTAAGGAAGCCTGATTGAAGGCAGCCATTTGCAGTTTAGGAAAGGTTCTGAATTGGGGCAGCAGGGGGGAAATGTCACAAAACCTGAGGCTTGTCTCTGTCAGTAGGGGAGATAGAGAAAAGGTGACACAAAGGCCATTTCTGAACAATACTGTTATGGTGCAGTTCCACTTTCAACATCCTGTGGAATTCTGGGGTTTGTCATTTATTGAGGCCAAAGAGCCCTCTGGTTGAGAATTCTAAGGCCATTTCTTCACTACACTCACCCTTTTTGCACGTTGTTTCTAAAGCAAAAGGGCCCCTTGACCATCGTGTAAATGGGAGGAGCGGTCCATACGACGCACTCCCATTTACGCGATGCTCAAGAGCCTAAAGGGGGCCGCACATGCACCTTTTAATTCTGCTTCAAGCCAAAAATGGTGCGCAGTCACGCAATGCTCATGGGGCCCGCGCACGCTTACCTGCGCTGCAGTGCATCGGGAGCCAGGCTGGTTGCGCTTCCTGCCTCAGTGCTAGCCTGAAATTCCCAGGTTGCGCTGTGGTAGGAAGGGGCGGGGTGTTTGTGCCATGCTAGTGCGACCAGCAACCCAGCTGCGGTAAGGAAAGAGAAACGAAGTGAGTGCCTTGCACAAACGGTTGCTCGTGTGACCGCCGCCACCCATCTCCGCGAAAAGGTAAGGTGCGGAAAGGGCCACTGTTATAGTGCTATTATTCCACTTTCAACCTCCTATGAAATCCTGGGGTTTACAGTTTAGGGAGGGGCATTTAAAATTCTCAGCCAGAGAGCTCTTTGGCCTCAGGAAACTACAAACCCCAGGATTCCACAGGATGTTGAAAGTGGAATAATAGCACTATAACCATGTAGTATGGAAATGGCTGAAGTTTCCAGTGCCTTCCCATCAGCAATCTTCAGTGCAGCAATCACAAGCAGAACCCTTCTCACAACTCTACTGGAAGCTGCTGGTGGGAGAGGGGTTGGAACCTTCTGCTGCACCCAAATTGCCAGGAGAACAGTTCTCCATCGCTTGATGTGGCTGCTGGCTGTTAAGACAGTGTTTGGGGGCTATTTGTGATTGTTTTAATGGTGTCACAATCAAGAATACAGACCAGTTATGAATCCATAATTCTAGGTTACAGGTCTTTGACTGCAATGTAGGATGCCAGATAACAATAGCAATACTAATTTTAAAATAAAAATGCACCTGCATTCCCACATTACTTCATAGAAAGAGTGAAATCTATAAAGAAAATGAAAGTGGGAGAAAGCAGGACAAATACATTTGCCCATGAATTTTGCATTAACCTTGCATTAAGGCAATGGTGACAGGCTGTCTTTGTTCTTTTGATGTCATTAGGGAGGTAGAAAGGAATTTCCTCAGACCTAACAGTGTCAATGAAAGTGATGTTTTTCAACCTCCCATGGCATATCGCACGAAAAAGCACACCTCACCTTGAGCATTAGCACATTGGCAAGAGCATTGCTGGGGAAGGTGTTGATTGATTGCTGAGAAAGAAAGTGAGCACAAAAATGGGCGGATCTTATAAAGTGAAAATGGCTAACATGCAGGTAATCACAGGGGCTTTCCGCCCTACAGTGTTATAGTGCTATTATTCCACTTTGGACATCTTGTGGAATCCTGGGTTTGTAGTTTAGGGAGAGGCATTTAGAGTTCTCAGTCAGAGAGGTCTTTGGCCTCAGGAAACTACAAACTCCAGAATTCCACAGGAGGTTGAAAGTGGAATAATAACAATATAACAATATAGTGTGGAAAGGCCAAGAGACATACTTAATTCATCAGAGGAAGTGGCACAAATCAAGTAGACTGTGCAAAGAAATGTACGTGTTAGGACAAATATATTCAAGGTTTTTCAGAAATGTTGCTGTGGGATGAAAACTAATAGCTGGGGTGGTTTTCATGTCGGTGAGCATAAATTTAGATTTTAAAGGATCCCTCCAAAGTGATGACGTTATTTCAGGGGGGATAGAGTTCCGCATTTTGGATAACTCCTTTAAAATTCAGACTAAAATCCAGAGTGGATGCATTGACCATCTGACATAGAAGCCACCAGCCGTCACTGAAGAAAACAGAAAGTCCTACGACCTGATATGAAACAAAGCTTGGAAGAAAACATAGCTCATTTCCGCACTAGACTGTTATAGCGCTATGATTCCACTTTCAACATGATTCCCTCCCGGAACTGCAAACCCCAGGATTCCATAGGATGTTGAAAGTGGAATCATAGCGCTATAACAGTCTAGTGCAGACATGGCTATAGGTGGGCTTAAGAGAAATGGAATGAAATAAGGGTGGAAAGGTTTTCACATTGCTAGGCAGAACACACCCACAGAGGGAGAAGTTTTGACTTCATGTTCAAGTGCAAATATATGTGACTCAGTTGTATTCTCCTCACCACCATCTCTGTCCTATTTTTCCATAGGCACGTTATGCTGTTGCACATTATAAGATGCAAGCAGGAAGGGAGAGGGAAGGATCCCTTCCCAAGATTCATTAAAAGCACTGAAATGGAACCACCACATCAGATCCAGTTCATAAGTTTCACAGTTGTCTCAGATTTTCTGAGGAGTCGCTGCTTCAGTCAACACACATGATACCCAGGGGCCGTTCAGGAAGAAATTTGTGAAAACAGTGTACACTGTTTTAAGATGTTCTCCCTAAAGGCCAGTATGGTAGAAGAAAGAAGGGGCTGACATTTCAGATTATCTGTCTCTTTCATTTTTTAAAAAGAAAAATTTGTATCCACACAAAATCCTATTCTACCAACTCATCTGTAAGGCTGTCAGAAGAACATAAGTTCTGTGTATTCTGCTAAGTTGGTAGGATTTCAAAAATGTGCTTGCATGGAATGATTGTTTTTAGTGTGCCAGCCACCCAATTGTGCCTTGTCAGAGACCACCCTATTCCATTTGCTGGTCCCCCCGACAAGCAAACAATCAGCATATCTCTAACATATAAAAGTCAAAGTTTGTTTTCTATGTCAGGCAAAGACCTCATATGATTGACTGCCAGAGAAGATTCTATAGAATCCTGGGCTTTGCAGTTTAGAGAGGGGCCTTTAGAATTCTCAGCCAGAGAGCATTGAGTCCTGGCCGGTTGCTATGGAGACAAGGTCTAGCAGCAAGGAGGAGGGCAGTTTATTCCCTCAGGAACCCAACCTCTGTATGTTAATAATTCTGAATACAGATTGGATTGGGGAATATGGGGAAAAATGGGAATATGGGCAAAAGTTACAGGTACTGGACAAGACAGTTTGGAGAATTAGACACACAGGATCTCAAAGCTTTCTAAGAAGTATTGCCTACAAGAAGATAAGATGCCGGGCAACGTCAGGTATACATGCTAGTATACATATGATACATGTTATATTTAGTGTATCTCTCTCTCTCTCTCTCTCTCTCTCACACACACACACACTTGTCATGTATAATATAACTCTCTCTCTCTCTCTGAATACATGTTACATTTAGTGTATGGCATATGTTTTATTGAGTGTATGGTATGGTTTCGTAACTGCTGGGAAATTCGTGTTTATGGTCGTTAACAATCGAACGAGAACCCCAAACCCTACATTTTCAGCCAGGCATTCTCTCAGCTGAAGATTTTCTGAGGCACTGCAGACCAAATGGCCCTATAGTGCTCCCTTGGCTTTGGGGTGCCTTGAGACAAGCAGTTGTGGCAGAACCCAAAGGAGTCTCTCCAACTGCCTGTTCTCACAACCGCCATTTCCACACTACGCTCTTACAGCATGATTATTCCATTTTCAACATCCTATGGAATCCTGGGGTTTGCAGTTTCGGGAGGGGCTGACCGGCCCCTCCCGAAACCACAAACCCCAGGATTCTATAGGATGTTGAAAGTGGAATCATCGCGCTATAAGAGTGTAGTGTAGAAATGGTCCAGGAGAGTGCTGTGAAGGTTACTTCCCTAAGAAGGCACTGCCAGACAGAAACAGTAGGGTTTCTGGGGATGACATCATCAGCTGTAGCTATTATGCCAGAGCTCTGGCATTGTACTTACATCCAGTGGGGCAGGATCTTGGCCTAAATCTTAGAATCATAGAATAAGAGAAATGTAGAGTTGGAAGAGACCCCAGGGACCATCCAGTCCAACCCCCTGCCATGCAGGAACACCCTCAAAGCACTCCCGACAGATGGCCATCAAGCCTCTGCTTAAAAACATCCAAGGAAGGAGACTCCACTACACTCTAAGGCAGCCTATTCCACCCCCAGACAGCCCTGACCATCAGGAAGTTCTTCCTGAGGTTCAGGTGGAATCTCCTTTCCTGCAGCTTGAATCCATTGCTCCTTGTCCTGGTCTCTGGAGCAGCTGAAAACTAGCCCTCTCCTTCCTCTACATGGCATCCCTTCCAATATTTAAACATGGCTATCATGTCTCCTCTTAACCTTCTCTTCTGCAGAACAAGTCTTCTGACACATTAGACATTTTATACCTAGTTCTCCATTATAACAATTCACATTCCACCGAGTGCTAGTTCTCTAAATCTGGACATCATAGACAACACAGAGGCCATTTCTAACTTTAAAGTTAGGCCATTTCTGCCCTACACTGTTATAGTGCTATTATTCCACTTTCAACATCCTGTGGAATTCTGGGGTTTGTAGTTTACTGAGGCCCAAGAGCTCTCTGGCTGAGAATTCTAAAGGCCACCCCCTAAACTGCAAACCCCGGGATTCCATAGGATGTTGAAACTGGAATAATAGCACTAGAACAGTGTCGGGCGGAAATGGACAGAATCACAATACGAACAAAGCATTCACATCCCTTAATCCAGCTTCAGAACTGAAATGTTGTAGTGAAAATGTAGCCAGACCCGTTGGCAGGTTTTCCAGTTTTCGCAAATATTAATTTTTATGCCCTCTGTGCCAAATGTTTTTCCATCTGGCAGGGATGAGACAAATTTAGCTTAGCATCAGGGACGGAGCTCCATTCTTCTATAGGAAGTCTATTGTTTAAATCTTTTAACTTGCCTCCTCACAATTTCCCGGGCATCGAATGACATCGAATCATCCTCCAGTACTCATAAAGGACAACATCAATACACACCACCAACTGAGACAAATAGCGGGGAGAAAAGAGTTACCGTTAATTACGGACAGTTGGAGAATATGCCCTCTTGTCTAGGATCTCTTCATTGGGTTCTTCACTATAGCAACAACCAAAACATCAGTGAACAAATCTCCTTTAAAAAAAAAATATCTAAATTATAGGGGGGAAAAATCAACTTCACTTTAGAACACATGCAGGACAAATCTTAAAGCTAAGAACTGGGACCCCCTCCAAAGGATTATAGAGATGTGAGATGAACAAAAGTGTGGATGAATTTTAAAATGTGTTTTGAGGTCAGGAAAAGAAAGGCACAGGGGATTATGCCTGAAGGTATATATGACAGTTCTGTAATGTTGCAGAGATCTGTGTGGTTGTAGAACGATATGCTTATTTTGTTGCTGTTCATTTAAAATCCTCTGCTTTTTTGGTTGATGTGAATCTAAGGTCATTACAGTGCTATTATTCCACTTTTGACATCCTGTGGAATCCTGCGGTTTGTAGTTTAGGGAGAGGCATTTAGAGTTCTCAGCCAGAGAGGTCTTTGGCCTCAGGAAACTCCAAACCCCAGAATTCCACAGGAGGTTGAAAGGGAAATAATAGCACTATAACAGTGTAGTGTGGATATGGCCTAACTTTAACGTTAAATTTAGCTTTAGATTTGCATTTATGCTAGCTTGTTATGGTTTCTGAGAGAGGAATAAAGGCTGGCATTCCCCTAGTGTAGTTGTTTGAGCATTGGGCTACAACTCTGGAGACAGGGGTTTGAGTCTCTGCTTGGCCATGGAAACCCGCTGGGTGATCTGGGGTGCATTTTATTTATTTATTTATTTCCCACTTCTCCACATGGATCGAGGTGGCGAACAACATTAAATACATTATACGTTACAAATAGCATGTATTTCTATACCACTTATCAGCTAAGTGCTCTCTAAGCAGTTTGCAATGTGTTTTTAGCTAATTGCCCCCAACAAGCTGGGTACTCATTTTACCGACCTGTGGAAGGATGGAAGGCTGAGTCAACCTTGGAGCCCAGCAGGATCGAACTCACAACCTTGTGGCTGCAGTACCAGCATTTAACCACTGTGCCACCATTATACACACTCAATCCCAGAAAACCCTGTGATAGGTTTACTTTAGGGTTGCCATAAGTCAGAAATGACTCGAAAGCACACGACAACAGAAGCAACATCCCATTAGTAAGAAATGCAGGCATAGCTGACAGCTGCTGCGGTTGTGTGTTTTTGTGTTATTTCTGACATATGGTATATCTATCACAAGGTTTTTTTGGAGAGATTTGTTCAGAGGGAGTGTGCTACTGCTGGTTTCTGAGGCTGAGAGAGTGCAACTTGCTCAAGATCATCTAGTGGGTTTCCGTGGGCACATGGAGTTTCGAATCCTTGTGTCCTGGACTCCTAGGCCATTTCTGCACTACACAGTTATAGTGCCATTATTCCACTTTCCACATCCTGTGGAGTTCTGGGATTTGTAGTTTACTGAGGCCCAGGAGCTCTCTGGCTGAGAATTATAAAGGCCTCTCCCTAAACTGCAAACTCCAGGATTCCATAGGATGTTGAAAGTGGAATAATAGCAGGATAACAGTATAGTGGGGAAATGGCCTTGGTCACCATCTTTGAAATAAGTTATGTTGCCTGGGCTTCTCAGTTTTAAAATGCATGCATTGGCGCTAAGGGTTGCTGTCAGTTTCACTTTCAGTTGTTTTACTCCTATTGTTTCTCCTCCTTGGTTTCATGGTTGATTATCTATTTAAATTGTGTTTGTGCTTAGTGGGTAAGCTGTTCAGAGAAGTTTATGTTTGTGTGACAAGAGCTGCAAATAAAATGAACACAGGCAACAAGACTTGTTGATTTCAGTATATTGAAATAAGCTGCTGTCTCTCCTGTGGTGGTGTTACGGAACGCTTGTAAACATTCCTGTCGCTCAACAGTTTGTTTTGATCGCTGTGGGTGCTGAGCCTATGCACACAGAGAAGTAACTAGGTAGCTCTGCCAGGGCTTAGACCAGATCTACAGTTCACAATGTCATTGCATGGGAGTTGTAGTTCAAAACATCTGAATGGCGTCGGTGTTCTGACCCTGGTTTCAAAAATTGAGGGTGAAATTTAGATTATGTACATTGGTGTTGTGTTGTGTGTCCTCAAGTCATTTTTGACTTATGGAGACCTTAAGCTAAACCTATCACAGGGTTTTCTGGGACTGAGAGTGTGTGATGTGCCAAAAGTCACCCATTGTGTTTCCGTAGGTGAGCAAGCAATCGAGCCCTGGGCTCCAAATGCTCAAACCACTACACTATGCTGGGTCTTGACTATGTACATACTAAGGCCATTTCCACACTACACTGTTATAGTGCTATTATTCCACTTTCAACATCCTGTGGAATTCTGGGGGTTTGTAGTTCACTGAAGTAAAGAGCTCTCTGGCTGAGAATTCTAAATACCCCTCCCTAAACTGCAAACCCCAGGATTCCATTGGAGGTTGAAAGTGGAATCATAGCACTATAACAGTGTAGCGTGGAAATGGGTTAAGCTAAAATCATACAGATGTTTCCCTTGGAGTGAGCCTCAGTGGGTTCATTGGGACCTAGTGTTGCCCTGTTAATATATTGCTGGGAAAACTGGATAGATTACTCTTCTTGTGAAATGGGAAACTGAATGGCAGATTTCTCAGAGCGTCCTTCTTGCATGTCCAACAGAGCAATCCAATGGATTCACCCCATCGTTTCCAAATTGGTGTCTCAAATATTAAATGGCTCTCAAATGGAAGATGAAGTGAGCTTGTTTTCTACTGCTCCTGAAGGACTGGATCTTCCCATACGAGCCTTCCTGAGCAATAAAACCCTCAGGGGAATCACTTCTCTCCATCCCACCACCTTTACAGGCACATCTGGTGGGAATTCAGGAGAGGGTCTTCTCGGTGGCTGCTCCCAGATTTTGGAACTCCCTCTTGAGGGAGGTTAGGTTGGATCTTTTTTTGCTTTCTCTTCAGTGACTGACTTTTCTATTCCAGTAAGCTATTGGAACCTGGTTGTTAACAATTTGCTGCTCTAATGTTTTGAATCTTGGTTTTAAAGTAACATTTAGAACGGTGGTAACTCTGTTGTTACTGGAATGCTGTTTTAAACTCAAGTTTTGAATGTGTTTAACCAGATGTGTTTTTATTGTACTCCTCTGTCTTTTGTAAGCCACTCTGATGAAAAGGCAGGGTATAAATAAAATGATGGCTGGATGGTTCAAATGACAAGAAAATACAACCGATAAGAAAGCTGATGCTCAGTAAACATTAAGAAGAACGTTCTGATAGCAGGAGCTGTTCAACCAAGCAATAGTCTGTCTCTGGAGGTTTTACAACAGAGACTGGATGCTGGTCTCTCAGGAATACTTTAACAATGGATTCCTCCATCTGTGAGCAGTTGGACTAGGAGGCCCATGGGATACCTTTCAGCTGCAGGATTTTCTGATTCTAGAGAATGTTACCCCAAAATGTAGGTGCCACAAGGACCATCCCGTGTTGCTAGATACCTCTTGCAAGAATGGGGAATGAACTAGCTCAAAGAGGAGGCTTGCAAGAAAAGGGTAGCTTAAGGAGACCTTTCCTACTAGTGTTTACGGGCTCATACAGGAAAAGAACCAGCTAAAGATTCAAAAGTAAGCTAAAAATGTTATTGGGGGGAATTTACTCATGAATGCACACAAGATACACACAGTCAAACATTTACACAAGAGCTAACTGAAGGAGAAAGAGGGGGGAAATAGTATGTATAGAGAGGCTGAGGGGTTTGGGGAGATTTATAATTACCAGTCCAGAAGAGTAGTGAAGAGCAGAAATGTGTTTTGGCTTAGGTAGGACCTAAGGATAGTTCTCATTCAGGAGCCAGATGGACAGAGTGATGGGTAGACCTTGAGAGACTGCACTGGACAACCTGAAATCAGGGCTATTTGTACCTCCAAAATAGCCTGTAGCAGTGGAGGATATGTGCAGTTCCAGGTGTGGAACAATGGGAGTTGCAACACAAACAATGGACTATCAACCCACTAATGTTTGCAGTGTTTGGATGACAAAGACATGATGAATGTTGTAACAGTTCTGTATTGTGGATGCTATGAAGCAAGAGGGAGGAGTCCAGGTGCACAGTGCATGGGTATCTGTCAGTCAGTGTCCTGGTAGGCTTCTCACAATTGTGTTCCCTGGGAAATTCCAGCTTCTATGATTCTCTGGACCAAGTGGTGATTTACCTGATAATTGACCTAGGTCATACCAAGAGGGTGTTTTAGGCTGACCTGCCTGTGACCTCATGTTTACAGTCAGATTTCATCGTCTTTTGATTTGACCTCCTAGTTACCTTCAGGTTTGATTTTGATATCAGTGCCAATTAAAGCATGTTGCCAATGAAATATGATGCCAATTAGATATGGTGCCTATTCCAAACCATACTGGTATCGGGGACCCCCAAAGTGGGGCTTTACAGGAATGCATGTAGGACCACAAACCAAGAAAGACATTGACAAGCTGGTACGTGTCCAGAGGAGATGACCTAAATGGTAAAAAACTGGGAAACCATGCCCTATGAAGTTATGAGCTTAGGGACTGGGTATACTTAGCCTGGAAAAGAGAAAGTCAAGAGGTCACATAATAACCTTGTTTAAATATTTGAAAAGATGTCATGTTGAGAAGGGAGCAGGCTTGTTTTCTGAAACTCCAGAAACTAGGGTCCTTTTTGCACCTTACCTTCGTCGTGGCAGTGGGGAGTGGCGCTCATGCGAGCAGCTGTTTGCGCGAGCCGCTCATGGCAGCCCTTCTGCTTCCCGCATTGGCTTGCCGGTTGCGCAACCGTCACGCTAGCACCCCACCCCTTCCTTTCACAGTGCAGTCTGGGAGCTGTAGGCTGCGCTGGGGAAAGGAAGCACAACCACCCCGCCTCGCCGACGCACCGCACACAGGTAAATGCATGAGGGCGCCATGAGCATTGCACGACCGCGCAGTATTTTTGGCTTAGAGCCGAAAATAAGAAAATGCTCGTGCGCCCCGCTTTAGCCTCCTGAGTGTCGCTTGAGTGGGAATGCGTCGTACGGACTGATGCTCCCATTCATGCGATGCTCAAGGGGCGCTCGTGCAAAAAAAAGAATGCGTGCAAAAACAGCCTAGGACATGGAGCAACGTCTTCAAACTTCAAGAAAAGAGATTCCACCTAAACATCAGGAAGAACTTCCTGACAGTAAGAGCTGTTTGGCAGTGGAATAGGCTGCCTTGGAGTGTGGTAGAGTCTCCTTTTTTAGAGGTCTTTGAACAGAGGGTGGATGGCCATCTGTCAGGAGTGCTTTGATTGTGTATTCCTGCGTGGCAGAATGGAGTTGGACTGGATGGCCCTTGTGGTTTCATCCCACTCTGTGAGTCTAAGTTTCTAAGACTGCTGTCACTAGGTGTATCCTTGTTCACTGGCATGACTTTGACACTGAGATGCTGCAGCTGCGCCAGTAAAACTGGTTTTTTTAATAAAGAAAGTCTTGAACTCCAGAATCTATATTTTCCAAAAACTGATAGCAAGCAGGTGACTGTGTGTGTGTGTGTGTGTGTTTGTACATGTCAGTAAAAAGCAAGAGGAACGATTTTTTGCTTTCAAAATATGGCTCGTCACAAGGGAAAAACTGTCTCGGAGAAATTACAATGCTCTTGGGTGGCGTGGCGTGTTGCCATGGAGACGGCAGCTCCTGGATGCTAGCGGCACCGTCATCTGCAATTGTGGCGTGCGTGTGTGTTGTTTATGTCTCCTTCAGAGTATTGTAATTAGAAGATTTGTGTCTGCAGAGATACCCAAATATTTATTTCCCATGGTTGAATGTTGGAGTGAGGGCATGATGGTACCGGCTGGGAGGGAAGAAGTCAAATCTCATACTTGAGAGCTTATCTTTGTTTTTGCAGTTATTGAACATGGGCTAACTAGCTGATGCATTCTCCCCTCCCCAGCTGTTCAGTGGCTGGTGGAGAGCAGGAGATACTGGGAAAGTGTCTCCCTTCGTCCTCATTGTCAGATGCAGAATGATTACATCTTCTGCTGAGACCTCTGGGGGACCCTGGTTGGTCACAGTGAGTGATGTCCTTACATCTGGCTATGGGAGCATCAATGCTTCTCTGATCTTTCCACTCTCCAGCAGTCACTGGATGGCTGTGGAGGGAGAGGCTGCAGCAGCTAAACAAGGAGTTCAGAGGACTTGGGAGAATAGACATTGTTGAGAATTAATGCTGGGACGTATGCAAACATAAGTCAAACTATGCATGTATGCCCAAAAAGTCACCATTGCACAGTATTCTGTGCCAACAGCTGCAGCATGGTTGCATGGAAACCATGTTGATCTGTGCCTTGTCTTCCCAAGCTGTGCATTGTAGTTATGCATTCTTTGCTTTGCACTCTTGTTGTGCATCCTATAATTTGCATGGGGAATGTGTGTTGCAGTGGCGCATGCTATACTTTCCATTGTAGCTGTGCCTTCGATACTTTACATTTTGGTTCTGCATCCTATGCTTTGCATTGGGATTGTGCCTTGAGGTTGTGCTTCCTGTCCTTTGCATTGAGGTTGGGCATCCTACATAGTGCATAGTATAAAGGTATGCAGTCGTTGACATTAGTTGCACAATGTTGCTACTCTGGGAGTTGTGCTGCTGTGGCATATGTTCACATGTGGGTATTTATGCTATGCTAAAGGAATGTTATGTTACTATACTCTGGCCTCAATATAAGGCAGAGGCCAAGTCAGTGACAACTGGGAAGGCCTTTTTTCTGCTTCTGGGCCAAGACATGATGGAACTATGCCTGCCTCTTATTTCTCTCCTCCCAAGAAAAAAAGCAGTGGTAGTGCAGTGATGTCACTTCCTAGTTTTGAAAAACATATCTTTTTCAAAAAGAATTTTTTTTTTAATGTTAAATAGGAAAAGTGAGATCTAGGGAGGCTGGAGGGGACAATGATTATTCATCCAGCCTTGGAGAGATGTACTTTGCTCATCCCGGGGATAGACTGTGGCCTTTTCTCACAACACAGTTATAGCACTATGGCCATTTCCTCACCACACTGTTATAGTGTTATTATTCCGCTTTCAACATCCTGTGGAAGTCAGGGGTTTGCAGTTTACTGAGGTCCTCTCAATGCCCTTCCCTAAACTGCAAACCTCAGGATTCCACCAGATGTTGACAGTGGAACAATAGCACTATAACAGCGTAGTGCGGAAATGGCCTTTGACTCCACTTGAACTGCCATCAATGACTGATAAAATCCTGGGATTTGCAATTTAGAGAAGGGTATTTAGAATGCTCAGCCAGAGTTCTCCCGTGTGTCACCAAATTACAAACTCCAGGATTCCATAGGATTCACCTGTAGCTATTGAAGTAGAATCACAGATTGTATATTGTGAAGGGACCTCAAGAGATAGAATAAAAATGTTGAAAATATAATCTTGTCCTATTAGTTCATTTCTAGGGTATATCTACTGAATCGATGGCTGAGTGGTTAGTCAACACATAAGTAATTCCATTGATTCAATAAGTCTACTTTGCTTGGGACAAAATAAAGCCATTTCTGCACCATACTGTTATAGTACTATTATTCCACTTTCAACGTCCTATAGGATCCTGGGATTTGCAGTTTATGGAGGGGAATTTAGAATTCTCAGCCAGAGAGCTCTTGGGCCTCAGGAAACTACAAACCCCAGAATTCTACAGGATGTTGAAAGTGGAATAATAGCAGTATAACAGTGTAGGGCAGAAATGGCCTTTGACTGATGACCTTTATTAAACAAATAACTAGGTTAAGTAAGTCAGAATAAGAGAAACTGAGGACACTGGAAAATGTGCAAGATGGCAATCCATTTTTTTCACTGGATGTTTGCTTTGTTTTCCTCTCGTAGACGGATGGGCTTGGAAATGTTGTTTGCCTCCATTGTATTTCTTCCCTTCGTCTCATCTCCCACACATATATTTGACTATGATTTTGAATGTTGGCTACATTTTGCAGAAGATGCTGCGGGGGAAGTTTGGAGCTTCCTGTCTCTTTGACTTCCCTACAGTTCCAAAGTCTATTTGTGGGCTAAGAATTCTGTCATGGAAAACTTTTGAGGGTTGACAAGTTTGGGCCTTTGGGGAACAGCAACACAGAAAATAGAGACATCAGCAAAATGCAGTTATCTTAACCTTGAAGATTTCCCCTCTCTGAACCATGAGCTGCAGGCAGAGTCTCCAAGGAGATTGTTTCTGAGTAGATGAAGCAATGCATATTAGTTGAATAATGAGGATGGATTATCCATATATACATAACATCAGAATTTCTCCCCTTTGGCTACCCATAAAGGCAAACAGCCATTGGGAACCTCTATAAAAGTCCTAGCTTTGTCAATATGATATCTATTATTATTATTATTATTATTATTATTATTATTATTATTATTATTATTATTATTTATTTTATAAAGATTTAAAAAGACTGCTTACTAAAATTGAAGGAAGTCTCAACAAATAGAGCATATATATAATAGTAAGAACATATACAAACAGATAGAACATATAAGTAATATGACATAAGCATAAATAATACAATTAATAAATAATACAACATAAAAATACGTACATAAATCGCATACATGCTCTCTAACATTCAATTCCAATCTTCCATGTCTTCACTGGCTTGCTGTCTAGATTGTCCTTGTGATAATATGTTACCTAGATAAATGGGGATCTATTTCCTCCCTGAGACTTTGGCCATTTCTGCACTAGGCTGTTATAGCACGATGATTCCACTTTCAACATCCTATGGAATCCTGGGGTTTGCAATTTCAGGAGGGGTTGGCCCCTCCCTCAACTGAAAACCCCAGGATTCCATAGGATGTTGAAAGTGGAATCGTTGCGCTATAACAGCCTAGTGCGGAAATGGCCTTTATTTCCATGCATGCTGTTTAGAATGGTTTCAAGAATGGGTGAAGTTGCCGAATAGCAGACTTTTGGCACTGCAAAGAGTTGACTTAGCCTTTGGTTTCCATGCATGTGTTGGATATAATAAAGATATAGTGCATAGTGACTTTTGTCGTCGTCGTCATCATCATCATCATCATCATCATCATCATCATCATCATCATCATCATCATCTTGCTCAGAATCGTCCTCTTAGCAATAGTAAGGCTTCTGTTGCCAAAGCCACAATGCAGAAGCATGTCGGGAGATTGCTGGCATGTATTTCAAACATTTTAAAGCCAACAACCCTCAACCTTTTGTGCTCAGAACAACTACAGACTTTTGACAATCCGTGAATTGCCTGTTGAGCCCAAAATGAGAGGTACACTTTAAAATAATCACAGTCTTTTTTTCTATTTGAAAAAAAGGAAAAGTGAGCTAGTTGTGACCAAGAAACTGAACTTATAGGAGGGTTCCAAAAGGCAGAGTAAGGTCCAATACCATTGGCTGAGAGAGGCAGATGATTGGGACAGGTATTAGTTTTAACCAGTTGTCTCCTCTAACCCCAGCCTTTCTCCTGTGAGGAATGGGTTATCGTTGCCTGAACTTTCTGCTTCCTTTTATAATAGCAAGTAGTTGCCACTGGTTTTTTTTGAGGGGAACAAAGCCTACGTAATGAGTCTAAACAAATATAACTAATGAAAAGCAACACTCTCCACTTGTCTCAGTGTTAGAAGTTTGAAGGAAGCAAATCTGCTAGAGCCTTTTCCGCACGTCACCTTATCGCGGAGGTGGAGGGTGCCGTTCGCACAAGCAGGTTCTTGCGCAAGGTGCTCTCTTCGCTGCTCCTTCGTCCCACAGCTGGTTTCCTGGTCGCGCGACCACCCTGCCCCTTCCTTCCGCAGTGCAGCCTGGGAGCTGTAGGCTGCACTGGGGGAGGAAGCACGGCCGGCGCGCCTGGGATGACGTACCACAGGGCAGGTAAGTGCACGCGGGCCCCGGGAGCATTGCGCAACTGCGCACCATTTTCGGCTTAGAGCCGAAAATAAAAAAAAATCCATGCGTGGCCCGCTTTAGGCTCATGAGCGTCATGTAAATGGGAGTGCATCGTACAGACTGCCGCTCCCATTTACGCTGTGCTCAAGGGGCCCTCTTGCAAAAGAAACTGCGTGCAAAAAGGGCCTAGGTTTTAGTTTCCCTTTGGATGGTAGAACTCTTGAAACTTGTGGGCTGCTAATTGTAATATAATCTTTATTGGTGTCATGCAGTCACGTAGGGATGGGGGGGCAGGGAAAGTAGTTTGCCCCGGGCGGCAATGTTTTTGGGGTATCCTGGCCCATAGCCATGCCCTCGTGCACCCTGGCCGTGCCCCTAAGCACAGTGCCCCCGCCCCTACGCACAGTGGCCACACTCCTTGCATCATAGCCCCCCTCCTCCTGCCCCCCTCCCCACACTCCAAGCTCCAGCACTGGTGTCACGCCCCAGTCCCAGGAACATGGAATCAAATGGAATAGAATAGAACAGAAGGACCATGGAATGGCTGCTGGTGGTGACAGTGAGGAGAGGAGCATGTTGGAGGACATGTCTTTCAGCAGCTTTGCTTCCATTTATCATCTCCCTTGTCTAGCATCTCTGCATTCTTGTGTCAATAATTGTTATAGTTTGCCTGTGAAGTACCAGATTATTCCTTGGAGCAATTTTGTTGGTTCTGTGTGTATGTGTGTGTGTTTGTGTTTGTCTTTATGTATTAGATTTTTTAGCTGCCCTGTGAATTTTCTGTCTTTTCCTCAAGAAAGAAGAGAGTTGTAGTTATGAAATGAGAAGAAAAGTAGCACAGCAGTGTAATTATCACTCTGGTGCATGTTAGAGTGGGAAAATCTCATTGTTTGGACTGAAATTGAAGGAGATTTGCCAAAAAAAGATTGAATCTCAGTGGGTTATGGTCTAGCCCAACACACAGCCTAGTGTGTGTGTGTGTGTGTGTGTGTGTGGCTGGGTGGGGACAGTTAATAAGTTTTGTGGGAAGGATTCAATCTGGATTTTATTTTCACTCCGAGCAGGGAAGGCATCGGGAAACAGAAGCTAGCATGAATAAGGAAAGTGTAAATATTAGGTCGCTGGTCCTTTAGCCCCTTAATTCATGTGATCACTATTTGTTCAGGCCATGTGTTGCTGTAATCTAAAAATAATCTGGTTATGATTAGCTGATGAAATGTGTGTCTTTTGAGTTAAGGGCCAAGTAAACACCTCGGTATCCAATCTATACTTTCACGGCAGAATAAACTCAGTGAACCTCTGAAATGTCACTCAAAAACAAGGGGATCTTTGTGAAGGCAACCTCTTTGCCTACGCACTGCCAGTGCGAAGGGTGCCACTTCTGTATTCATGATTTCTGCAGCCTAGGTGCAGTTCCGTTGCAGAGAAGAAATTATGGCCAAATTAGCACCACAAAGTTACGATAGCACACACAGAGCCTATACATATATATTTTGTGCATAGGTCAGTTGTCTGCCTAATTACTGAACACAACTACTTGAATATAGATATATTATTGTATGCTAAAATGAGGATTGTCCATGCCATCGCATTTCCAATTTCTATGCCATGGCTGTGAAAGCCGGGCAGTGAAGAAAGCTGATAGGAAGAAAATCCACTCCTTTGAAATACTCTGCTGGAGAAGAGTTCTACGGACATCATGGACTGCTAAAAAGATCAGTGAATGAGATCCAGAGTAAATCAAGCTTGAACTCTCCCTAGAAGCCAAGATGACTAAACTGAGGCTGTCGTATTGGCCAGATCATAAGAAGACCTGACTCACTGGAAAAGACAGTAATGTTTGATAAAGTGGAAAGCAGTACGAAAAGAGGAAGACCACATTGCAGATGGATAGACTCAGTCACGGAAGACATGTCCATGAATCTGCAAGGATGGTTGAGGATATGGGGATGTGGAGGTCACCATAGGTTGAAGTCAGCTAGACAACAGTTAACAACAAGAGACACACCTCAGTTAACCAAGGCTCTGACAGTGCAGCTCCTTTTCACAAAGCGTTTTTATGGCTTTCTAGTGCGCATGGGGCCCTGAAGCGATGCGCAATCATGCACCATTTTTGGCTTAAAGCTGAAAATGAAAAAGTGCACGAGTGGTGCCTGCCAGACCCTGGAGCATTGCATAATTGTGAGTGCATCATGTGGACCACTCCTCACATTCATGTGATGCTCAAGGGGCCCTTTTGCATGGCAAATGCGGTGCGAAAAGGGCCCAGGAAAACATCTACCGCCTAAATGAGGTACAAATAAAGTATGTACTTAATTCAGTGGGTCCATAGACTTGGGCTAGGGTACCAATGGCTCTTCAGATGTTCAGAAGGACTCCCATCTCCATTAGGCACCCAACTAGGCAAGCCAACAATGGAGGATGATGGATTTTGTAGTTCAGCAACTGCTAGAGGGCCAGAGGTTACCTAATGTGTCTCTAATTTCCACCAGACCGGAGGAAACTAGATTAAGCTTTAGCCTTGAGGTGGTGGCAGCTGGGAACACCTATTCTTCCTGAAAGCTGTAAGGAATGGCTCGTGAATCTGTTATGGGCTATTTGTTAATTTAACAGAGACTGCTTGGTTTGCACAGTTAGTATTTATTTAACAAAGAAGCATGGCACAGTACTTAAATTACAAGAGGCAGTGGTTACAAAGCAACAGATTTTTTCCCCCCAAACCCAATCGTTCTCACTAAAGGTTTTTGACTCTTTGGCATCACTTAACTTTCCAGTGTATTGACATTTTATTCTAATGCAAAGCCAAGGATAATTCTAGAACTGTTACTTTGCAGGATATCCTCTTGATAAGGATTCAAGCTTGCTTTCCTGTGAAATAATGAAAAGTTAAGATAAGTTGTTTAACAGGATCTATCTATCTATCTATCTATCTATCTATCTATCTATCTATCTATCATCTATCTAATCACTGCCTCTCTGTGGCCATTTCTGCACTACTCTATTACACTGCTGTTATTCCACTTTCAACCTCCTTTGGAATCCCGGGGCTTGCAGTTTAGGGACAGGCATTTAGAATTCTCAGTCAGACAGGTTTTTTGCCTCAGTTATCTACAAACCCCAGAATTCCACAGGATATTGAAAGTGGAATAATAGTGCTATAACAGTGTAGTGCAGAAATGGCTTTAGACTATGCTATGGTTGAATCTCACTGAAATTAATGGGAAAAGGTTAATTATGATGGCTAATTTAATTCCCACTGATTTTAATGGAATTAAAATTCAAGCAAGTGCAACCCCAATCAGGCCCCACTATGGGCTTAAATATGTCCAAATGTACTCATACCTGAGACTTCAACTGGACCACAAAAGTAGCATTTTGCAAGCTTTAGCAATGTACAGTTCTCTCTTGTACCAGATTGTGTTGTTGTCCATCCCACTTTCATCTTCTCTGACTTGCAGTGGCTCTCAAAATATTTGGTCTTTTATCCCCATTACCTGTTAACTAATAGTTTTAATCAAAAATACTGGGATCTGAACTTGAGATGTTCTTCAGGCAGGTAGGCCACCCTACTGCTGTATGTATGAAGTGTCCCTATGAAACTGTTTCCTGTTAATCAGTCCTAGGAACTACTTCCTATAAGCTTGATCTTGTCTATTCCAAAGATCAAAGGAGAGCAACTGTGTGGTGCTTGGGGGTCACATTAGACCCCAGAAGACCTTAGAAGGCCACTCTCCAATAAAATTTTGTCCCTAGGGGGATGATATGCATTTTATATTTTTATGTCCCCACTTTGGCCATTATAGGGCCAAGTAGTACATTTTTTAACAACAAGAAGTGAGCAGAAGTCTCTTCCTGTTTACTTCTTGTTTCCAAAAAAGCCAACTTCAGAGTATGAGGCCTTTCCATCGGTACCTGATCTGGCATCGTCCTGTCGCGATCCTGGCACTGCTACTGCTGGAATGGGAGTGAGACCCAAATGCTTCTCTCCGCACCCGACCAGCTGCTGGCAGATGGGGAACATTCAGGACATGCTTCTTCCTTCCATAGTGCAGCTGGCCTCTTCCTGGGCTGCACTGAGGAAGGAAGTGCTTGATTGTGCTTCTTCCCTTTCTGCATGGCTGCTGGCGATGTGCTCATTGTGAAACAGGAGGCCATTACCAGATGCACGATCACCATGGCTGGGGACATGATAGAAGTGGGACCACAATGAATTGTGCAATGGTACGTATCATGGACTGGCAGCAGCAAGTTGGCCCTGTTGTGCAGAAATGGCCTGAGTTGGCTTGGTGGGAGCCTGGATGAAAATTCCCCCAGTGGTGGGTACTTGGGGTCACAAATTTTCTTTCTTTATTTCTTTTTCTTTTGGAATAACATTGGCATTTTTTTTTATTCTTGGGGGATCTGGGCACCAAAAAATGACCATGAATGATTGGTGCAGCCTGCAGGCTACACTTTGCCACCCATTGCTATAGAGGTTGAGTCGTAATCATCTGTTTCATATCCTGCCATCCTGTAGTGAAGCCTCATATGAGTGACAAATTTAAATGAATTGATTCAGGTGTGCTAACCTTCATACTTGAGTGACTCCAAGCATCTTGCAATTTGCTGAGGGATGAGCCTGGATCTAACACTCTTAACTCTCTGTGTAGCTGTTCTTGTGCAAACAAAGGATAACAGATTTGAAGGGCATAGTCAAGTTGATGTTTGGGGGAATTCTGGTTTCACAAAGTTCTGGTGAGTCCATTGGTCTTCTAGCTCACCTTAATGGTGAAACCTGATGTTCACTTTTCAAGTACTGGTAGGAAGGAAACTTGACAGGCCTCACCTGGGGCAGATTATATATCAGTGTCCCCGTTCTAGTGCAAGTAAATAAGAATGGACGTGGTTGAATACACCGAACTCATCAAACTGTGGAAGAGGCAGAGAACATGAGAGGCAAACCACAATTAGAAGTACTTGCTGAGGATGAAGCAAAGTGTCTTGGCTTTTCTGCCCTATACTGTTATAGTGCTACTAGTGTATTTACCCAGTTTTTCCCAGGATTTTCTTTTCTTATAGGTAACACTTGTTAAAAAAAAAAGTTAGTAATTACCTTACCTTACCTTAGGAATTAGATGCCGATGAAATAGACATTTTGAGATGCTGTGTCCCAAACTGCCTTGTCCTGTATCTGTAACTTTCCCCCATAGTCCCCAGTTCAATCTGTATTCAGAGATGTTAACATAACTGATGTTTGGTTCCTGAGGGAATGCATTGCCCTCCTCCTTTCTACTAGGCCTCATCACCACAGCAACCGGACTGTTCCTGTACCTGTAAATTATCCCCATATTCCCCAATCCAATGCAGTTTTCTAAAACTATTTGTAATTCAAGACTTATTCTGCACAAATTTCACACCTAGATGTTTTGTGTAAAAGGGTTTTCTATACACATGGAAAATAATATTTCTGCACATAAGTTTTTTTTCCTTACAGAAATTTTTTTTGCATAGAAAATAATATTTCTGCACTGAAAAAATGCTATTTTCTGCACCAAGAAACTCGAATGCGAATTTTGCGTAGAATAAGTGCTGAACTGCAAAAACTGTCATCAGTTGAGGGTTCTTCTCATGAGGGGTTCTTGATACCTGAGAAACATGTCTCTGGACTATTTTTTAAGAATTTTTGAATTTTCTTTCCAAACCTAGTTATTAGTAGAAAGTGCCAGTTAGCCAATAGGGGGATCAAAATATTTTGGAAATTCTTTATCTGTTTTTTCCTAAGAACTTTGCAATGTCTAAAATTTTCCTTGGTGGAAGAGACTGGTTGGTATTCTTCTTGAGCTGGATATCTTTCCAAATTGCCCTGCGTGCATGTAAATTTGAGTTGACTTTTGCAATATCTGTCTTCACCTGGCGACTGCAATGCTGCTACAACTGTACAGCTGCAATGCTGCTGCAACTCAGAGGTGTCTGTTGTGCAATGGTAGCCAGTGAAGTGACCGATTTCCCATGGACCCATGTGCATTCCTTGATGCACATCAGGACAATGGCTAGGAAGTACTGGGCCACAATGGGAGTGCATAGCGTGCATTAGAAGTGTTTGGTGTGCATGGGAGCACTCTTGCCTTGGATGTGTGTCTCTGTAATCCACCAACAGTGCTTGGTGGCATTTTTGCAATAAAGCTACAGATTCATAAAGTTACAAAATGTAGACTGGGATGTAGGACCTTTCCCATTGTCTTCTGCCTCATGGTCAACCTCTGATCTTTTCTTGTGAGTTCCCATTGGTCAGTGAGGCCAGCTGACCATGTTCTGGCTAAAACTCCATCCTAGAGGGAATGCTTGACTACAGAAGCTGCGATATGCAGTTCCTTGAAGGATCACATTGCTGGGCTAAGGTGTCAAAGACCGCCCACTAGAGTCCCTCATTCTGAATTTTCTTGGACGCCTTAGTGAGCTCTCCATGATTTATACAGGCCTATATCAGAACTAATAACAATATAATTTCAAAAATAAATAAATAAATAGATAAATAAATAAATAAATCTTCCCTACCAAGCCAAATGCTTTGAGCCCATCTCTTTTTCAGGACTAAAATTTGGACGGCCCCGTACATATGCAAATCTCTTGGTCAGGAAAAATAGCCAGGCTGCACATGAAAAGCTGCTTGCAAGTTCAATTGAACCAAAATAACATTGGCTGTCTGGCCCTGTTGTTAATGACACACACACACACATACACACACACACACATCATTCATTTCTGTCCGCATTAAAATTCCTGGCAGCTTCATAGACAGCCCCAGATTTTCAATGCAAGATCAGTCAAATCTTCTGTGTAATGCAGAAAGCAAACAATGTTGCCTATAATAAAAGTGCTGTGTTAGTCCTATATTTGGATGAGAGAAGAGGGAGAGAGAGAGAACAGAATATAACTAGCACTGTTCTGGCAAATTACTGTAGCATTCTGCTCCCATTGATCAATACCTCAGATGTATCTTGCAGCAGTTCTACAATTGGGAAATAAATATTACTACATGAGATTTGGCATGATGCTGAAAAGGGCAGGAATCTGTTTGGAAGGCTGAAGCAAACATCCTTCCTCCAAAAAATATGGTTTATTTTATTGTTTTGTTTTATTTCTCTCCTGCCCTCTTCATAGTCCTGAGACACAAAGTGGGTTACAAAGTTAAAACAAATACAGATAAAAGTCTACCTGATTAAAATATACAAATATTATTTATAATATAAATAAACAAGGGGGAAAAAAGTTCTCCTTCTTTATGTAGATTGCGAAAAAAAAATGCCCAAAAGGTTAGGACAATTTTCTCCACCTGCAAATCAACTGCATGCTCTCATGCAAAGATTGGAAAAGCTGCATTTTGGGGACTATAGTAAACAGTGCTTACAACTCACAGCTGCCGGTTTGCTGGCTGGACATTCTCAGAGCAGTAGTCCAGAACAGTAACTTTTTCCAAACCCTCCTTTGCTAGAGAAGTACAAATTGTCCTTATGCACATTGGGCGAAGAAGCTCTCCAACTTCTCCATCCCATTTTGTGAGCGGAGAAAATATGCAGGAGCATTTCATGAACGTTTTCCAGGAGAAATTCTCTGTCAGTTTTCTTAGAAGTTGACTCATCACTATCATGGCTCCTTTATTTTCCCAAAGGTGTATGTGTTGGGGCAGGGGGAATCATTTTAGGGACTTTTTTGGAGCTTTGTTTGGTGCCACTGCATGCAGAAGTTGCCTGGACACCATTTTCTTTCCTCCACAAAGTGGAGAAGCAGTTGGGCATTTTTATTTGCTGTGTAAGTCCACTTGCAGGCAAATATTGTGTTGGGAGTTAGAGTTTCCCAGGGCGTTAGTCCTTTGGGGAAAGTCTATGACAGCTAAAACGGTTAGGAATCAGCCTTCTTTAAGCAGAGCAGCAGAAAAAACATGTCCCAATCTCTGTGTTGCTTCCCTGAACTGAGACTGATTTAGAAAGCAAAACAAGGCAGGCAGTTTCCACTTACAAACTTAGAAAAGTTTACTAATGAATTTTACAATCACATATGCGTTGGAGAGCCTAGATCTTAACTAGCTAACAAAAAGATTAAGTAAGAGAGTAGTTTTATTCTTAACTCACCATTTTCTTGGTGGAGAGGTGAAGCATGGTCAGAAGGAAGGTAGTGGAAGGAAGCAAAAATGGATAAGAGGGGAAAAGGGGTCTAAGAAGTGTGGTCTTTTATGAAAGGCCAATGACCCCAGGGTCTATCCTAGGTCACATAGTTTGGTCACCTGGATACCATAGCCATGCTTTTAAATAGCAAAAAGAGCAATAGTGAAGCTTTAGTTGAGAAGTCAAAAGGCTCTGGCATACAAAGGGAAAAGAAAGTCTATGCTAGCTAAGCCCCACTTGTCCTAGAACAAAAGTGTGTGTGGGGGGAGAGAATGCCAGAATTTTCTGACACTCTTGCACAGGTAGTGCCATTGTGCATGCACATGTCAATTATGCACTTCACATTTCTTTGCAGTCGGTCAGTGTTGCAGTTCACTAATGCAAAATTAGCACATAATTCCATGAATTCATAGTAGGGATGGACAAGCCTGGCAAGCTAAGGGGCCACATTAACTCCCCAAGGGACCTGAGAGGACCACACCTTCACTGTACTTGTAGAAAAAAAACTGGACCTTTTGGCTCCCAAATACTCCTCTAGGAGATGTGGGGGTCATTTTCAGCATGCTTCTCTTGGGGCTGTATGTATCTCCTAGGCCTCATTTTATCCATCTCTGATGTAAAGTTACACTTCTTCTCCCCAATTTAGGAGCTCAGAGCTGGTGTCTTTCTGGGGTATTACTGCGGAATGAGGTTTTAGAGTGAACAATGCAAAATATTCAGAGGCAATTCTGCCAGGTAGTCTTCTTTTCTTCAGTGGCTTTCTTTGAGCTGGCACGTCAGGATGTGAGTTGAAACACCATATCTGAGATGAAATTCAATTAATGTTTAGGAGATTTTCCTTCATGGCCTATGAAGAAAAGTCTCAGAAATGGCCCCGGAAAATGTTCTCTGATGTGTTGCCTCAGCTCAAATCCTGATGGTGAAGAACAGAGGTCTAAGGGGCTTACTCCTGACTGTTCCCCAAAGGCTTGTAGGTGTCGATAATGCCTGTCATCACCACCACCGTCTCCCTTCTCCTGTCCTCCTCCAGGCAATTTATCTTATGCCAGGAAATGTGGCAATAGCCTCAGTGAGGGAGAGAGTGCTCAAGAGGCTCTGACAGACTGTCTTTCACCATTGAAGACTTCTGCTGAAAGATCATCAAGGCTCACCTCTCAGCTGTCACCACACAGCTGTCATTCCATCAAGCTGCAGCAGAGGGAGACAGAAAAGCAGAGGGAGCTCTGCTGATAGATGAGCTTCATTGGGTTCCTTCTCTGCCTGAATGGTTCCCAGATGGTCATTACAGTAATAATTTTCCTTTAAATATCAAGGTCCAAGACTGCTTTTTTTCCCTCTTCCTTTCCCACCTATTTTTGTGATCGTAACATGTCTGTTAGAGTCAAATGAGATGTTAAGGGGAACATGTATTCCTGGTGATTGCCCCCTTTCCCCTCCTACAAGAAGACTTCTTCAGAGATATCTGGCCATTTCTGAATGTTGTCACAGTCCTGGGTTTGGGACGCAATGGTAACAGTTCTTGGGTCATGCTTTTGCACAATGTCATTACATTCCTGTTGCCAACCTGTCCCCCTTGTCACAGGATAGTTGCTTGATGGAAAAAATCCATAAGGGGCAGAAGCACTATCATGTGCTTCCTTCCCCAGTGCAGCATGGGAAAGAGGCCAGCTGCACTGCGAAAGGAAGGAATGAGCATGTTGCTCATGCTCTCTTCTGCAGGGAGGAGGCCAGATGCAGAGGAGAGCATTCCCATCATGCTCCCATCCCAGCAAAGACATTGCTGGGATTGTGTTGGGACATCAGTGAGAATGGGTAAGGTGTGGAAATGACCGTTTGTTTCCACTATTTTGCTTGCAAATTAAACCCATGTTTCTCTCCCAAAGACCAACAACACAACAAAGCATACTAAATGCAGGTATGCAGAGGTAAGGAAAATCATGTGCTCTGATGAACTTGCATCTTTCATCACTTAAGAGAGGAACCATTTTAACCATGTGCTAAACATGTCTAGTTTAACCATTGGACTGTAGAAACTAACAGGGTGGAAACTAACTTGCTTTCACTGGCTGTATGTAAGGTGCTTCAAGAACCTTTTCTTTTCAAGAGCAGGGTACAAACACTCCAAGTAACTAATTAAATAAATCTCAGTTCCCAGACCAGTGCTACAATTGTATCATTCAACTGATAGCAAGATCTTAATGATGAAACCTGTTGGGGATGATGTCCAATTTCAAGCATTGGAGCGGGACTGCTTGGCCACAGTGGAGCTTTTTTAAAAACCTGATGGGAATCTCATAGTTCTTCCAATAATTCCATCTTCCCCCAGTGCATGGAGCATAGGTACAATTCTACAGAGCATGTGCCAGGGCTATAATTTAATCTTGCAGAGCCCCGAACAAGATTGGATTTCATCAGCATATTTAAATATAGCCTTGTTGTCTACCTCCTGGGTAACACTCAAGCAGTGGTGATATATCAAGAATGTCATTTCTTATTGCCAGCTTATTTTCTGCATATATAGAAAAATCTGTGGTCAAATGGCTGTATATGGAAGGTGGGTGGAACGAATCCAACCCATGATTCCTCTTTGTGTGTGTGTATGTGTAAGGGAAGAACATCTGACATGTTGTGGTATGCCAGATAACATTATAAACTTCCCTAGAGATGGAACAGGACCTTCCAGACATTCCAATATTTAACCTTCATGCGCTAGCCCCCAGAGGCATATATTGTGGCAGAAACCACTCAGCACAATGGGGGCATTCTGTCGCATTGTCACCTGAAGAACTGTAAACAGTTTCCTCCAGTTTCAGCCACTTGCCGTGTATATATACATATGTTTTTAATGCTGGGACAAAAAAAGAAAAATAAGCTAAGGTCCTACCTTGTGCTTCTGGAGTGTACAGTCACGTAGCTTCACAATGGTTTTGCTACACCCTTCCACTAAGCAACAATATTGTGCAATTGCTAATGTGCCTGATTTTTGTTCCCTTGCTCAAACAAAAATGCACAGGGACTGTTTTTGCAGTCCCGGTGAATGAAGTGGCAAACTGAAGTTATATACTATCTCTGTGTGTATTTGGACTGAATAATTAAACCACTTTGATACCATTTAACAGTTGTCTTGTAATTTACATTTTTTTCTTCCAGAAACTTTTAGTCCTGTAGTTCAGGGACTAGAGAAGTCTAAGTACCTTCCCAAATTACAAATCCCAGGATTCCAAACGATGAGGCCATAGAAGCTGAAGTGGATCAAATTGCTACAGTTATGCCGTGTGGCTCTGCCCTAAGAATGTACAACTGCACAGCTGAGATTCTGTTGGTTAGTTCCAACTAAAGTAGAGCTATTGCTTCAATTGATGACTGATAAATAAACACATAGGTAAATCCCATAATTCAATAGGTCTACTGTAGTGGGAATTAGCAACAGGATTTAAGCCTATATGAAATGGTTATACTGGTGCAATTCTTCTGATGCAGCCATGAGTTGGATATTTCTATTGCATCATGGGCAGAAAAGTGCAACTTCATGTGTAAGGGAATTTACGCATACGTACAACATGAGGACACTGGCCAGTAATGCCCCATGATATCTCTGGCTTGTCACCACTGGTGTCCTTTGTCTGTGCCAGTCAACACAGGGTCTTTCCACATTCCATTGTTCTAGTGCTCTTATTCCAATTTCAACGTCCTATGGAATCCTGGGACTTGCAGTTCAGGGAGGGGCCTTTAGAATTCTCAGCCAGAGAGCTCTTGGGCCTCAGTAAACTACAAACCCCAGTATTCCACAGGATGTTGAAAATGAAATAATAGCACTAGAACAGTGTAGTGCAGAAAGGCTCATACTGTACTGAGATGAAATAAAGTTGCATGTTTTCAACTAACAATGATGTAACATGGACATTTACCTATGTGCTTCGTCACCATTCAACAGTTGATTAAATGATCTACTCTAGTTGAGGCTACCAACAGGCCAGGGTTTCCAAAACAGATTTGTGTGGCCAGATTCTACTGATGAAAGCCAGGATCTGATGGTGTACTGTGTCTGATAGAAGTACCAGTTTGCAGGGAACCAGCTGAGTCTCAAGGAATGGCTATGCTGCTTTGGGACTTGAGGTGAAGACACAAATCTCAGGGTACTGGAGAAGGAGAAAGTTTGGAGTTTCTCATGGGAAGCAGTTTTAAAGTCTGGGCATGCTTCCTATGGAATCCTGGGACTTGCAGTTTAGGGAGGGGCATTTAGGATTCTCAGCCAGAGAGCTCTTGGGCCTCTACAAACCCCAGAATTCCAGGGGAGGTTGAAAGTGGAATAATAGCACTGTAACAATGCTGTGTGGAAAGGGTCTAAGTTTGCAGCAATTGAAGTAGGCTGGGGACAATGAGGGGAAGCGGGAAGAAGGAAGAGAAACTGGGACATTTTAAAAGTGGCTGAAAAAGTGGGATGAGAGAGGGTTAATCAGGGCCATCCCTGCCAAATCAGAATAATTAGAGGGTATGAAAATGTTGGGGAAAGTTTGGTGTTATCTTCCAACACCTGATTTTTTTCCCTTTAAAGCAGTGTTAGAATGTGTTTGACATTTGTAGCAAGAATGAAGAGGGAACAAAATTTATCAGTGGAAGAGAGAGAGAGAGAGAGAGAAATGAGCAAGGAATAAATATCAGAAAAGTGTTGAATAATGCCCTTGCCATTAATATCAATGGCAATATTATTATTTCACCTCTTCCTCCGGGCTGCCTCATGCCTTGACATTAACATCAGGTTATAGATCTGTACCTGGGTTTAAATTAAGACCTATGTATCTTGGGCACTGTGAATTATCTCTTTAAGTTACACAAATGTCCCGCAGCCAAGCTTCAGCCTTGCTCCTTTGGTCGTGAGCCAACACCGGTATTTCATGCTATAAAGATGTGCATACATACCTTGTCTGTAGCCTGCCACAAAGAGTGCATTCGGGGGGATGAATGTATTAGTCTTGCAGTCTGAGAGACTCCAGGGTCAAAAACAGCTTGCCTTGTAAAATCTATTTTGGCAGTTTACAAATGCTTTAAGTTTTGGTGGTAAATAAGGACTGAAGCAAGCAGAGAGAAAACAACAACAAAATCCAAAAACCATCTTCAGTTTCATCATGTAGCTGATGGTTTCAGGTGAGCAAACATTTTGATTCTGCAGATGTAGAGGTCTACGCAGCCCTGGTTTTGCAGCGCTGGAGGATATTTAATATCAATGGAAAACTAAACATTTGTCTTCCATGCTAGAGTTTGGAAATTTGGTACCGGAGCTTGGTGTATACAGAAGGTACAGTTGGATGGCCACTTATGCGTCACCAAAAAAAGAGAACGCAGATTTGCACAAAATGCCCATGTGTCAAAATTGTCAGTGTGGGCGCAAAAGTAGACATCATTGCTAGGATTGAAATGAAAACACCAGTTTGTTGTTGTTATGTGCCTACAAATTAACTATGACTTCTCATAAGTGGCAACCTTGTCCAAGTTTTTTGCTTGTTTGGCTTTGTTTTTTTGGCAATTTTTTTTCAGGGAAGGTTTGCCATTGCTTTCCTCTGAGGTTGGGAGAGTGTGACTTGCCCAAGGGTTTCCATGGCTAAGCAGGGATTTGAATCTTGGTCTCCCAGACTCTTACTTCAGCACTCTAAGCACTATACCACACTGGCCTTTCTTGGGAACACAGTGTTTCTCCTCATAATGGGGAAGATGGTGACCAGGGGTGCATTCACACCATAGAATTGTAGCACTGTTATTCCACTTTAACTGCCATAGTTCCAGCCTATGGAATTCTGGGACTGATAGTTTAGGGAATGACATTTATAACTTTTAGCGGCAGTGTACCAGTGTATCTCACCAAACAAACCCCAGAATTCCATAGGGAAGCAGTTCAAGTGGAATAATAGTGCTACAATTCTGTACTGTGAACAGGCCCTAGCTCTAATTGCTCCATCTGCTATTCAAGTGCCCACTTCCAATGGGCAATTTTTGGACTCTGTTGTCTTCAAGCTTGACCACTAGCCTCTGATGGCTGGAAGATTTAGAAATGTTTCATGAGGTCAGGCGGTATTTTTCTATAAATTTACTTTATATTTTTGCTATTGATGCTGAGTGCAATTCTCTGTTAAGCTTTAGGCAACTGAAGAAATCCCATATGTGTTCCTTTGCCTTGCCCCAATTCAATTCAAGCTGCTTCAATTTTGGCGGATTATCAAAAAAATGAAGCAATGTATGACAGTTTCTTGCTTCTTTCCACCCATGGTCAGTGATTAAAACAAGCAGAATGATTTGTCTGCTAAGTACAACTAAGACAACCATAGCAAATACTCATGGTTATAATCACATCAGTCAATGTAGAAACACAGAAAGCTGCTTCATATATAGCAGAGCTTGGAAAAGTTACTTTCTGGATTACTGCTTCTAGAGTTGAGATCCTGTATCAAGGAGATGCAGCAAAACTTGTGCCAATTGTGCAGTGCTTGGGAGTGAATGGCAACATTGCACAACAAAATGTGCATTCATGTACAATGTGCATGTTAATTAATATGCAACCATTTACAATGAGCATACACAAATAGTACCACATATGTTGCTTCACTTCCACGACCATAAACTGAATATGGAGGTTCCACAGTGGACAAAAATGTCCAATAGCTTCCATGGGGCAACTAGCCAGCGTGGTGTAATGGTGTGAGTATCTAACCAGGACTCTGGCAGACCAGGGTTCAAATACCCACTTAAGCACAGAAACCAATTTGGACCAAACAAGTCACAATCTCTCAGCCTTAGAGGAAGACCATGGCTAACCTCCTCTGAATAAACCTTGCCAGGACAATCCTAGTGTTCTATCTTGGTCAGGGCAGCACAGTTGATAACTCGACCAACCAACCAAATAGCTTCCAGCTCATTATTTACTTTTCTTCAGTAAGTATAAGGTCATAAATAAAGTCCCACAAAATCCAAGGCAAACAAGTCCAAAGCCAGCCAGTGTAATCCAAGGTCAGGCACAGAGTTTAGCAATATATCTAGCAGCCAGGAAGGTCAGATAAGCTCTGACAACTCCTGGAGCAGAACGGCAGCACCTATATAGATCAGCAGCTTATTGCAGCTGCTGCCTAAGTAATTGTTGTCAGCTATAAATACTCTGAGATCGCCACAAGTATTTTCTTTGCTGCCTGCATTTGGCAAAGGTGGGTACAGGTGAGTTATATTCTGTTTCTGAAAGGGCAGGACTCTCTGCTAGAGTTGGCACTGTACTCTGTTCTGTTTGTGGCATTGTAACCTCCTGTACAGCAGGTGCTGCCATGTCAGCCTCTGGCATGTCCCCCTTTTCAGACTTTGAGTCAGAGTCCATGTTCTGGAAGCAGGGCATGACCCCTAGGATAAGATCACTATAACTTAGAGTTGACTTGAAGGCTCATAACAACAACAAAGAGAATTCTAAACCCAGAATCCAGGGACTACTCTGACTGGACCATTTTAGGGCTGTAGTTCAAAGAAGCAATTTTCACAGTCTCTGATCATTTGTCCCTGTAGCTCAGTGATGTCATCTACCTAAGGGATGGGGATGGATCTTGAGGGTGACATTCCAGTAGTGTTTGTGCTTAGGAACAGGCCCAAGGAGAGAATAAGTGGGGCCAAAGGAAAATGAGTAGCATGGGATTTAGTTGATTCCTCTTATTTTGTTCTTCTGGTGAGAGACCATTTGGAAAATGTTTCTTTTCCAAAGGAGGCCATTAATGGTCACCAAGAGAACAACAGAAGAGGAATGATGTCATGTGATAAGTCCCAGCCAAAGACACCATTATCCTACTGTAATTTGCGATTTATCTGCCTCATGTGATAAAGTCCCTGGAATTGTGGCCCTTGTCTCTTGTGGGACAATCTTTGCCATGTCTACCCAGAAGTGAGTCCCTACTGAGTTCAATGGAGCTTCCTCCTGGGACCGCGGCTATAAGACTGCAAGCACGGTTAGTGCCATTGTGTTATTACAATGCAATCGCCTCCTTCCAGTTCTCATTTCCTGGTTGCCCTTTGCGTATAATCAATTAAAGCGTTGTAACATCCTTCGACCAAGCGTGCTCTCGGTCAATGCCAAGTATCATTAATAAATTAACTCCAATTATCCCAGATGCTCTCTGATCTCTCCGGGCCAAATCCTTCTCCATCCTTGTTCATCGGAGCAACCTCAATTGATTTGAAGAAACCTGATCTTGTTATTGAAGCAGGCGGAATGAGGCACACTGTCTCTGCTTCATTTGCTAATTACTAACGCAGTGCTCCCAAACACAGCCATACATTGACATAAATTTGGTCATTGCCTTGCAAATTACCATATTTCAGTTAATAGCTTCCCTTCACACCCACATCAAACCAAAGCGCCAGCATGCGGATGAATATTTCATTAGTGTGCTTCACGCAGCACTCCCCCACCCTACCCTAACAGGTCTTTATTAGCAATTCAAGTTAGCTTTACCAGCCTTTTGGGCTGCCTATTCTCCAAGCCTGAACTTTAGCAGCTTCACCACAAGTGACAGATGATTTATTCTCACAGCTAGAGGCTGTAAGGATTGCTCATTAACTGTTATTGATACTATAGCAGTTTCTGATACAACACATCCAGACTTTCCCTCAAGTTATTAAGAAGTTTTTTTCCCCTCACTCCCTCTTTTTAAACTTAGCAGTCTCAGTTGGAGTTTATTTCATCAATATTTTTGATAGACAAGCTGGGGTGGCCCTGGATTTATCGGCACTGTAATAGTAGCAATTAGTAATAATGGGTTGTGTATAACCACTTACATGTAATTCATTTCATGTTCCAGTAATGAAGGGATAGCAACATTACATTATAATTTTAACTCAATGAGGGACAAACCCCACTCCTTTTACAGAGTAATTATAACTTCTGTAATTCTGCCCCAACAATTGCCCCCTGAGGCACTTGGTTCATTTTGGTCAATGTTAGAGCCGGTCTTGGAAGTCGGTAGGTCATAGAATCACAGAATCCTAGAGTTGGAAGAGACCACAGGGGCCATCCAACTCCCTCCTGTGCAAGAACACACTGTTGGATAGAAATGCTGTGCCATTTGCCCCAGTTGAAAATACATTTGATGAGCATGTGGGATAACACCTGGGGAATGACTTGAAAAGTCATGACGTAATCCCTAGGGGGCATGTAGTAAGGCTGAGTCATGATAATGTGAAATCATGGCAAGGGGTTGCATCAACCATTGTCCCTGGCTGATGACCCATCAGCAGGTGTATATAAAAGAGGAGTGGGAAAACTCCCTGACTCTCTGACACTGAACCTCTGTCTGAGTGAACCTCTGCTTGATGTGTCCATGATGCTGAATCTATGACTGTGGATCTGCGTATCCTGATTGTACAGGTGTTGCAACAGTGAAGATTAAAAACCTCCAGGTATTTTGGATGACAACTCTGTGTGCATGAGTTACTAACCAGTGGGTAGAGGGGTCAGAGATGATGCTGTAAGTTACACTCTGCTGCACACACTTGTTGCTGTTTTGAAACTCTGCTATGTGTTTAATTCTTGCCTCTGGGACATGTTTTTCCAGAGTGCAGCAGTTCCAGGGAGGATTTTGTGCTAGGTGCTGTAAATCAATCTCCCGACACACACATCAAAGCATACCTTGGCTGGTGTGAAGCCCTTACCTAGCCAGTCTTTCAAGACAAAATGGCGGTTACAGATACACATTCACAAGACATATCTCACAAACAGCAAGACAAACAAGTTCCTTGAAGTATATGCAAGAAAGAATATGATGATGATGATTAGTCACCACCCATATAGATCCAAGATGACTGTGTGTCATATTTTACAGTCCTTTGTTTCAGGGGTGAGGAGTCCCTAAACATTAGGAAGACCTTTCTGATGGTAAGAGCAATTTGACAATGGAATATGCTGCTGTCTCAGAATGAGGCAGAGTCTCCTTCGCTGGATATTTTTTAAACAAAGGCTGGATGACTCTCTGTCAGGAGTGCTTTGATTGTGAATTCCTGTATGGCAGAATAGAGCTGGACTGGATGGCCCTTGGGGTATCTCTCACTCTATGATTCTGTGGTTCCATTTTTGGGCCTGGCAGCCTGCAAGACTGACGGCCCCAATTGGTCTCCTCAAAACTGAAGAAAGTTCATGGAAGTTCACTTTTGGGATTGTAAATGGATTTTTTTCCAGGCTGTCTCAGCCCTACACTATTATAGTGCTATGATTTTACTTTCAACATCCTGTAGAATTCTGGAGTTTGTAGTTTCCTGAGACCCAAGAGCTTTCTGACTGAGAATTCTAAATGCTCCTCCCTATACTGCAAACCCCAGGTTTCCATAGGATGTTGAAAATGGAACAATAGCACTGTAACAGTGTAGTGTGGAAAGGCCCATAGTTTCTTGGAACTACGATTTAAATCAGGGGTGGTTAAATGCTACCTCCAGTGCCACGATTCAAACAGGCTGCCTGGCATTTCGATATCAAGAACAGAGGCTGGGACCTTTTCTCTGCAAGGCATGTGCTTTTCCACTAAGCGATGGCCTGAATAATTCCAGGGAGAAAGATCTTCCATAGAACTGACAATGTAATGCATTTCCTAAAGCATTCCCCAATCTCCCTCCTTAATTTCCCCAACAACATTGTCTTAATAAAAAGCCCTATCTTAATGGCCCTTGTGCTGACCTTTGCTATCTGATGCAGATTGTAGTTGTCCTCCCAACAGCTCATTTACAGCCAAAAGAGCTCCTTGTACTGGGGATGCTGCATATTCTCAAACTCCACCTGCAAACAGCCTGTATACTCAATTGTTATTCCAGTTACCAAGCCATGTTATCAGCTGATTCTTCCCTTCTTCCCTTGTCTTGACAAAAAAGCTGGTGAGGCAAGGAAACCCACATGGCATCACAGTAGGAGGCTCCTCTCCTGCCGAGCAAAATTTAAGGTTGGCGTGCGCCGAACGAAAGGTTGCCTTCTTTTGCTGAATGTATTCATTTTCTCTACTGCCTTATTATGGTCCTTAGAGAAAGTGGATTTGAACTGGTGGACGGAGGTTAATTCTCATGAAGTACCTGAATATTTTCTCTCTCGCTTGCCACGTACCTTCTACAGCAATTGTTTGATCTTAACTGAATATCTGAGTAGCTGCTAACTGGCTTTCTCTCCCTGTAATACTCATTGTAAATTAGCATTATGGATGAAATAGAGACCATTTGAAGCAGGGCTCAGTACAGTCAACTAATGAATGGTCCATGGATGCTCTCCTTGTCTGGTGGCCTGTGGCAGCCATTTTGGGTTTCTTTTCCTCACAGTTTCCCTGGGTGACCCAACATAGCATTCCTCTGTGAGGAAAATAAAATGGCCGGTAGCTCCCCAGATGCAGACAAGGCCTCCAGGTTAGCCCATGACATTGGAAACGAGCTGGCGAGTGGTTGAGATTGCAGGTTGAGATGGCGGGTTCTATCAGCAGAGGTAGGGTACCAAGGTCCTTTGTAGGGACTGTCTTTGATTCAGAGCTGGCCCTGAATGGGATGCAACATCCAAAAACTTGGTTGGTTCTTCCTATGGTGGATATCAGGTTCTAAGGAGTCTGGCTTATGATCTAAATCTATAGATGAACAAGTGTCCTCATTACAGCCTTTAAATGAGTTCACTCTGTTTGCTTTACAAAGGAGGCCATTAGCAGATCTTTTTGTCTTAATGGAAGAAATACTTTTCAAACAGTGTCCCACCAGGAGAACTAAAGAAGAGAAACAACATTATGTGATATGTCAAATCAAAGATGCAATTATCCCGCCACAGTTGCAATTTACTTCCCTTATGTGATAAAGCCCTCAGCTGGTCACTGGATGTCTGTTTTACAAAATAGTAGTGGTTCCTCTAGATTTTCAGAAAGATAATCCCCAGTTTTGTTACATACACACACATAGAAAGGAAAACTCACTAGTAGTGGAGGGAATGTGGAGGGGCTTTGGACAGCACAACAAGAACTGGAGGGGCTACATGTGGCCCACACGACGCATGTGGCCACCTCCTAATTGAGAGGATGCTGTGAAATGGAAGAATGTCCTCTATAATATAAGACACGTGGCCGCTCTTCATCTAGTTTTTCATCAGACAGGCTGAGTGACTGTGATGGAACATGAGGACTGGAGCTTCCATGGCCACCGAAACACAGCAACCCCTGACTCTCGTCCTCCATGCTGTCTACATTTATTGAGTTGGATGTTGAATATTTTTGTAAGCTGCTTGCATATGTTTAATCAGGGACAGGGAAGAGGGTGCAACCCTCTTCCAAAACATTATGGAGTTCGGGGGCTTTTCTAAAATCAAACCCTCATAAACCTATAAATAGCCATTTCCTTCACTAAATATTCAGATTTGATGGTGAGGTGGTGAGCAGCACTTTTTAGAGGTATTATTTCTTGTGTGTTTTTTTGCAAGATAGAGCTTTCCTTGTCTTTTCAGAAGGAACCTATTTATACCCAGTGACTTGTGTCTTTCTCCTTCCACATCTAAATTAAACAACAGAAGTGGTAGGCTGGGCTTCATGAACATAAGTTTTTGTTGATGCTCAGATTTTACATTCCCCCCCCCAATTTTCCTGAAGGGCTCAATGGCTTTCCTACACCTACCTACCTTTCTTTCTTTCTTTCTTTCTTTCTTCTTTCTTTCTTTCTTTCTTTCTTTCTTTCTTTCTTTCTTTCTTTCTTTCTTTCTTTCTCTCTTTCTTTCACCAGTCAGCACCAGTCAGATTCCTTTCTAGCTTTTGTGATAAATCCAACTATTCTGATGTAGCAAGGACAGTCTTGATTAATCTGTTGTTGTTCCACTTTTTCAGCTGCGTATACAAAGTCCCACGGTCCTTCTACACTATGCTGTTATAGCACTATGATTCCACTTCAACCACCACGGTAACATCCTCTGGAATCCTGGGCTTTGTAGTTTGGTGAAACACTAGTGCTCTCTGGCTGAGAATTCTTACTTCTTCTGCAGATCCTGGTATTCTTTGGACTATTGCCATGGCAGCTAAAAAGGAATCATAATGCTATAACTGTGTAGTACGAAAAGGTTTCCAGTTTCTCTCACCTCCTCCCACTTTCTTCCTCTGTCCTCAGCTTACTTCAGTTGCTGCAAATGGAGTTCAAAGAGGAAAAGCAGTTAACTCAGCAAAGGGAAGAGGAGAAGGGGAAATCTTGTCCTTCCCAGTAGGCTCAGGCAACAGCAAACTGGTACAGCCTTTTCTAGCTTACTTGTTCTTTCTTTAATAACTTTTGCCATCTGAACTACACTCTGATGTTTCCTGGCCATGTGTCCCAGTTTTCATCAATGAAATAGTGGAGGTATGGAATACCATATGTGCTGGCGTATAAGATGCACTCAAGTATAAAGCACACACCATTTATACACTGGCAAATATTATTTGCTGGCATATAAAACACACCGGCATATACGATGCACCCCATTTTCAAACAGTACTTTTTTTGGGGAAAAAAATGAGTCTTATACACCAGCAAATATGCCAGGAAATAGAAGTATGGTGTCTAGATCAAGGGAGGTAATGGCACCACTCTCTTCTGCTTTGGTTAGACCTCATCTGGAATACTGTGTCCAGTTCTGGGCACCTCAGTTCAAGAAAGATATTGACAAGCTGGAGCATGTCCAGAGAAGGACAACCAAAATGGTGAAGAGTCTGGAAGTCAGGCCCTATGAGGAGCAGCTTAGGGAGCTGGGGATGTTTAATCTGCAGAAGAGAAGGTTCAGAGGGTACATGACAGCCATGTTTAAATTTTTGAAGGGATGTCGGTTGAGGAGGGAATGGGCTTGTTTTCCGCTGCTCCAGAGACTAGGACAAGGAGCAATGGATTCAAACTGCAGGAAAAGAGATTCCACCTGAACCTCAGGAAGAACTTCCTGATGGTCAGAGCTGTCCGGTAGTGGAATAGGCTGCCTTGAAGTGTGGTGGAGTCTCTTTCTTTGGAGGTTTTAAAGCAGAGGCTGGATGGCCATCAGTTGGGAATGCTTTGATGTGTGTTCCTGCATGGCAGGGGGTTGGACTGGATGGCCCCTGTGGTCTCTTCCAACTCTATGATTCTATGATTCTAAATATTGTATTTTTTCCACTTGAAACCAAGGACAGAACTGCGACCTCAACTTCCTTCTCTTTCCCAGAACTAGTTTTGACTCAAGGCAACTAAGGTCCCCCCAGGGTCAACCCCTTTGTCTGAAGATGGTGATAACTTGGCTGAATAGATGACCCCCGTCTGTGACTTCTGACCTGACCACTCTGTGGGGAACATTAATTGTAATTTGCTTCCACTGGTGGAACTAATGGCCTTTACTTGCTTGCCCAAGACACAATACTCATTTGGCTGCATTAAAGTCAGAGGAAGCCATTAAGGTTCTTTTGATTTATGAGCCCGGTGGGTTTGTAAAATATTGTTTCAAGCACAGTTCTCTCTTTGCTTCACCCTTGTTGATCTCTTTAGCAGCAGAAATACTTGCGTGCTGATCATGACAAAATGATGGAGGGTTTCCAATCGATGCTTGCTCTCTGTTTGAGGTGGAAAACAAACAAAGAAAAAAGAAGCAAAAAGAGATATCTATTTTTTGGAGGGCATGGAAAAATACTCTGTCAGAACTGATAGGACTCTGTAGAGTGTGTGTATACGAAAGAAAAGAGAGAGAGAGAGAGAAAAGAACAGAATAAAGGAGGAAAATGTGACCCTTTGGGTACTGTTGGACTGGAACTCCTACCAGTCCTAGCCAGCATTTCCAATGGTGAGGGATAATGGGAGATGACATCCAACAAAACCCAATCTCTCTTCCTCTATTTCTATTTATTTTTTCACTAAAATATATCCAAATATACATCAGGATGCATTTTTTCTTTTTTCTTCCCCCCTCCTTTTTCTCTTTCTTTTTAAAAATATTACAGAATTGGCTTCCTCTCTTTCTCAAATGATTGACTTGATTTCTTTTTTAACAACATTGTCATTTTTTCTGTTTCCACCATGTCCATCCCTTTTTGTAGCTGACCATCTATCAAAGGTTTTTCTTTGGTTTTTCTTCTCTTTTGTTTGTGCCAAATTAATTCTTGCTGAAGTTATTCGGTACAATATCAATTTAGAGTTTATTTTTTTTAAACATGGGATGATCACCAATCATATTTAATTGGTTGCAAGGATTTTAGATATTATGATACATATCCGTTTCCAGAATTTTTCTTCTTCTTCAGAACATAGCCACCACATGTGACAGAAAGTTCCTCTTTTTCTTTATCTTTCCGAAAGACCTGATCTTTTAAGCTTCCATTGATATGGAGCATTTCACACTTTTAAACATTGAAACACAGAACCATCCAGTTCACATTGTGTGCAGTAGTATTAAGCACATGCAGGAGGTCATCTCTGGAACAGTGTTTTTTAACCGTAATCAAGTTGATTCTCTTGGAAAAGTTCATTTTTTAGACCACAACACCCAGAATCTCCATGCTAGCTAAGGAATAGTGGGAGTTGTAGTCTAAAAAAAAATACTTTTCAAAGATTCAGACTATGGGCCTTTTCGCACTACACTGTTATATTGCTATTATTCCACTTTCAACATCCTATGGAATCCTGAGGTTTGCGGTTTAGGAATTCTCAACCGGAGAGCTCCTTGGCCTCAGCAAACTATAAACCCCAAAATTCCACAGGATGTTGAAAGTGGGATAATAGCACTATAACAGTGTAGTGTAGAAAGGCCCTACACATCAGACACATATCCAGGGATAGCTATGCCAGCCATACATGTCAGACACATGTGGTCAAAGGCATGCCAAGATTTACCCAAACCACTCCCTCTCTCACTAGCAGTATCTTTTCAGAATTGTGAATACAAGAAGATTGATCTAATTTATGAGATTGTTGTAAAGAACAGAAACATAATCTGGTCTTTTATTTCTGATTTTTATTTTTGTTAATGTGTGTGATTGTGTGTTTGTCTCTTTGTTTCTCTCTCTTTCTGTCTCACTCACTCGTACACACATAATCTCACACACTTTTATCTTCTTTTAGCATCTTTAAGCCACACGGAGTGGACGTCTTTGTCTAAAAAAGGTGGGATGCTAACTTATATTTGTGATGTTGGATGGTGAATGGAATGAACCTTATGAGGAGAGTGAAGAATAGCTGAAAGAGCCAGTTGTGTTTAGCTTTGAGAAAAGAAGATTAAGGGAAGGCAGTGATTAAGATTAAGGGGGTGGATTAAGGAATAGCCATGTTAAGATATACAGAGAGAGCTGTCGTGTAAAAGACGGAGCCTTTTTCCAGAGGTTGGGACTAGACTGTATGGCTGGAAATAGAAAGGAAGCAAGTTTGGGGGAGCTTCCTTCTGCCAGAGAGCCATGATGCCCCAAGGTTCACAGGTGGGAGGGAGATGAAGGCATCATCCTTCAGTGCCCCACTCGGCGGTGCTCATAAACCCATCCGTTGCTGCAGCTGCCTGGATTTTAAGGTGGATTTGGGGCTTGTTTACAATCATGTACGACAGTTGTAAATGTGCATTGGAAACAGTTATGAGATTGCAAGTTTAAGGGACAATATCATAGGTGGCCAACAGAATGCCAGCCAAAATCTATATCTGGGTCTATCAGTTATTACATCTTATAATCCATTACATCCAAGTACCTCACAATTCTGTTATCTGTTGTAAGGCCCCACTTTGGGGGTCCCTGATATTAGTATGGTTTGGATGGGCACCATACCTAATTGGCATCATATGTAATCGGCAACACACTTTAATTGGCACTGATATTAAATTCAAGCCTGAGAGGTGACGGAGAGGTCAAACTGAGCAAGGGAAAGAATTTGACTGTAAATGTGAAAAGGATAGGTCAACCCAAAACTTCCTCCAGGTAAGACTGAGTCATTTGTCAGGCAAATGCACACCATTCCTATGGATAATAGGCTTAAACAGAAGCTGGAATTTTTCAGGGAATCCAACTGTGAGGATCCCACCAGGACACTGATTGACAGATATACACCTGGATTCTTTCCTCTTTCCTCACAGCACCCACAATAGACAGCTATTACAACACCCATCATGTTTTTGTCAATCAAAGCACTAAGCCCATCAACAGGCAAAAGACCCATTGTCCACAACAGGTTCCCTTTGTCTTGCATCTGGAACCTTCACAGCCACAAGCCATTTTCAGGGTACAAATACCCCTGATTTCAGGATGCTCAGTGCAGTCTCTCAAAGGTCTACCCATCACTCTGTCCATCTGGATCCTGAATGAGAACTGTTCTTAGATCCTACCTAAGCCAAAATACATTTCTGCTCTTCACAACTCTTCTGGACTGGTAATTATAAATCCCCCAACCCCCTCAGCCTCTCTGTAATTTTTCCTCCCTTTCTCTTTCAGTTAGCTCTTGTGTGAATGTGTGATTGTATCTTGTGTGCATGCATGAGTGAATTCCCCCCAATAAAAGCACATTTTTAACTTACTTTTAATCTTTGGCTGGTTCTTTTCCTGCACGTTCCCATAAACGCTGGTAGGAAAGATCTTGCTAAGTTGCCCTCCTCTCGCAAGCCTCCTCTTTGAGCTAATTAATTCCCTACTTTTGCATGGAGGCGCAGGGCATCACAGGATGGTCCTTATGGCATCTACATTTTGGGGTAACACTATTACAGGAACAGAAACCATGGAGCCCTTCTGATGTTGTTGGGCCGTGACTTTCAGCAGATCTAATCCATGAGAGCCAATGCTGAACAATGCTGGGAATTATAGTTCAACAACATCTGAAGGGACGGACACCTTGCCCCTGCCAATTTATGATATCCATGTTTTTGAAATGTTCTGATCACTTTACAATGCCACATAAGTACTACGATGAAGACTGATAAAAATATTAAAATCCAGAGGTAGGTGCTTTCTTGTTAATAACCGTGGATCCTTTTCCTTTCTGTGTAAATTGATGGTTCCTTCACAGCTTCATTGGCTGCGTGGAAACAGCTTTTTCTCTGTGTAGAGGTAGCTGTGATTTTTGCATTGTTCATTCATAGCAGGGAGAACGTTTTGCTTGGTTTCAGTCTATACGCAACATATATAATCCCAAATAGAAATCTGAATCTTGGTGGATGTTATATAATGGGATGCACTGGAGTGAAGCTGGTTTTTATTAAGTCTGTGGGAGACCCAACACAGGAGCTCATTTAATTTCAGGTTATCTGTTTATTTGTGTAATGCAGCTGTGTCTCTTATAATATTTCTTTCCCTTGAATGGAATGCCTTCTGACAAATCTGCATAAAGCAGGTCTATGAGGCAGCTTTGCATACAGTTGGGGTGGAGGAGCAATCTGTTCACATCTGAATGCCAACGTACTTAATTTTCACACTTTTGAGTCAATAGACAAACCAGAAAGAATCTCATCTTGTGGAATGTGCACTTTTCTGAATTCTGCAAATGCTGCATATATTGGAGAAAAGCATGTGCAAACACGTTAGGGAAAGCACATTAGAGGGAAGCACATGAAGATATGTTTTCATGAAAATATGTTGAAAGGCACTAGGACAGTTACTAGTAAAGTCATGGGCCCTTTCTGCAGGACAGTATCCTCCTGGCATGGAGATGCAAGAGGAACAGGACCGTGATGATGCTTCCGTATGATGTCGTTGCGTCCTGCCCTTCTTGCCTTTCCAGCTGGTAAGATCACAGGATATATCATTGACAGAAAAACTCCATTGATGGCCTCCAATCGTGCAAGCCTTCCATCACAGCTGGCCATGCAGAAGGGCTGGAAATCTGATGATACTCTTCCTTCCCCAGTGCAGTATAGGAAGAAGGCTGGCTGCAGTGAGGAAGGAAGGATGTGTCCCTTGAACTCCCTCCTGCAGGCAGCTGGTCATCAGTGGAGAAGAGCACGGAGGAGATGCTCCCATACCAGCAGAGGCACTGCCAGGATTGTGATGGAATGACAAGTGAGAGTGTCATCTTGAGGAAAGGGCCATGGACTCAAAGAACCATAGAGTTTAAAGGGACCCCAATGGGCATCTAGCCCAAATTCCTGCATGTTGGAAAGCAGTACTAAAGTACTTCTGGGAGATGGACATTCAAACCCTGTGAAAGATGGTCACCATCTTCTGAGGCTAGGACCAAGCAGTTCTTCCTGTCCAGAAGTTCTTCCTAATGTTCAGAAGGCATCTTTTTTCTTGCATTTTGAATCCTGTAGTTCATGGTCATTTCTGGAGCAGCAGAAAACTTTTGCTCCAATGCGTTGATTAGGTGAAACTGCACCCAAAAATGCATGTCTTGGAAAAACACACACACACAAATGGAGCCTCAGCATGTGACCATGTTTTCTGGAAGCTGCAGCTAGTGGAAGATTGTGACACACAAAAGATTCCAGCCCCTGTATTAGTGGTCTTAAGACTCCAGTAGTTTTCAGTCTGCTTCCAAGCTCAGTTCAATATGTGGCTTTCACCCAGAAGTTCTGAAGTGGCTTGGAGCCAAGATACATGATACACTGTCTCCTTCTGCATCAGCCCATCCAGAAAGTGGACTTTGGAGGAAGTCCCAGTGAATGTCCCTTGTCCTCACAAGAAACTACATTTGGTAAGTACACTTTATATGTTATTTGCTGTGATGGCACTTTGGGGATAGAGTTTTCACTGAAGAAATTCAGGCTCCCAAATCTGTTGGGCTTCTCACAAGTGGTCAGGGTTGACTCATGCCTCACCCACATTTTGGGGTAACACTTTAAAGAATGCTATCATGTCATCTGTCAGTCTTCTCTTCACCTAGCTGAACCTGTCCAGCTCCTTCAATTTTTCCTGATATGTTTTGTTGTTTGTACCTCTTATCATCCTCCTTGCCCTTCTCTGAACCTGCTCTAACTTGTCTATGGTCATTTATGCATGAGAGGGGAGGAGCAGTTCATTATATGTCAAGAGCAGTGTTTTTATACTCCAATTTGGAAACTGAATTCAGAAATTCATAATCCTTCTTAAAATGAGGTGCTCAGAATGGAATGCAAAACTCCAGATGAGGCCTGACCACTGCTGAATATAGTGAGATTCTTACTTCCCTAAACTTGGAAACATGAGAGTCAATGGGTCAGAGGATGTGGGCTAGAGGTGAAGTTGTTGCAGAGATGAAATCAGCAACATTTGTCTTGGCATTCAGCCTTAATTTTTTTTTTTTTAATGGGGGAACACATACCATATAAACAGATTTTAACTGGCGGTGACTCCTTTTTCCAGAAATAAACTCTATTTGGGAAGGTGACAAATGAGCAAAACAAACCTAGTCACCTTGGAAATGCAGAACTGATACAAGCTTGCCAAAAACGTGACAGCTAGAGGTTCAAAAGCTTTCCACCCTCTATTCCAGCATCAAAATTAAAACTCGTAAGACCTTTTTAAACCTTACTTTGTTTCTGTGCAATGGGAATGGAAAGAATATTCAAAACTATTCATATAATAGAGGAAACATGGGTTTCCTAAGTGTGAGAAAATAGGGATGTGGAGAATCCTGAACAGGTGAGAATTTTGCAGTTCAGTCCTTATTCTGCAAAAAAACACATGTAGGGTTGTGTTTTTTGTTTTGCACTGCAAATCATATGTCATAGCAGATGCCATTTTATGCGACAAAAGCCCCTATTTTTTTTATTTTCAGAATAAATTTTGAACAAAGGATAGTTCTTGAAAAATGTGGAGTTTTGGGAATGTGGGAAGGCAATGGGAGATATTTTACATCAAAGCTGTGTACTTCATATCTTTGTACATGGAATTATGACTTCAAAGTTTTGTGCCCTACAATCCTTGTATTGAGTGACAACATTATGCAACTGAAGCAGGACGCCAAATGTGCCACTGAGTACACAGCTAAATGTGCATGTGCGTACATGTGCAATGGCGCACATCCCTGCCCAGTGTGCAAGGCACAGGCATGTGCAGTGTGCATCCATGTACAGCTGGGCCCTGCAGGAGTAGCTTCACTCCCACAATCTTGAACTGAATGAAGAGGTTCTTCACTGGACTATAAAGGACAACTGCTTCTGTAGGGGAATTGGCACATGTATAAGACACCAACAGGTGTCTGGGCAAGATGTCTTGTCTCAATAGATTTATTCAGTTGATCTATAGGTGCTAAAACTAGCGCATTCTTGATGTTTTTATTGAGCATGAGGCAGTGAATGTACATATAGGATGGCTTAATGATGTTCTTGGATTGTCTCCTGTGGCGCTCACCACAGGAGAAGATGATCAAACTCCATAGAATAGATATCTCTAAATGTTGCTGGACTCCATTTCCCATCAATCTCATTCACTTGCTAAACCAAGAGGGATGATGAGAATAGTAGCTCATCAATATCTGGAGGGCCATGCAGTCCCTGCTCTTCTCTAGTGGAAGAGGGACTTGTAACAAGGTTTATGTAGGCAGACCTTAAGAAGGATGATGAATGGGACTGGGATGAAGGAAGAAGAGAGGGAGGGCCTGGGTGGCAAGGCCAAAGACAGAGAACTTTTAGAATAGGTCTCCAGGCTTTGCTTCTCCCTTATGCAGCAGCCATGCCACCAGAAAGCAAGAAAGAAGAATGCATAACTCCAGGGTACATATTCATCAATGTGATAGCAAATTCCAGCCATTGTTGTTTTAAATTTGATTTTTTTTCTTATTCCATTGCTGTTTTCTATTGTACTGCAAATAAACATTTTTTAAAAAATGTTGCCGTAACAAGACACAAAAAAATTATTCAGAGAAATGTGCTCCAGCCTTGCAGTTTGTTCTGTACCTGTGCTCACCACCAAGCTGTAATCTCCAGGCATGGCTTTGAGTCCACAAGCTTTATTTAAAGGCTGTGATCAAACGGAGTTTCTCCGCCAACCTGAACGCTCTGCGAAATTAATCTCACTGAGCAGCTAAGATGGAGCTGGCTCTGCTACCAAGGCAGGGAGGGGGAGAAGCATTGTCCTCTCAAGAGGGCAGATAAATTCCATTCAGCCTTTCCCAGGCTTGTTTGATTGTATGGCTTTTATCATCCAGGACAATTGTCTGCTTAGGAAAGGATCTAAAACCTGCTGAATAAAGAGATTTCCACTGCCGTGCATTGGTTTTGAACGGGGGCCCTTAGAAAAGCTTGGCGGGTTGTTGGAAACCAATCCTTCCTCTAAGAGATTTTCCTCCACAATGGCTTTTCTTGAGAATAGCGAAGGGGGAATCCTGCTGGGTCTGTATGTGGTAGATGTCCCCCCCCCTTTTTTTTTTGCAGAACCGCTGTGATTTTTCACAGGCTGCTGCATCCTGGGGGCCTGCTGCATGAAGGAAAATGACGAGCAGGGAAGGAAGCAAGGGAACAAACTCTCCAGTAGGTGTCAAAAATGAAGACAAGCCATTATTCCCTTCTTTTGCTGAAACTTCATCTCTCCTCTCCTGGTATGTGGCGAGGGGAATTTTTGGGAAAGGCAAAGCACACTTGGTTGGACAGTTAGAATTTTATGAGGTTTCCTGGACCTTCCTGCCCCTTCTTTTTGCTCCATACAGCAGAAGTGGAATGTCTTAGTCCCTTGGGCCAAATATGGCCTTCTTGAGCTCCCATTCTGACCCTCTGAGGTTCACTCCATGACCAAACACCTATCTCATCACATATTGTTGGTGATTTCCCATTCTTTTCCAATTGTCCCAATTTGTCAGGGACAGTTCTAATTAATCCTCTGTCATCCTTGCTTTGAAATGTCCCAGTTTTTCTCTCCTCACCCTTTGTCCTCAGGCAACTTCAAATGCTGTAAACTCAGGCCCTTTCCTCTCCACCCTCCCATCCCGCCATACGGACGGGAGAAGAATGGGAACGCAATGACAGTTCTGCATGACATTATCATGGTCTCATACTTCTCCCATCCCCAGGAAGTGCAATCACGGAGTAAATCATTGATGGGTTTTCACCATCAATGACCTGTGATTGCACTGCCATGTTGCACTTACCTGTTGTGTGGAGGGTCTGGGAGCGCAATGGCTGTGCTTCCTGCCCCAGTGCAGCCTGGGACAGTACCTGGCTGCTCTGCAGCAGGAAGCGGCAGGGCCATTCCTGGATCCCAGTGGCAGCTGGTGCAGAGCAAAGCACTCTCATCACACTCCCCTCCCAGTAAAGCCACTGCCGGGATCCCCACAGGATGCCGCCGGGATAAGGTAGGGTGTGGAAAGGGCCTAAGTTCAAAGAGCCAAAGCAATTTGCATTCATCTAACTCAGCAGGGGGGAAAGGAGAGGAGAGGTGGAATTTTACCCTTCCCAGTAGACTCAGTCAAGAACAAACTGCTGGTGTGTGCCCTGCCTGTTCTTCCTTAATAACTTTTGCTATCTTGACCACCCTCTAATGTTGCTTGGCTGCATGTGTGCCAGTTTTCGTCAATGAAATGTTGGTGAGCATGATTTCCCATCTACAGACAAGGTAAATTAGTACTTGCTGCATCCCTTTGTTTTTCCTTCTCCCTTCCCAGTCCTTTCCTTTTTATGCTGTGTTTTCTTGATTGAAAGCTTGAGGGTGCGAAATGGCATATTTCTCATCTTTGGAAGCTTCTTAGCTGAAGAATGGGCTAAAAATGCTTGCATTTGCTAATTAAGGAAAACAAGATCGTCGCTGCAAGCTGTCTGTTTCTGCATTTATTTTTCTTTGTTTGTAAGCAGGCATAGGATTTCAACCTATATTTTCCCATTATTGTACTTTCCATCCAGTGTCCCAGCCCTTGCTAGATCTATGGCACAGAATTCCACAAGTCTAAGTGGCTGCAGCATGAAGCTATGCCACCTTTTGCTTGCTCTGAGTTAAACGGCTAGTGTGGTGACCCAAAGATTCTGGTGTTATGAGTGAGAAATATTTATCTCCAAGCTGTCTGCAGGTTTACAGACCTCTAACATATCACCTCTTCATCATCTCTTTGCTTAATGGAAATCAAACCAACAAATCAAAATGCTTCAGTCTCTTTGGGCCCAATCCAACTGCTGCCCTCATATCGTATCATTATGGAATCATGCAATCATTAAGCTGGAAGGGACCGCAAAGGGACCAACCTCCTGCCATGCATTATGAAATTTTGGCTTGAGATGCCCCCACCCAGCTCAGGCCACAGACCACCTCCATCTACAAGGATAAGAGGAGAATACTTTCTGCCTATACCATTTCTCTGGTCAGTCCCACAGTCCCCCCTGCTTTTCTTTTTGTCTCCTCTCCCTCTTTTTCCCCTCCTAGAAAACAGGAGACCATTACATCTATCTGCTACGTTCCATGTGACTTGGCTCTGAAAGGAACTTTTCCACCATCCGAGGCCTCTTTCACCCCCTACTTCCATGCTAGAAAGGACTGAGTTTTTTAAGGTGAGAACCAGATTTATGCTTCAGTGGAAGAACCCATGGATAGGAGACTTTTCCATTAATTTTAAAGACCTGGGCATAACATTTACCCAGCTGTTAAAAATGCCGACATATTTGACTTAATAACAGCATAGCTCATAAATCCAGGTAAAGATTTCTGGTCTCCCATTTATGGAAGGTCAACTCTCATTTTCGACATGTTGTAGCTTCTTTCGGTTGCCAGAGTTTTCCTTTGACCTCATTCCAATGACTTTGCATGCTTTCCTTGCCTTTTTGTCTTTCAGTCTTCTTCCTCCATAGACAAGAAAATGGAAGGCCTTGAGAAACACTCATTAAGTCTTCTGAGGACCCAAGAGAGCTTGAAGAAGGTGCTTTTGAGGCTAACACCTCCCAGAATCCCAAGTCAGCATGGGCAGTAGCCACACTAATTAAGGGATCCTGGGAGATATTGTGGAAAAATGTAACTTTTCCAAGCTTTAGAATGGAGACAAGGCTAATGCATCTGTATCAATGGTCTGTGATGCAGTACATCTGTGATGCAGATGTTCCTCTGTATGTAAATCTGTATTTATTATGATCATCATCTTTATTTATTCCCTGCTTTTTCACAGGTTGAGAGTCAAAGCCGCTTACAATAATTAAAAACACATAGTTTAAATCCACAGAGTATCAAGGTTAAAATATAATTAAACAATTGCAAATAATTTAAACAATACTTTAAAACCTGATTATAATTCAAACAGCCATCAGGAGTAAATTATCCAGCAGATGCTATTAGACAGGTCACATATAATCACACATCAAAAGCCTGTCTGAATAAAAACATCTTTACCTGCAGAAAGAAAGTGGGGGGGGTGCCGGTTTGACATCTCTGAGAAGGGAGTTCCAGAACCTGGGGGCCACCACAGAGAAGGTCCTCTCCTATGTTCCTACCAGGTGTACCTATGAGGATGATGGGATGCAGAGAAGGGCCTCCCCATCAGATTTCAAAGCCTGGGCTGCTTTGTAGGGGAGAATATGGTCTTTAACATAAACTGGATCTGAGCTGTGTAGTTCATCACCAGAACTTTGAATTGTGTACTGTATTTGCCGACATACACCTGTGTATAAGATACACCTGTGTATAAGACACACCCCATTTTCAAACAGTATTTTTTGGGGGGGAAATTGAGTCTTATATGGCAGCAGATACAGTATTTAATTCCTTCAGTTCATCTTTTGGCATTTTAGAATGCAATTCCAGCTTCGTATGGGCATAGATTCACTGTCAAATCTTAGCCTTTACGGTGGTGTTTGGTTCTGCTGTGGTTCTTCTTACCATAAGTGATCTATCTCTTCCCTTGCACTGTTTTCTAACAATTGAAATGAGGAAAACATCTGCAACCCTCCAGGTGTTGTGGGCCATCAAATCTCATCAACCACAGACAGCATGTCCAGGGACTGGGGATGATGGGAATTTTAACTTAGCAACAACCAGAGGGCCAGAATTTCCTCCCTTAGTTAACTGAAATGACATGAACATATGCTATGCCTAAACTCTTAGACATAGAGACTACAATTGTTTAGGATAGACATGTTTTAAAGTGATAAGTGTGGAAAAGATCTAGATCTAGTAGACCACAAACTAAAAAGAAGTTAACAGTGTGATGCAGCAGCCAAAAAGGCCAGTGCAATTCTAGGCTGCATCATTAGAAGCACAGAGTCCAGACTGAGGGAAGTAGTACTGCCATTCCCTTCTGCTTTGGTTAGACCTCATCTGGAAAGCTATGTCTAGTTCTGGATACCATCATTCAAGAAAAATATTGACAAGCTGGAATGTGTCCAGAGAAGGGCAATCAAGATGAACAAAAGTCTGGAAATCAGTCCTGAGGAATAACTTAATTAAGAGTGTATGTTTAGCTTGGGGAAGAGAAGACAGAGGTGATACTATAGCTGTCTTTTGTTGGGGAATTGAGAGATTTTTAATAATCAGTCTCCCAATCAGCAGAGTATTTTGTAAATGCACAGGCAGAAGTTCAACAAATTACCAGTCCCACTTTATCATCTCCACCCCAGACACACTTAATCTAGCTCAAAGTAAACACAAGCAGTTTGGTTAAAAAGTATGAAATGTTTACTCACAAAATCTTGTACATAGTTTACTCAAGTTCAATTCTTGAAGAAAGTAAGAAGAAATTAAGCAGCCACATGCTTGCTGAAAATAATCGCTGTTATGAGATCTCAGAGCATGCTTTCAGGACAAAAGGTGAAGACAAAAGAGGAAGAGAACATGGAAGGGGAAGTGGGTGTTGACCAAACAACAGGAAGTTTACTCTAGGCTATCTCTCTATGCCTACAATAAACATGCAAATTAACTAGCCAGTTAATTAAGCATGCAAAGGTTGCCACTCCCAACATCTTTAAATATCTGAAGCGCTGTCATGTAGAAGATAGTGACAGCTTGGTTTTTGCTGCTCCAGCGACTAGAATACAGTACAGACCAATGGATTCAGTACAGATCAATGATTCCACTTAACCATTAGAAAGATCCTTTTTACTGTCTAAGCTTTTGGAGTGTGGAATAGATTGACTTGAAGGATGGAGAGATATTTCAACAGAGTTTGGATGGACATCTTTTGGGATTGTGGTAGTTGTGTATTCCAACTTGGCAGGGGGTTGGTTTAGATGTCCCTCATGGTCCCTTTCAGCTCTAAGATTCTACGATTCTATGACCCTTCAGATGTTGCCCTTTGGTTGTTCTTTGGAGGCTTACATTCAACAGGAATGCAATGTCTTTGGATGTCCTTGGAGACCACCAGGGAGGAGAAGCTGTTCTTCCCGAAAGATCTTCCCCCCAGTCAGCATGGAATCTGTCCACAACCTCTGAATAAATGTAAAACAAGCGTATCTATTTTCATTCAACAAAGCCTGGGAAGAAAATGCGCCCCAGGACAGATTCATCACGTACTGCCGACTATTACACACTGGGAGAAAATCGGTATTGTGTCTATTAAATAGGTACTGGAGAAGGCATACAGCGAAACGTAGCACTTATTCTTCCTCTGGCCACCACTGGGCCACATCGACAATGTGCCCAAAAAGCAATGGAATTAATTGTATGCGGGATGGTGTTCAAGGTGCTTTATGTTTTGTCTCTTTGGAACAATTTGCCAGAGACATCTTTTGAACTCCAGATACAAAGCCGGGGAAACGGGACTGTCTCTCTGGCTGTGTCATTCTTCATTTTAATGAGGCAAAAGTGTCACATCGAACAGTGTGAATTTGAAATATTATAATACGCTTCAGTTTTATGTCACAGTAAGTCTGTTTCTTTAAAAGGCCCCAATGATTCTAAATTCTAAACCTTGTTGACAAGGCATCTGTTTGCTTGGCTGGTAATTTTTACCCCTGCCCTGCCTACAAACTCATTATCATATATATTAAAAGGAACCTATTGAAGTTATTTTGCATTATGCTAAAAGGGCCATTTTTTTAGAAGAAAAAAATGTGGGGGACACTTGTTTTTCTTTGTTGTTCAAAGCACAATTCCTTAAAGAGGCAATAACATCCCACCATTTTGCCCTTATTTCTCCTAAACTTTTTTTAAACATTCACATAAACCACGTAATTAGTCTCCTCCCTCCTTACAGTGAAAAGTAAGCTCATCCAAACTGACAAAAAGCCTCAGGATTTAGAATGTATTGTACTGGTACTGACTGTTTTATTTTTGAAAAAAAAAAAAAAATCCAAATAAATTCTGCTTCTGCTTCTGCTCCTTCTTCTCCTTCTGCTTGTGCTATTATTCCCCCTTCCTCCTCCTCCTCTTCCTCCTGCTTGTGGTGCTTCTTCTGCTTCTTCTCCTTCTCCTGCTTCTTCTCCTTGGGCTGCTGCTGCAGCTCCTCCTCCTCCTTGTGCTTCTTCTACTTGTACTATTGTGTCTCCTTCTCCATCTCCATCTCCATCGTCTTCTACTTGTCCTTCTCCTCCTCCCTTCTTCTTCCTCTTCTTCTTCTTGTGCTTCTTCTTCTCTTCCTTCTCCTTCTTCAGTGTCTTCTGCTTGTCCTCCTTCTCCTTTTTCTTCTTTTTGTGCTTCTTCTCCTCCTCCTTCTCTTTCTTCTGTGTTTTCTGCTTGTGCTCCTTCTCCTCCTTCTCCTGCACATCTTCTTCTTCATTTTCACTGTCTCCTCCTCTTCCTCCTCCTCGTCTTCTTCTTCCTCAGGGCTGGTTTACCATTGCCTTTGTCTGCGTTTGTACTAACAAGGGTTAGCTATGGTGCCTCTGCCATTACTTCTGAGAGAGCCTCTGCCAATTTCACCCCTCCCTACTTCTGCTGCCCAGTGGCTATTTGGCATTTTTGGTCTGACTCTTCAGCAAATGTCTGTCTGATGTGGGGGACTCTACTAGAGGGAGTGCTACCATCAACATAGCCTCTTGCCTCATAGGAGCATGCAATTCCATTACTGAGCATGTTTATTTTCTCTTTTTCTTGCCTGCTTTTCTTTGTAAGGGATGTTAAGTCCTAACCCAAAGGAGAGCTTTTAGATTTTCAAATCATTGGATATTAGGTAAAGATCAAGCAGAAGAGCCTTAAAGGTCAGCCAGGTGTTTTGCTACTCCCTTGCTCCTCTAATAGTTGTGGAGAGCAGGGATATTTGATGAATTTGATCTTTGACAATTCCTGGGTGACCTGACCTGTTCCACACCCTCTGGCCTAACATAATTATCCTCAGGATTTCAGACCTCTGTAAGATTTGCAGTGCAGTTCTTGGCTCAGAATTAAAGACACAAAATGCATGTAAAAATGGGTATGGGGAAGTAAAGGGTATTGAATAATGCATAAATTTAAATAGAGCACATTTAGAAATGCTCATCTACACATATAGGATATATTGATGATGATGATGGTGATGATGGTGATGTTTGGCTGGCATTCTGCATTACAGGTTACAGATTCTTAACCTCAAGTTACAGATCTGTAACTGTTCCATATTTAATAACACTATGGATTCATGATGGTATGTCCCCCAACTCATCTTGATAGCAACCACATCTGTTCACATCCTGACCAGAGTATGGAAGAATGTTTTTTTTTCAGCCTGCTTTCCTGTGCTGGCAGCCCATCAAGCCCGCCAGCTGTATAATCAGGCTGTTAGCAGGAGCTAGCAGGCAAAGTTTGTCTTGGTCAGTCTGAGTTCTTAGCAAGTTTAGAGAAATGGAGTCCGAATGAACCATGAGTCCAAAGAGAGGGTGTCCAAGGGCAGAATCCATAGTCCAAGCAAAGGTCAAAGGTTTGAGGAACATGAGCAAGGAATATAGGAGTCAGCAGGACTGTTCCCATTGATGGAATCAGGTGACTCCAACAGCTTCCTCCCATTCTGGTCTCTTGCTATATCGGCTCAACCTCCTACCCAGCTGTGGCCTAATTAACAAGTTCTTCTCATATAAATGCTGCCAGAATCCTGGGCTCTCCCTTTTCCACCTGCAATGGCTGCCATAAGTACTATCTCTCTCATGTCTCTAGAGTGCCTATCTGGGTCCTGGGACAGCAGCATGGCACTCCCTCCCACAAGCAAGCAAGGCTGTGACGATCAGAAGCAGGACTCCCTATTGCAATTCCTTGTGGTGGCCTTGCCTTGTGGTGGGAGGGTGCTGGAATCAGCCTCATCCATATGATTTCCTAGAACAGTAAATATACAGCCATGTGCTCAGCATTAACCTGTTTCATTTTATGCATGAGTGTATGTTGGGTATGTTAGCTATGTGCCTTCAGGTCAGTTCTAACTTATGGTGCCCCTCTCACCTTTTTCTTGGCAAGATTTACTCAGAGGGGATTTGCCAGTGACTTCTACTATATAGCCAACAGCACCAGCTATTCCCTGGAAACCTCTCTTCCAAATACTAACCAGGCCTGACCCTGTTTTGCTTCCAAGATCCGGCAGGATCCTTTGGGTTATTGTAAATATCAAATATTCTTTCTCCCTTTGTCTTCTTTTATTCCATCTCTCTCTGTCTGCCCCTAAATGCACATCTAACAGCGTAGCTGACATTTGAAGTCAGGTGGATGGTTATTTGATTAAATATTTGGTAACGGTAGTAGGTGGGGGAAAGCAGATGGATGTTTTATAAAATTTCAGCTCTGAGCCAGAAACAGGAGCTCTTAAAAAGAAAGAAAGGGGGAAAAAAAACCCTGAAGAGTTAATAAAGTTGCTCTTATTGATTGTACAGATAGGAACTTTATCCTGGCTCTGTGAAGGAACAGCTGGGAGTGAGGAAGCAATGGGGAGATCTTGTGTTTGGCTCGGTTGCTTGACAGACCGATAAAGGGTATAATTTCATTTTCCATTCTTGGGGTGGACAGATGCACATACTTCAGCCAAAATTCTCAGCTGGATTCGGCTTCTGTTCAGTGTGTCAGTAACAGATGATCAGAGACTGGGCATGGCTTTATATCAGCCCCAGCATGGATGGCAGCAACTTCAGACATGGCTGCCGGGCAGACTTCAGGCTTGTGGGGTCCTCCTTTTAATTTTGTTTTCCAATTTACTAAGACCCCGTGAACCACCAACCATAGCCTAGTGCAAAAGCCTGTATACTTAGCCCATGAATTTGATTTGCATTCTGGAACTGAACAGCGTACATTGCTTATCCACACAAAAATCCATTCTGGGTTATTTAAAGTTTTCTTTACTTTAGCTGTATTATTTTGGGGTGTGTGTGTGTCATTTTGTTATGGATAATGAAGCTCCTACATTAGTATTTTGTAGCATAAATCTTCTTCTGTGGCACTATACAGTGAATTGTTCTACACAGCCTTTGCCCTGAATGACCACATTGCAAAATTGAATGCACACTTAAATGTGCAGTTGAATGTGTGGTCAAATAAGAACGTGCATGCACAGTGCTACCACACGTACATCTTCAGTTCTGCAACTTTGAACTGAATGCAGACATTCCATTTTGGACAAAAATGCACAATTGCTTCCGTATGTCAACGTAAGCAAGAATAAGGATCCTTTCACACAAGACAATTATAGGACTTGTATTCCACTTTAGTTATCATTGTTCCATTCTATGGAATCCTTGGATTTGTGAATTATGAATCCCAACTTCCATAGGATGGATCCATGGCAGTTATGCTAGAATTCACTATACTATTATTACGTAGTGTGAAAGGGCCCTAAGACACCAATAGGATTCCAGCAAATTAGCAACCAAGCTGGAAAAGGTGCAGAAGAGAGCAACCAAAATCACCAAGGCATAGAATAAACTATTCTAAGAGGAAAGGTTCCAGCATTTGGGTCTGCTGAGCTTAGAAAAAAGGCAAATAAGGGGAACCATGATAGAGACATATACAATTATGCATGGTATGGAGAAAGTAGACAGACTGAAGCTCTGTCAAAATGTTAGCATCTGATGTTATCCATTGAATGGTGAGAGGTTCAGGACAAATAAATGGAAATACTTTTTCATGCAATACCCAACTAAAGTGCCACAGGTTGTAGTGGTAGCTGCTGATTTGGATGGTTCTAAAACACGATTGGATAAATTTGTGGAGGATTGGGATTATCTGTGGCTACTACCCAGGAGGGCTATATCTCATTTCAGGTACCTACCTCCATGTATCATTTGCTGGAGAGCACCAGATGGAGGGTACAGTCACACTTATGGCTCCCTGATGAGTTTCTCATAGCCAATTGATTGGCTTTTGTGTGAATAGAATGCTGGACTAGGCAGAATGTTGGACTAGATAGGTCTTTGGTCTAATCCAATAAGGTTCATATCATTATGGACCAACCCAGGGATCTATGAGCAGATCCTCATCTACCTTCTGCCCATCACTGACTTTCATTTAAAAGAAGGATGACCAACCTCTGAAACCAAAGTTGGACAAAGTTTACCCTTCTGTGTGTCATGGGACTGCAACTTCCATACAGCTGTTGCCAAAATAGTCAATGGAGAGGAATCTTGGTAGAGCCCACCAACTTCTACAGGACCACATGCTTACCATCCTTATCTAAAGCCCAGGAGTACCCAGCTTTTAGTCTATGGCTGCTGCTTTGAAGCGGCCCATTAAAAATAGGAATAGAGTCAGAAAGCATAAGTCAGAGTCCATAATTCCCCAGAGTTCCCTCCAGGGAGAAGGAAAAGGAGAAGAACTGAAGGAAGGGTAGACCACATGTCAAAAGAATACTACACGTCTATAATTTACAATGATTGAAAGAGTGGAATATTGAAACACGAGTCATCAAAATGTGTAGGACACTTGTACACTGCTTTGGAAGCTCTCTTGACCTGAAATAAACTCCAGATAATAAATAAATATCTACTTTTCTCCAGTACAATGCACAATCATGAACACACACATGTGTTTTTGTGCATATTTTTTCCTAGCGAACTCATTTTTCTAGCTGGTTTTTTTTTACTTGCGGAGTGCATTGCAACATGCAGACAGCTGCAAACCTTGCTTTTATAACTGTGTTATCCTTTGTACATAGGTTAAGAAGCAATGCATTTGGTAAGTCTCCATTAAAAGGTGAACCCAACAATTTTTTTTACACCTGTCTCTACCTACCACTGAGCAATACTCCCTTTCCTACCCTGGCAAAATGTCCTTCCTCTCTCTGCCTTCAGCTGTTCAACCCTTTTGGTGAAGAGCAAGACATCGATAAAGGGAAAGTAAACACCTCCTGCTGCTCCTTGAAAATAGTATGTATAAGATCCCAGCTGGAAATCACATGCTCTATGAACCTGATTCATCCCCTCTCAGGCATGGTATAAATTCGGCTTGCTCGCAGCTTTATAGGCAGACGGATTGTAGCTAGGGGCAGAGTCCCGCCAGTTCTGAGCATAGGAAGATAATGATCGGCTTTCGTGCGCATGCAAACGCCACTCTAAGGAGTCACAGGGTATGTGCGAGGTATAGCAAAGGGGAAGGAACAGGTTGTAGAACAGGTTTTTAACTGGTTTCTAGGGGGAAGCCATTGGACCTGGAAGACTCTCAGCTCCAGGCTGGTTTGCTCATGATGTTTTCAATGCTTCATCTCCTCATTGTCTAGCAAGGAGGGAAGCAGGCAGAGAGAACATGGGAAGAAACAGCACCCGATGAAAGCCAGCAGAAAACTGCACAGATAAGAGACTCCTAAGGATACCACTTGAGTACATTAACCTTTGGCCATGGCAGCTGGTGGCCTCCATGCCAGCGGGGCGGTGAATCTACTACAGGTTTTAATTGTAGCTTTAAAAGATCTCTCCCAGGTGCTGCACCAACTGCCCCACATAGGGGCAGAGCTTTGGATAGCTCTTCAAAAGTTCAGACTAAAGACCAGAATTCATCAGAGATATGGAAACCATCCACTGCCTATGATCCTTGGCTCAGAATATGAGCTTGTAATGTGTGGCTGCAGACATAGCTTGCATTGTTGCATCTGATAAAGTAGATTGAGCCTATGAAAGTCTATGCTACAGTCGTCTTTCTCTAATTGGTTTCAAAGGTGCTACAGGATTGGTTTGTATCTTTTCTTTATTTTTAAACAGCTAGGGACCCTCAACTCAGCAGCTCCCAGATGACTGCTGACAAAGTAGAAGGTGGTAGTAGAAAACTGCAGCTAGGCTCAGAGGGACCAGGAGAGCCTCAGAAGGCTGACAGATGATCTCATCATCTCTGCTACTGAAAAGCAGAGATCCTGTAAACTAAGGTTAGAGGAGATATGGGTCCTCAGCTTCATGAATTTCCAAGGTTCCTAGACTCATTAATTAAAATTTCCAGCCAAATCTCTGCCTGCACCAAAACTGCTCCCAAACCACGCAAACTGCACCAAGAACATCATACTTGGGACCCTCTTGTCTCTACTAGACCCAATAACCCCCAAAACTAATGAAGATCTTCAATTTAAAGATAAATTCTGCAACTACAAATGGTATGTTGATTATACAAGTATCTGTTTTTCAAGGGGAAGGGAGAATATAGATAGGAAAATAGGTGTTTAGTTTTTCCTCTTCAACCTAGCTGTTTTGCTTGTGTATCCCTACTGCCTTCCCACAAACTCAGGAGGCAAAGGAGTTGGGGATGTTGTTGTAGGAGAGTTATCCTGTGTTGCCAGTGAATAGCCTCTCTCCAACCTCTCCCTATTCAGTAAAGTTGGTTCTCAGTTCGATTAGAGCAAATCCATTAAATCAGGAGGATTTTAATAAGTATTGATTCACCATTCAACAATTGACTCAAGAGACCTACTCCAGTCTATAGGCTTCAGGATGCGAGTTTTCATCTGGTGTTTTCTGCCAGAATGTGCACTTCTAACCTTGATGGATTTCAGGGTGTATCCCCACAAATGGATTTATTTATTTCCATTTGTACATGCTGCTCTATATCTAGAGATTCTAAGGTGAGGAAGAGATAACAGAAAAACTGAAACACTGAGAAAACAGCTTAAAACAGTTCAAGAAGATAATACAGTGGGTAGGGATCTACAATCTAGTAGGTCACCCAAACCATGGTTAGCAGGCTCCAAAAGGTTGGATGAAGAGGTAAATTTTGACGTGACACTAAACTAAAGGTAATATCACTGATGCCACGAAGAGGCAGGAGTTCCACAACAGAGGTGTCTCATCAGAGATGAGGACAGGGCAGGAACTATGTGGTCCTCTGGGTGGTGTGAATTGCAAGTCCCAGCATTCTGCACCAGTGGAGTTCAGAATGTCCAGCAACATCTATGGCGATTCATGATTCCCAGCCCTGTTGTACATGATGTTGGCAGAACAGAAAGCCCTGCTGATGTTGGCAGAACAGAAAGCCCTGCTGATGGAATTACATGGCACTGTAGGCTTAACACTGGAAAGAGACAGAGAAAGGAGGCAGCAGCAAAATGTGCAGTTCCTGCATCTGCCTGGAAGCTTGCTCACATTCCACAGGTATTGGTTATGTGTGTATAATTGTACCTGGGCATTGGAGTGGCATATAAAACATGCCATCATGCTTCCAAGCAAATAGAGGGAACCACTTCCATAACGAGACACATGATATTTTCTTAAGCAAGCCTGAAAGAAGGTACAACTGCATGAACAATTGGGGAGTTGAGTAAACCATATGGTGATATCCTAATTTGTTCTAGAAGAGTGTAAATGTTTCACAGACATAATTATGCTCCCTCCTCATTTGAAACCTAAAACAGCAACCCTCCTCCCATGGCCATTCAGTGGCCAGGCAGCTTCTAACTGTATTCAGCAACTGAAGAGACATTACATCAGCCTCTGGGACTTCTTGGAGCTTCTCCAAGGATCCTTAGGAGGTCCAGGAAGATATCTGCTGTCTGGCTGCATGAACCTAGATGGACATTGCCTGGTTGCCATATACATCCTTCCCTAGCTTCTAAATGTGTGTGTGTGTGTGTGTGTAGTCACTGAGTGCAGAACAGTAAGTAAAAAGATGTAGGCCTTGTTGCAAATGGAGCTACTGTACACTTTTGTCTGGAGTCAACAAAGAAAGAACATATGCAGGTGTGGTTTGGAATTCCACCTGTAGATGTCACCAGCAGGATGATATCCATAGAATCTCCAGTAGATCTTTAGCAAGAGCTGCTGTGGTCTGAACTTGGGAGGTGATCTTCAACACCATTTTCCCCACAGGTGTCCCTATTTGACTTGGCCCTGTTCTTCAGTATCTTGAATGTTCTGTGTTCTGCCGGGCTCCACATGGAACAATATGGACTGGCATCGTACATTGCGGTTACAAATGTGTAACCTAGAGTTACGGACCCATAATCATTCTGTATTCAACTATGGTATATATTGACAATTGTGGCACTACTGCCATGATAATAGATCTCCAGAACCCACCTCAAACTCCAGACACTCACTCTATGAAGGAGGTCTGAGGTGCCGGTGAGTGGGGCGCTTCAGAATGATACACCTAGCCTCCTCCCACCACCAAGCCATGCAGTGGTGTCTCTCGAGTTGGTGTCACCCAGTGGGGTAACTCCTGATGTCACTCCCATGAATTCCAGGAGCCGGAATTCCAGAGGTGCCAGTCTACGGGCATGTATGTAAATGTAACTAAGTAGTCAACATAGGGTTCTGGTTCTGGCTTTATTATTATTATTTTAAAATATCAGGAATGAGGAGGGCATCAAAAACATAAAACATATAAGAGTTGTTTCACCTTTTCCCACAGGCTACTCTCCTGAAGAAAATTATTCTCGATTGCTGTTCACTTTGGGAGGAAAAAAAAATCCTTTGAAGATTTTGGAATGGATTATGACATACAGGGCAGGGGACAATGCACTCCATACACTGTGATCACAGCAGTGATTTCCCCATAGATCTCATTACTGGTGTACAAACTAGATGTGTCAGGTCCATGTGTCCCTTTAGTGAGGCCATTAGTGTGCCACAGCTGATTTATCCAAATGGGGGCAGTCATCCCACATGAATCTATAGGGCTCTTGTGGAATAGGAGGAGAAAGAAGGGGCAGGCAGTTATTTTGATGTCATCCTCCTTTGATGGTGTCAACTGGTACTGTCCACACCTCCTAGAGATGCCACTGGAGATATTGTGAAACAAGCAGAAGCTTTTGCTCATCACACAGCAGCTTGAGGTGCGAGGGAGCTTGCTGTATCATACCTTTATCAGATGAGCAGTTCCCTGGAGTTTAAGGTGGGTTCCAGAGGTAAATATCTTAAGATACTGGTAATAATATTTTGACATGCCCTGGTCCCATGACTCAGGTTAACAAAGACAGACATGATCTTTTTCAACAGCCACAACACAGGACAGACACAACACATGAACAGGACAATGCTTACTGTGGCCAGTGTGCATGAGAAAAAGAAGAGCCCACTGAGACTCAGAGAGTTTATATAGAGAAGACACATTGACTAGGCAAACAGCTGGGGGAGGCTGTCAGCCCATATTACATGGGAAGGGAGGGGGAGAAAATGGTTGCAGACAACTGGTGTTACCAGTGAAGGCAATACATCCTTCATTTGGATCCCTGGCTTGAAACCTTCTTGGAAAACTTGACTTTCGCTTTGTGTGCTGACTATGCTTCTGCATACTCCTTTCGACTGACAGTCAGAATTTATTACTGACTCGGACTGCTGAAACAACAGATTGACAAACTAGTGTAAACTTTGTCTATGGCTGCTGCTGCTAAAGACTCTGTTGGAGATCTGTGAAGCTTGGCTGGTTGCTGGCAGAGGATGCATTTGTCGTTACATTTGTAATTACAAGTGTAATTACAATTATTCAGTTATGGCACTAAGTAGTTGTGAATGTGATGTAAGATCTTGGCCCTGGCCTTTGATTGTGGGAGCTTAGAATTCTAGAACATTGATCTCTGTATGAACTGGAGTTAGGAATAGTCCTTTGACAGAAACAGAGAGAGGCCAGATCCGAATCACACCTATTCCCAAGTAATCATTTTAACAGTGACATGAAAGTGGCATCCTTAATAGAGACACAAGTGTGACAAACACGGCCTCCCAAATATTTATTTGAATGCATGTACTATAAGGCCTCTCTCATGCCTGTCGTGTGTCCTTCCCCTTTGGCAATTGCACATGAAGGTGCACATTCCCAGCGATACCAGCATGTTCTCATTAATGGCAAACTCAGCCAAGCATGGGCTCATTTTCTTGTCACCCTCTGCTGTGGTTATCTCTAGAATAGGATGGAAATGGGCGGGAGGAGAAGAAAGTTTAATCTTTAAGAAGTGGGGGAAAAAAATAAGACTTAGCCAGATTACTTCAACCCCCACTCTGTCCCAGCTGGGCTTTTCTTAAATCCAAAAAAAGAGTCTAAATAAAAATAGCTTTTGTTTCAAAGACAAAGTGGGCCGTTAGTGCATTCGGGGAGGCTGGGAAAGAAAAAGGCAGCAGGAGCTAGCAAGGGAGGGAGATTTGCACATAAAACAGCAATCGGGTTTCTTGTTGTACAAAGGAAAAGGGAGAAAGACTTTGGTGCGTCGTAGCAGAACGGCGGGGGGATGCTGAAGGTCAATTTCAAAGGAGGCCTCCCTCTTAAATGCATTTTGCTACACAACTGCAACCGTCTTGATTCTCACCTCCTGTGAATCTACTGCCAGCTAACTCTGCCTAGTCGGCAATCTTCCCTCCTGGTTTTCACGGTGGTGGTTTAATGACCACAGTCGTTACAGGAGATGGGGGCAGCCTGAACTCGAATTGCTTCCAGTTCATCGTGATGCAGTCTGCTGGTGATGGGAGATCCATGAAGTATTTCAAAGAACTTTCAAACGGTGCTTTGACCAGATCAAAGAGCTACCCAATATTCTTGATCTCACAATGGTCAACTGGATGGGTCTCAGAAATGCTCAAAGAAAACATGACAGAGATAATCTTCTCTTAATCGATCTTTGCACATGATGTTGAGAGGTTTTGCACATGAAACGTTCATTGAGCAACTATGCTCAGCAGCTGGTGAAAAATCCATCCTCTGTCTCTTTGGTTAATCCTATTGAAAGCCATCTGAATTTCCCTCACCTGGCTTGAGGCTCAAGGAAATCTGACTGTCACAGAGGCATTTTCCTCTTCCTTCTCCTCCTCATTATGTATACCCCACTTTTTCCCTGGGTTAGGACTCATAGCAGTTTACAATTAAAAAGACGTAGTTAAAACCCATAGAATGCACAAGTCAAAACATAATAAATAATCATAAAGAATTAAAACAATATTCAAGTATATAATTAAAACTCAAACATTCACCAACAGCACAATATCCAGCACATTCTATTTGACAGGCCACCTATAGTCACACATCTAATGCTATATGAATAAAAATGTCTTTTTCTAACCACAGAAAGAGAGTAGGAAGGGTATCAGTCTGACTTCTCTGGGAAGGGAGTTCTGGAGCCTGGGGGCAGCCACTGAGAAGGCCTTTTCCTGTGTTTCCACCAGGTGTACCTATGAGGATGGTGGGATGGAGAGAAGGGACTTACTGGCCCATGTCTTATGAGAGAAAGGCCCTTTCTGCACCAGGCAATTAGAACGGGGCAGTGTGTCCTCTCACGGAGGTCGTCTGCACCTTGAAGTGGACTAGGAGTGGACTACTTACCAGAGATCCGCACCTCAGTCTGCTCCAAAACGACCCCAAGTGGTCCTCCAGCACCATTGCATTCCTGCTTCCTTGTGCAGAGTCACAGGCTCGCACCAATGCAAGCCTGTGATCTGCGGAGGGTGGGCTTTAGGCGTGGCGAGCTTCAGCAGTTGGTTGGGACCCATGACCAACCGGCAGCCACCATTTTGGAAGCTGGAAGCCACCATTTTGGAAGTCAGAGCAGTGCGGATCTACAGACCTCACACTGCTCTGATTCGCCCTGGACCAAGCTGGAGCTGGGTGGAAGGGCTTCAGGGACAGTCTGCGCTGCTTTGGACCCCAGAAGAAGCGGTAGGTAATGGCACGGAGCGATTCCCTCGCCTTGTGCGGAAAGGGCCAAAGAAAGACTAGTTGAAGAAAGATAGTCAGGATTTTGGATAGTACACTGCAGGATGTGATAGCTGGCCTGTTCTTCTAGAAAAGGACATGTTGTCCCAGAAAAGTGCTGACATCTTCTGAGACTTTTTGAAGCCCGGGTGATCTGTTCTTCCCTTTCTGAGTCATTACAAGACCACTGCCTTACTATGCACCCTGGGGCTAGGTATAAGGGTGATAGAAGCAGCACCTGGGAGTCAGTCCTTCATCCTGCATCTGACTTTAGCCAATAGGAAATTGCAGCCATTGGCCTCCCGGATCTCCAGTGCACTCGCTGGAAATCAATGGGGACCACAACTGCTGTTTCTTCGTGGCTGTGGTCATACAGTTGAACATGACCCAGGCACCCTGAAATAAATGGCTATGGACACATAATCCACAAGGTTGGAAGTGATGAGCCCGGTGCAAGGTGCAAGTAGAGCATTATGTTCCACCCACATGGCTGCAGGATCTCACTCGATGTTTCACAGGTCTCAAGAATGACACCTAGTGACTGAAACCCTGTTTGTGGCACATGTGCATATACGTGTGGCTTATGCACACATATGTTTTTCTTTTTTGGGTGGACGACAATGTGCAGCTCTGTTGCCCTTTACGCAGTGTTCAAAACATGCCCTGCTTGCATCTTTCAAGCCCTGGGAAGGGTTGCCTCTGCTGCTGCTTACTGATTGGGAGGGAAGGAAAGGAGGAGGCAGTTCAGAAGATGTAGTTTTGAGGGGATGAGGCAGGAGGGCACTATATCTGTTATTACAGTCCCCTTTCCTCCTGAGCTGAGACCAGTCAGCTTTTCAAAATCTTTCTTGGAACCTTCCATCCATCCTGACATGTAAGCAGCAGCAGCTTTTCAAAATCTTTCTTGGAACCTTCCATCCATCCTGACATGTAAGCAGCAGCAGCTTTTCAAAATCTTTCTTGGAACCTTCCATCCATCCTGACATGTAAGCAGCAGCAGCATTGGACATCTATTGTGATGGGAAGGTTTGATCTTGGTGCTAAGACCTAGAAGATATCCCCTTGAACCCCATCTGAAAAAAGAGATGTACATGGGAGGATGGAGATGGAACTGTAAGGCTGAGGCATTATGCTCTCCCTGTTTGATGTAAGCATCTTGGCTCAAGTTTCCAGAAAAATGATTTTTAAAAATTCTTAAATTCCACTTCCTTTTTCTGTAATGAGAGCAGATTAATCATGCCAAACTCTAAATAACTGTGCTAGAATCTAAATTGTGATTGGTTGACTATTCCTGGTAGATCGATGTGTTCCAGGAAAAAGGCCACCACCTCCTTGAAGGTCAGCTGTTTTGTAGGGTCTGATATGAACCTTGGTGCAGCTGTCAGCTATTCTGCTAGCAACTCTCTCTGTCATCATTTCTATTTCCTTCAGATGCCTGTCGTTGAGCTTGCACAGCAAATTTGAACTCAAAAAAACATTTTCCCTTTTATTTCCCCCAATCATGCCTGTCTTGAACCATGACATATTTTCTTCTCCTATCAAAACTCAAAACCGGAGCCCTGGTCAGTTTCTACAAGCATCAGCAAATCATTAGATGCAGCTGTGGTCTAGGTCTGACTCGTGGTCTAGCCCATAAGATTAATATAAATGGATCACTTCGTGCAGGCCGATCAATTTCCCAATTAAAAGGTAAAGAAAAAAATCCTGACCCCTTAATATTCTCTAACAATCCAAGAAGTTTGGCAAGGCATAAAATCCTTAAGTGTGAAGGGTTCCAAAGGTGGGGACGATGATCTCTTGAGTTGTAACTCTTTTTTTTTTTTTGTTCTCCTGAGCTTCAAGGGTATGTGTGCTGGAGACCAAAAAACATGACATAGTCTAAGCACCATCCTGACCTTGTCCAGCCATAGGATACTTGCTGTGCATTTGTGTGTATTCATTAGCTTTACATGCCACCATATCTCCAAGGAACTCAAGATGATGTTTCTGGCTCTTTCCTCTCTGTCTTCAAACAATGTGGATTAGACAGGGCTGGGAGAGAATGACTGAGCCAATGTCATCCAATAAATACCCTAAAGTAGCCTAAATACCCTAAAGGCATCATAGGACCAGCTTACAATATTATAACTGCAGAACAGGATCACACTGGCTGGCCATTGTGTGAGCAGAATGCTGGACTACATAGAAGAGCAGAACTCTTCTGATGTTTTTATGCCCTTAGAATCATAGAAACATAGACTTGGAAAAGCCCACGGGGCCATCCAGTCCAACCCCCTGCATTGCAGGAACACACATCAAAGCACTCCCAACAGATGGCCATCCAGCCTCTGCTTAAAAACCTCCAAGGAAGGAGATTCCACTACACTCCGAGGCAGCATATTCCACTGCCGGACAACCTGACCGTCAGGAAGTTCTTCCTGAGGTTCAAGTGGAATCTCCTTTCCTGCAGCTTGAATCCATTGCTCCTTGTTCTAGTCTCTGGAGTAGTGGAAAACAAGCTCACTCCCTCCTCAACATGACATCCCTTCAAAAATTTAAAAATGGCTGTCATGTACCCTCTGAACCTTTTCTTCTGCAGACTACACATCCCCAGCTCCCTAAGTTCAGGTGGAATCTCTTTTCCTGTAGTTTGAATCCATTGCTCCTTGTTCTAGTTTCAGGAGCCATGGAAAACAAGCCTGTTCCCTCTTCTTATGTTCCTACTGATCGATTTGAGATTTTACAGTCTGATTTTCTTAGTCAAAGGCTGTGACCCTACCTAGTGTGGGTGGACTACCTTTCTCGCAATCCCAGAAAGCAGCTTTCAGTAGCCAGAGTCCAATTCCTCAGCCACTTAATAGCCAAGAAAGGATACAACCAGGCAGCGCCAAGCTGCAGTTTGCAGCTGGGAGAAAAGAGCCCAGGTCACCTTCTCGCATCTCTAATGACTTACTGGAGACCCAGAAGGGTGAGGTCAACTTTCTTCTAGCTGTAGAACTGCAGCCAGATCTCAGTGCTTCAGGGGTCTTGAGGTGCTGGGAGGGAAACATCAGACAAGGAGATGATGAATACCTCCTCCTGTAGTTCCAGAAAGGACACATAAATATAGAACCACATCATGTAATATATGCCACTAATAGAACCCCAGCCAAAGCTGAGATTTTGGGAAAGTTATCTAGTTCACTGCTTGCTCAATGTAGTTTTCACCTACAGCACGGCAGATAGATGGCTGTCCAGTCTATATTGGAAAAACTTCCAGTTTTACCTCTTTTGGTCAAATACACCCAATGAGATTCTACACTCTCCCAACCAAGGCAGTCTGCCCTATTTGTTGAACAGTTTTCACCATTCAAAAAGTTATCCTCACGTTTAGTTGAAATTGAATTCCTGGCCATTTTCACCCACTCATTCTAATCCTGAAATCCAGCATAGTTGAGTGGTTTGAGCATCAGACTGTGACTCTGGATACCAGAGTTCAAATCTGTGCTCAGCCATGGAAAGCTGATAGGTGACCTTGGGCAAGTCACACTCTCTCAGTCTCAGAGGAGGGCAAGAAAATCCTATGATAGGTTTGCCTTAGGGTCGCTGTAAGTCTGAAACGACTTGGAGGCACACAACAAACAGCAATAGTTCTTATCTTGCCCTCTGGAGCAACAGCAAGCAAGTTTGTAGCATCTTTTGCATGACAAGTGTGGAGACAGCTATCATGTCTCCCCTTAATCTTCTGTTCGCTAGGCAAAACATACTCCGCTCTTTCAACCATTCCTCACTGGACTTGGTTTCCAGCTCAATATGAGTTCTCAAAGTTGGGAGATAAAAAAGAGAAAAGATTCAGTACCAGAAAAAAAGACCTGAAAACTTCTGAGGGAAAATGCAGGCTTAATCAGCAGCATTATCTTAACAGCAGGGTGAATTACACAAAGCAAACTAAGCTCTGCTACTCCTGGTGGTTGAAAGCATGCTTCAAAAGAAGGGTTTTAATGGTCTATCGGAATAGGCCAGGCTCTGGCGCAAGGTGAATCACAAGTGGTAATGGATTCTATAAGCATCGGGTGGCTATAGAGGATATTCTCTTAACTGCTGAGGATGACCTAGCAGAAAATATGGAGGTAGGTGTGATCAGTATAGAAGAACATCAATGGCCCAAATCCAATGGTTAATCCCAGTAGAGAAACTGAATTGCTGAAATACATATAAATTTTGATTTACCAAGTTCTACATCCAGTTGCTATTTCCAACCCGAGCAGACCCATGGAATCTGTGAGATTTACAGAAATGTTGATCTACCATTCAGCAGCTGACTCCAGGGGTCTATTCTGGCTAGACCCAGCATTGGATTTAGGCCCAAGTTCCCATTGATTCAGTGACTGATGATCCAGCCAAGGGATTCCACTGATGCAATGATTCAATTGGGATTAACAGTAGGATTTAGACTAGTGTGTACTACTTGTAGTACCTGTAAATGACCTCTAGCATCAAAGACAGGATGCCTCAAGAATCTCAATACCTGTTACTGGATAATATTAGACAGATTATTCTGTTCTACTCATGATTCCCTGGAGGTTCACCAGAAGTATCTGGTTGGGTACTATAGACATAGAATACTGGCCTACATAGGTCTTTGGTCTGAGACAACATAACTATTCCCATGTGTCTGTGGTTACCAGACAAATATGAATGCCTTAATCCAATTATGAGTCCCAGCTGGAGTATACCCAATGAATCAATGACAACTTAGTAAGCCAAGCCTTATCTATGTTCTATTCAGTCAGCTCCATTCAGAGATATAGCTGTGTTAGTCTGTATTAACACACAAAAGGATCTTATAGCACCACTGAGAGCTGTGAGAAAGCTTTTGTAGATTCAGGTCATTTCGACACTACATTGTTATAGTGCTATTATTCCACACTCAACATCCTATGGAATCCTGGGGTTTGTAGTTTACTGAGGCCCAAGAGCTCTCTCACTGAGAATTCTAAATGCCCCTCCATAAACAGCAAACCAGGATTCCCTAGATGTTGAAAGTGGAATAATAACACTATAACAGTGTAGTGCAGAAATGGCCTCAGTCTACTCCACCTGTCTATAGGTGAAATGCAGACAGGAGATGAACTGAACCTCTTATAGAAGGAATTCCACAGCCTGGAAGCAGCCCCTGAGATGGTTCTCAGTATGATTCAGGTTTACCAATGCTGAAATTGTACGGTGAGGATAGGAGATAAGTGGTTTTTCAATTGCAGGTCTCATCATCCCAAACCTCTGATGATTCGACCTAGGGCTGATGGGAGTTGTAGGCCAACAGCATGTTGACGTTGTGTGCCTTCAAGTTGTTTTCAATTTATGGCAATACCCTAAGGCAAACTTCTTGACAAAATTTGTTCAGACAAGATTCACTCCTGTCTTCCTCTGCATCTCACAGAATGTGACCTGTTGAATATCACCTAGTAGATTTCCAGGGCTGCACAGGATTCAAACTTTGATTCTCAGAGTTCTAGTCCAATGTTCAAAGTACTACACTGGCTCTTCAACAACATGTGGAGGGTCACAAATTCCCCACTCTGACTTATGAAATAGTGTCTCCAAGCAACCATCAACTCTACAATAATGCAGATGTCCTAGCTGTTCCTGCTTTGGACTTCACTTTCTGCCAGCCTGTTTCTCAAACTCTGTCCATCGGCCATTGTGGCTGAATTAATGTACAGAAGTCCTGTGGATGAAAGAAGGCCAGGGGTCTTTTCCCTTTCTGTCTCTTCCCAATTACATCTCTCTATATAGAAAAAGCCAAGGCAGCTGTAAGGTTATCATCCACCAAGCTAAATTATTCAGAACCAATTTTGCTCTCAAAAGCTCTCTCTCTCTCTCATGTAACTCTCAAAAATAGAACACATTTAAATGAAAGGCAAATCTTGTTCCCAATCTATATGGAGGGGAGAGAAAGAGCACTCCTGTTTTGAAGAGATGGTTTTGAATTTCTGCAAAGGAAGTCCTACCTTGGTTCCAATATAGACCTTTGTCTGACAATGTCCCCATTTTCTGAAAGACAAGCTGACGTTCCAGTCCATCAGTTTAACATCCCTGTAGCATACGGGGAGGAATAGGATGGATACAAATGCTGTTCGCGTCTGGAGAATTGCCTGCATTAAAAACTCCACGTCGTCGGGTCATAATTTTGCTAGCTACTGAATAATAAGGCCTTTTGAAAATAGACTTCTTAGAAAATCCTTGCTGCTGTGTCAGAGATCTTCCGGAAGTCTCAAGCACCTTGTTGTTCTTGTTAATTGCCTTTGAGTGGGCTTTGAATTAGGGCAGATCCAGGAAGGAGAGATCTCCAATAGTATTAATCATTGATAGCCCTGCTTGGGTCTTCCTAACTCAGAGTCATGGCTTCCTTGACTGAGTCTCTCTACCTGTGTTGTGGTTTTCCTCTTTTCCTATTGCTTTCTCCTTTACTGAGCCTTATTGTCTTTTCAAATGAGTCATGGCATCTCATGTTATGCCCAAAGGACAATAGCCTTATTTTGGTGGTTTTGGCTTCTAGTTTGGCTGACATCTTGTTAGTGAATTACACCATCAGAACTCACTTTTTTGGTTTTGTAGAGGTCAGAATTCTGACCCAAAATCCTCCAAAAACTCATCTTGCAAGCAAAGTGGTTCCCCCCAAATGGCCATATCAGTAGGATAGATGAATGAAGATCCATCCAGTTGTTTTCCTGTACTTGTACATGCTGCAAGGACATCATCTGAAGACACCTCCCAAGGACTCTCAGAGGTGTCCACAGATCTTCAGTGCAGCACATCCAGCTTCAGGAAAATAGCTAGATGGATCCTCATTTATACGCCTACTCTCCAACAAGAGAAATGGCCATGTTGGGGATGAGGCTGTGTTACTTTCAAGGTGAGTTTTTGGTGGCTAGCATTGCAAAATGTAGCTATGGAGATGTTGCTTTGTGATACATGTCCATTTTGTGAGGCAGGATCTCAGACATTTTTTAGATATTAGAAACAATCCAAAGTACCACCACAAACAAGCTAAGAAGTATTTAAAGAACAAAGGCTCTCTGCCAAACTGTTAATGTTATTGACAGTTTAACCCCACATTAATGTTAATATTTTTCATGATGTATTGTTTTTGTGGTAATTAAGCCTCAATTTTGTGGTAATTAAGCCTCAATTTTGGGGAGTAAAAGATGGGAGATAATTTTTTTAATAATAATAGTAGCTGGCATCCATTCGGTAGTAACTCCTCCATATTCACTAATGCTACATGGTCATGATTGTGACATTACTACCATGAACATAAATGACCTCTGTATTCTACCTTAAATTGCATTAATGGAAGTCCATTCTGCTAATGATTGGGGCATAGCACAATAATGTTTCTGGGCTGTGACAGTCAGAGGATTTTACACTGGTGCTATAAATCAATCTCCTGTCAAACTCCTCATTGCACCACAAATTGCTGGTGGAAGGAGGTGAGAAACATCATCCTGCTGGGACCTCATCTCCATCAGGACAGACCTGCGTTGGTCAGAGCAGCTACTGGGGTTGGGCCAAGAGATGATACTTAGGCCATTTCTGCACACACAGTTATAATGCTTTTATTCCACTTTCAACATCCTATGGAATCCTGGAGTTTGCAGTTTAAAGATTTAGAATTCTCAGTAAACTACAAACCCCAGAATTCCTCAGGATGTGGAAAGTGGAATAATAGCACTATAACAGTGTTGTGTGGAAATGGCCTTAATTATGCATTCATAAATGAGTTGGCAATGAAATTAATATCAGTAAAATTAACGACAATAACAGCAAGATGCATGGAATCACTTGTTCAAGAGATATTCTACATGTAAGTAAACTCCTTGTTTCATTGGGTCAACTCTCGTGAAGACTGACAGTATTTTTCATGGCCTGCCAGTATGTTGACAGTGAAGGTGGGGTCTCTGAGCTCCAGTTTTGAGATCTTTCAGAGGAAATGGATGGTGGATCTTGTGTGTGTGTGTGTGTGTGTGTGTGTGTGTGTGAGAGAGAGAGAGAGAGAGAGAGAGAGAGAGGGAGAGCTTGCTGGCATTGCTAGCCTCACAAATGGCAGCGATAATCATTGCCTTGCACACATTATGCTAAATGCTTCTCTTTTATTTAAATGAATACATTTATTGCCATAAAATATCAATGATGTTTTAATTAAGAGCTTTAATTTTTGATATTGCATGGCATAAATATGGATGAGCTGAGCTTGTTGGGGGCAGCATATTAAAACAGGTGTTTTAAGGAGCGCTCACAAAGAAAGCAGCGAACATTAAAAACAGGAAACCAAGTCATTTAACAGGATAATTTGCTTTTCTTTTTCTTTCAACTACTCACTCCTTCAGAGTGTTTCATTTGTGCTAGTGTTGGCTTTGCCAGGTTGGAGAGGATGTTACTATCTAAGCATGCTTCTGTTGCCTGTTTCTGTTTTGCCCAAATCCCAATTTGCAGGTTGGCTACTTAAAAACTGGCTTCAGGGTTGTGATGCCACACTCCGATTTTGGAACATCCAGGCTGAAATCCTGAACGGTGCACATGGAGTGCAACAGTCCATGCTAGAGTTGAAAAGAATATTCATATATATCCACATTACTGATGCACAGAGGCACATACACACAAAGAAAGAAAAAAAAATGAGGTTTGCCAAGTATTGAGAAACTCCAACAAATAGAATGGTGGATGCAATGAGAAACTTCACTCTTGGGACTTCTTCTGAAGAAAATTCACCCACATGGTTTTTGTGCATAGAAAACAGCACTTTCTGCGGGGGAATTTTGTTTTATTTTCAGAAGGTCATGTCTTCTATGCAGAAAAGGACACTGTTACATGGCAGAATACACTTCTGTTGTTGTGTGCCTTCAAGTCATTTCCAACTCATGGTGACTCTAAGGTGAAACTATCGTAGGATTTTCTTGGGCTGAGAATATGTGACACACTCAAGGTCACTCATGTGGGTTTCCATGGTTGAGTGGGAATCAAACCTTGGTCTCCAGGGTCATAGTGCAATGCTCAATCTGCTACATCATGCTGGCACAGATTCTACATGTGCGCACAACACTGTATGTCTAGTTCTGTGTTCTCTTCCCATTTGGCAATGTCCAAGTCCCAGAAAATTTTCCTAATATTGTCACTTACAAGTGTAGAAGGGAGGAAAGGGGAAATGATTCAGACCAGAGAGAAGATGGATTGGGAGGAGAGAAATGAAGGTGTGCTCTCAAATAGAATGCACATGTTTTCCTTCCCCCAGCAGCCCAGACCATCTGCATTTTCATTGTCTGAATCCCTGCCCCCTACCTTTCTCCTCACTGGGTGCATCAAGGACCCTCTGAATGCCTGACAGTTGCTGGGTGGCAGGAGATCTGTGGGCAGAGGAAAAGGCAAATGGATAACCATCTGCATCCTACACAAAATGGGACTTATGCACACATAAGCTGTGCTTACAGATGAATACTTCAAATAACACAGTGCTGGTCCGTAAATCCAGAAGTTCTAATAATCTTCAAAAACTGCACTGTTTTCAAGCAGTTTCCTGCAATAGGGAGAAAACTGCATAAATTATTCCTAATGTTTAGCAAATGGCAGGTTGGTGAATAGGAAGATAGCATCTATTCAGTATTTGATCTTGGGTGAGCATGTTGACCTGGTATGCATCACAGAGACCTGGTTGGATAAGGCTAGTGGTGGTGGGGAGTAATCTCTCTCAGCTTTCTCCACCAGGGTTCTCTGTTCAGCAGCTGATGAGACCCGGGGATGGAGAAGTAGAATTACAGTAGTCAATCAAAATTCCATCCCCCTGAGCAGGTGCCCTGTCCAGAGGCAAATCAGGGCAGGGGGATAGTACTGCACATGCCCTGGGTGCCAATGCCCGGGGGGGGCACAAAAAAGTCATTCATGTACGGGTAGGGGTAAGAAGATAGGGGTGCAACTTCCATGTTTGCCCTAGGTGCTATTTACGCTAGATACACCACTGGCCCTTTCCCACAGTTTTCTGGGTTTGAGTGTGCTCACCTGAAATGGGATGGCTGAGAAAGATTAAGGATTCTGTTGGTGTACCATCCATCCTGCTGCTGGGGTAGTCTTGGGGTTGGGGTTGGAATTGCCCTGGCTTGTAGTGCTGGAGGGATTTCAACATCATGCTGAGACTGCCCTGTTGAGAGTGGCTCAGGATTTTGTGACTGCCATGACAACCAGAGGTCCATGCCAATTGCTATCTGGCCCTATTTAGAAGAGAAGGTTAAGAGGGGGCATGATAGCCATGTTTAAATATCTGAAGGGATGTCATGTCGAGGAGGGAGAGGGTTTGTTTTCTGCTGCTCCAGAGACCAGGACAAGGAGCAATGGATTCAAGCTGCAGGAAAGGAGATTCCACCTGAACCTCAGGAAGAACTTCCTGACGGTCAGGGCAGTCCAGCAGTGGAATCTGCTGCCTTGGAGTGTAGTGGAGTCTCCTTCTTTGGAGGCTTTTAAACAGAGGCTGGATGGCCATCTGTCGGAGTGAGGGTGTTCCTGCATGGCAGGGGGTTGGACTGGATGTCCCCTGAGGTCTCTTCCAACTCTACATTTCTATGATTCTATGATTTATGCTGCTAGGCATGCTCTGGACCTTGTTTTCTATTGTGGGTAGGAGGACTGTGATCTTGGAGCGGAGGAACCATCTACAATTCTGCTGTCATAAACAGATTACCTGGTGGGGTTTAGAGTTGCTGAGACTTAGTACCTCTGCAGAGACGAGGGACTCATTAAAATGTTTCACCCCAGGAGGGAGACATTTAATGAGAGACTACATAAAGCCTGTCTTACCTTAACAATGTGCTGGATCTTGCTAATTGTTGTGCTGGAGTGTGTGTGTGCGTGTGCGTGTGTGTGCATGCGCTTAATAATGTATATTTTAATTTGATTTTAAATTTTTTGATTCTTTAATCTCATTTTAACTTTTGTACTTCTTGAATTTTTAATGATGTGTTTTTTAGTGTGTTGTCAGCCTGTTTGTGAGTCCCGAACCAGTGGGAGAGAAACAACAAGAACAATTCATGCTTATGAGAACAACATTTACAAAGAATTAACAGGTGTGTAGCTTTCTGCCCACCCTCCTGGCAACTGTCAAGCACTATGAATCTGCTTTTACAGCTATTAACAGTTGTGAAGAGGAAAGGGAGGGAGATGACCATCCAGTGGACATTGGCCAAGATCCTATATTATCCCAGAATACCATAAATATCTGCCAGGAGAGTTATTCTGCACTAGCGCTTTGACATCTTGCTTTAAAGCACCATTGTGCAACCTAGGAGAAACCCTGCATGCATATAGCTGTCACCTCATTGTGCAATGCACCGTGCTTAACTGACACACCATTTCTAGGTGCATTCTTGTGCATTTGCACTAGCGCCTCATGTGGAACTCTGTTCCTGCAACCATCAGCTGGATACGGCCACTCCTCGTGGGCCAGAAAGTCACTCTGCATGCGTAGCTGTCATGTGCTAGCTACTCTTTTACTCTCAAGAAAAACACTCAGATTTTAGCAGCAGTAACCCTTAATGAAGTAGGTGAGGCATAGTATTAAGACAGTAGCTAAAGCTAATGTTTTACAGTTACAGACTTGGTTATATAGGGGCACACACTTTTGCTTGCAAACAATTTCGATTGGTGGGACTCCCGCTGTCTTCCCATTTCCCAAACCTTGAGAGGTTGCCCAGGGGAACTAAATTGTTTACATTCTTTGATCTTCCAAATCTCAAACTTTCTGAGGTTTTCTTATCTCCCTCCAAGTTGTTTAAAGAACGCCTCCCTGAGATCTCTCTGTTCTTGATGTTTCTTCTAAACACTGACCAGACATCCCAGGGGTATGCATTTCCCAATTGAATCCTTTGATTGGCAAGTTGGATTTTCCCATTTTCTCAAATGCAATACAATGGTACTGGTCTTTTTGTGTACAATACACTGTGGCAAACAGCATTTAATACTGGCTATATTACCACCACAAAGTGTTCTGCTACTAATGCATGGTAAAACACTTGGCAAACTGCAATCTTGGCTAAGCAAAGAGTGTAATATGTTCATGGAAGGGCTGAGTCCCTGACAGTAGCACAAGTTATGCCCACACATACTAACAACAGGATTCTGGCCTCTGTCTCTCCTTCTTTTTATTTATTTGTATCCCACCTCTCCATATGGATCGAGGCAGCAAACAACTTAGAAATAGCATGCATTTCAATACATTTTTCTATACATGCCCCCAACAAGCTGGGTACTCATTTTACCAACCTATGGAAGGATGGAAGGCTGAGTCAACCTTGGAGCCCGGCAGGATCGAACTCATAACCTTGTGGCTTGCAGTACTGGCATTTAACCACTGCGCCACCAGGGCTCCTTCCCCCTGTAGTTTACTTCAGAGAGAGGAAGCAGAATGATGCCTGTGTTTCTGTGCCTCTTTCAATAGCAAACTGCAATGGGGATGAGATGCACTCCCCACAAGCTGGTTGCTTACCTCCCTCCTGCCTCTGCTGTAGCAACACACCAATAGGGCTTGGCGTCTGCTTCAGGTTGGTGGTTTTGAAAAGGGCACAAGAGGTTAGAAAAGAGCCCCATGCACCTCCTTTAAAACATGGCATAAAGAGATTTTCAGCCTACTTTTTTAAAAAATAGATGTCCTTTATACCGTTTTATGCACATATACATACATCCATACAGTTCATTTGGACATATATTTCTTGAACACATGCTCATTTATTCTTCTACAATTAGACCTCTTAACTGAGACAGCACTGAGAAGTAGTCAATTCTGATCTGTTTCTAGGACAATTGATTGTCTCCAAAGCCGTTAAGTCTCAAAGAATGAAGCAAATTGGTTCCCTTGGGTCAGCATTCAGATGGCAGAGTTTTAAAATGGAAAGAAAAAAAACACCAGTGGAAACACTGTTTGGAAAGCACTGGATTTTGCTGGACAGACTGGAACTCCATCAGTCTTGCAAAGAAACTCAGTTAGTTGCAGACAAACATTGTCTTTATGAATCAATGCAAGCAAGAAAATATAGAAAAGAATCCTGTTGGTGACATGCACATGCTACTCTGAGTGTATGTTTGCTTCTGGATGGAATCATGGGGATTTTCTCTGGTCCTTTTTGCTCTATCCCAAATCTCTCTCCAGGTAACTGTCAAGTCCCAGGGAGGCCCTCTGCTACTCTTTTCACAAGCAAGTTGGGAAGGAGCGAAGAATTGGTACAGATGGTGAAGAAGTAGCTGGTCTCAGCTGCAAGGGGGAGAGAAACAAGGGCACACTCTATCTCGAGAGCATCTTCTTTTCTTTCCCCCTTGCAGCCAAAGACTGACTGCTTGCTTCATAATCTCAGCCACTCTTTCTCCTCCAGGGCCAGCAAATTGCCATAGCAGTGCATCTTTATTTACTTTACAGCTGATGGGGAGATGGGAACTGTGGAATTGGACCATCAAGCCCTGTCCACTTAATCCCAAATCCTCACCATATTTAGTAAGGGACTGAAAATGAGAAATCCACTACAGGCAACATTCCCCCAGAGCAAAGGCAAATGTGATGAATAGAAACTTATAGAATCATAGAGCTGGAAGAGCCTACAAGGGCCATCCACTCCAACTCCTGCCATACACAATCAAAACACTCTCAAAGATGGCCATCCAGCCTCTGTTTAAATACCTCCAAAGAAGAAGACTTCATCACACTCTAATGCAGTGCATTCAGGAAGTTCTTTCTAATGTTTAGATGGAATCTCTTTTCCTGAAGTTTAAAGCCATTGCTCTGTATCCTGGTTTCTGGAGCAGCAGAAAACAAGCTTGCTCCATCCTCCATATGACATCTCTTCAAATATTTAAACATGGATATCATGATTCCTCTTAACCTTCTTTTTTCCTAACGTCTTTTAGAATATTGTATTAGACTTTACATGAACTGACTCAAAAGGCATCTGATCCAGTCTGAACTCGGAAGCTAAGCAGAATAGGTTGTGGTCAGTGCTTGGATGGGAGACCACCAATAAACACCAGGTGTTGTAGGCTATATTTCAGAGGAAGGAACTGGAGAAACCACCTCTAGGGATTCCTTACCTAAGAAAATCCTATGAAATTCATGAGGTCACCATAAGTTGAAGCTGACTTGAAGGTGCAAACACACACAGATACATGCACCGAACTCAAGGTCCCCATTGTGCTGAGATCTGGGTCTGTCAGGATGTAAAGCAGAAATGTAGTTCTTTCAAGAAAGTCAGTCTTGACTCACCAGCATGACCTTCCAGTTTTTCCTGAGGTTACTTGGGGGAAGAAATTTCCCTTCAGGTCGTTCCCTGTTGTTATTGTCCTGTGTCTTCAAGTGATTTCTGACTTACAGCGACCCTACTGCAAATCTACCATGGGGTTTTCTGGGGCTGAGAGTGTGTAGCATGCCCAGGGTCACTCAGTGGGTTTCCAGGGTTTCCATCAAACCCTGGTCTCCAGCGTTGTAGTCTAACACTCAAACCACGACATCATGTTGGCTCTCTCATGCCCTGTGTTTGATGAATCTTCTACATTGGGTGTTTCTCATTATCATGACCGGTTCTCTTATTTTGCCCTCCTAAAAGACACCAAGAGAGCTCCGAACTCCATTTTGCCATCCGTGGGTATGTCAATGACGAATGCTTCATTTCAGCCTTGTTGTGGTGCTCTGGAGTGTTATTTCAAAATGCCAGACAGACCGGAATATTTGAGAGCAATAATGTTGTGAATATTTATTTTTAAGAAGAATAATCAAAGCGAGGCAGACTGACAAGCCAAAACCTTTGCTCTGGGGTTTATTTTAGAAGAAGAAGAAGAGAGAGAGGCAGACAGAGAGAGAAGCGAAAAGCAAAGCTCATCTCATCAAAACAGTGCTGTATTTGATTAGAAAGAAAATATTGTATAATTTTACCTGAAGTGCTCCCCATAGCGACTTTTAACTATTCATTTCATTCCTCTAATTAAAAACAGCTAGGAAACTAATGTGGGAAAGTCATACTCCAGTTCAGATTCATTTATCCCACGGATAACATGACCAAAACTCCCTCAGGAAGGCATTAACCTTTATATTGATTCAATCAAAAGAACCCTGCATGCGATTTCTGCAGCTGCTGCATGTTGAATGTAGAAAGCATGCAGCTGAATGCAGTTTATTTCACAATGGGACAATTAAATAATTGGGACAAGTGGAAACATTACCCGGGAAAGACAGGTATTCTGACTGCCCTAATAGATACATAATTTCATATTGAGGGATCTAAGATTTAAGGGCACCAGATTCCACCTGATCTTGGAAGCTAAGCAGGGTCAGCCCTGGTTAGTGCTTGGATGGGAGATGGCCAACGAATACCAGAAGGAAGGAGTATTCCTTGCCTAAGAAAAACCTATGAAATTCATGGGGTCACCACAAATTGACAGATGGCTTGAATGTGTGCACACACAGTTGTTGCTGCTGCTGTTTTTGCATGCCTTCAAGTTGTTTCTGACTTGAAGGCATGCAAGTGACCCCAACGTAAACCTATCATGGGGTTTTCTGGGGCTGAGAGTGTGTGATGCTCCCAAGGTCACCCCGTGGGTTTCCATGGCTGAGCAGGGAATCAAACCCTGGTCTCCAAGATCATAGCCAGTCCTCAAGCCACTGCCCTGGATGGTCATTTCCAGGAACTTCCTTACAAAAAACATGTGTAGCCATGGGGAGATGGATTAGTAGACTCTCTATCTCATGTATTTTTTCTCTTATGATTTTTACAGAGATGAGAGGTTGAGTTTAATCACACGCCTTTTAAATGAATTCCCTGGAAGACCCTCTGAGTGGTACCTGCTTTACCTGTTAAGAGATACTAAAAATGAGGAACAGAAATTGTTGCAAAGCTCCTTTTTTTCTGCTGTTGGGATTCATACAATAATGACCCAGATACATATTTAATACTTGGAGTTTGTTTCCTGTCGGATTGGCTGAGCTCTCCATGTCATGTTTTCAGGTGATTGACTTTATTTTAGTGCTTATGTATTCCACTATGTAGGTGGGGGATGAGTGACCCGGGAACATGGAAATGTTAATGTTCCAGAGACCAGGACAAGGAGCAATGGATTCAAGCTACAGGAAAGGAGATTCTATCTGAACTTCAGGAAGAACTTCCTGATGGTCAGGGCTGTCTGGCAGTGGAATCTGCTGCCTCGGAGTATAGTGGAGTCTCCTCCTTGGAGGTTTTTAAGCAGAGGCTGGATGGCCATCTGTCGGGTGTGCTTTGAGGGTGTTCCTGCATGGCAGGGGGTTGGATTGGATGGCCCCTGGGGTCTTTTCCAACTCTACATTTCTATGATTCTATGATTTTAATAACCTGTCATAAGAGAGTAAACACACATGGCTGCAAGGTCAGACTGTTGGCAAGCTGGGTGGAAAAATGGGAGGGGAATAGAAAGCCTGGGAACTGTGTTGTTTGCATAAACCATCAAATGGGATGTTAGCATGCACTAATTTTAGCATGCAAATCCAATATTCTTTTAGTTTTGGCAACACCAAGGTGTGCTGTTGTTTCTTTGACGTTCCTGAATAAGGCTTTTGAAACCTCTACACTCATTTCCTTGAGCTCTGAGCTATCCTGCATATCACCTCTCCCTTTTAAATGATATTAAGTCGAGTATGTTTTTAGTTTTTAGATAAGTCTTTAATTGATCTTTTATTTTATATTGTGTTAAATAAACATATTATGTTTTTAAAATTATAAACAAGTCTTGAATTGATACTACCCCTGTCTGATTTGCATGGTTTAACTTTTCTATCATCGTCTGTATGATAGTTATTTTGTGTCCTAAGGGTCTGGGACTGTACAATAAAGATTGAGAAATGGCCAGGGAGTTCATGTGGCTTTCTCCCACCCCACCACCCAGCACCTTTTGCTGGAGATGGCTGACTCATTTTGCAGAATCTATACCCAACTACATCTCACAGATCAAAACTGGGACAGATGCGGCCAAGCGAAATTAGAAGGGGTCCAGAGATGGCAAAAGTTATTAAAGAGGAAGAACTAACAAGCTAGGGAAGGATGCAGCAGTTTGCTTTTGCCTGTTTCCACTGGGAAGGGCAAGACTTTGCCCCTTATTTTCTCCCCACTCCACTGAGTTGAGTGCAAACTGCTTTTGCATTTTGAACTAAATTTGCAGCAGTAGAAGTGAGCTGAGAACAACAGGGGAAAATGGGAGGAGGACAGAGAAACTTGGACATTTTAAAAGGAGCTGAAAAAATGGGATGATAGAAGTTCAATCAAGATTGTCCCAGCCAGATCAGGATAGTTGGAGAATATGCTAATACTGACACCAAGCTTACAACAGAAAAATGTGATCATCCAAGATGTTGCTGGAGTGCCATTCCTATCATCCTTCACCACTGGATATGTTGGCTAAGTCTGATGGGACTTGTAGTTATACCTGCCCTAGCTTTGTCCTGTAGCAATACTCCCTCTTTCCAATTCTCTAATCTGAGTTGTATGGTTAGCCCCCACCAGTTAGACCCATTGAGTCAATGGTGTTTGTCTTTGTGTTGACTCACTGTTCCATATTTTAATCAAAGTCTCTGCTTTCATTTAGCAGGATCCAAGCCTTTCAGATTACTTTTTAAAGAGAAACAAAGACAAATAGTGAGAATTGCACTCTGGGAAGAAAACCTCATTGCTTTCCCGATATTTGTTCAGGGCCTTTTTAATGTGCTTTATGATCAAGCAGGACTAAATATAAGGCTGCCCATGAAAGGAAATGAAAAGCCCCAGAAACATGTCATGTTCATACCAACCGCTATAAATATCTCCTCAAAATTTATTTGGGAAACAAGAGAAAGAGAATGGACTATTCTTTCGAAGATTCTTAAACCATCAGTTACTGCGAGATGTAGACAATCGAGTTAGTTGCCTGTTTAATGCAATTGCCTTCTTTTCCTGCAAGACTGTTGTTCTTGCAAACATGTATAGCAATCCTATTCTCTCATTCTCACCCCTGTCTCCAAATAAATTAACAACAGAAGAATGCAATTATGTGTGCTCATCCACACTTCTGGCTTTGAGATAATTTCCAGTTTTGTCTGAACACTGTATACAACATCAAATATCAGTTATTGAAAAGCATGATGATGGAGCCAAGGAAGAACTACTCTAAATTCATGCATACGGTTTGGTATTTTAGTAGTTTTTCAGTTCCACCATCTTTTGTTGCATATAATAAGCGAAGGCCAGACAAACTATCAGAGTAAGAAGGGTGCCCAATTTTCAAAGCAAATATGAGTTGATGGTGGAGCTGATACAGAAATGCATGGAGGTTGAAGAATTTTTATGAATTTTTCCCTCAGCTGTGAAACACCCTCTCCTCTCAGAGTTATTTGTTATTTTTGCTTGTTTTTTTTAATTATTCTGAAAGTGTCTGTGTTGTTTGACTATTCAGGGGGTGATCAATACTGATCCAAGAAATATGACTTCCATTCTCAGGTAGCCAGAGAAGCCTGGTGGCTTCTATGTCAGTGAGGAGGTGAATCCACTCTGGGCTTTAGTGTGCACTTTAAAGGAGCTGTCCAAAGTTCTGAATCCTATCTTCAAAATAAGTCGACCACCTTGTGAATCTCCTTTAACGTTCAAACAAGAAACCAGAGTGGAATCACTGCTCCACTGGCATGGAAGGCACCAGCCATAGCAGCATTTAGCTTTGTGACCTTTTCATAGAATCAAATCTAAAAGCATTGCAACATCATCTGATTCTGTCCAGGATCCCTAATTGTTTGGTATTTGTTATCCTTAGAATAAGGTGTTGTTGAATGGAGTCAAAGCAGCAGCACATTGGTGCAACACTGACTGTAAGTCAAGTAGGCAAGTTCGTGGAATAAAATATTTTAGTCCAAATACATGGTTTTATTTATTATTTATTTATTTAATTTATTTACTTTCAAAAATGAAATTGGTGAACCTTCAACACAGCCTTTCTTGATGGGTGATTCTCCCTTCCCATAATTACTATATCCCTGAGCAATAATCCAACTGAAATCACTTTTTGACCAAATCCCATTAACATCAAAAGAACAAGTCAGATGTAATGAACATCAACCCCACTAAAACCTCACAGCTTCTTCATCAGGGGAGATGTGTTATAGTCACAGCATCTGTACCTACTTGAAGGAGCACCTCTCCCTACATATGGCTGCTTGAAGTTTGAGGTCAGGCAGGCATTTGTAGGGCTGTTCTTTGTCAGGCAACAGAGTGCAGGGCTAGCAATAGCAATAGCATGTGTATTTCTATACCACTTATCAGCTAAGTGCTCTCTAAGCGGTTTACAGATGTGTTTTAACTAATTGTCCCCAACAAGCTGGGTACTCATTTTACCAACCTGTGGAAGGTTAGAAGGCTGAGTGGACCTGGAGCCTGGCAGGATTGAGCTCATAGTCTTGTGGCTGCAGTACCAGCATTTAACCACTGCACCACCAGGGTCATTCACAGTCAAACAGAGACACTAACAGTAAGTATAGCTTACCTGTTCAGGGTGGAAAGAAACATTGTCCAGAAACAGTTCCAAGGTCCAGGAATCCAATGGACAACACGGTCAGACAGTCCAGGGTCAGGAAATCCAAGCAGGCAAAATCTTTTGAGTTGCCATATTTATATCTCCATGCACCTATAAGTGATAAGGTCTGTGTCAGATCATTAAAGGATTTTGGTAGTTTCCTTTGATTTCCCCTCTTTTTTGAACCAGATGGGTGCATCAAGGACCCCTCTAATGGCTTGTCACTTGCCGGGTGGCAGGAGGTTCTCAGATAGAGGAAAAGGCGAATGAATAACCCTCTGACTCCTATACAAAATGGGACTTATGCATACATACGTATACGTCAAACAACACAATGCTGGTCAGTAAATCCAGAAGTTCAAATAATCCCCCCAAAACTGCATTGTTTTCAAGCGGTTTCCTGAAATATAGAGAACATTGCTTAATTATTCCTAATGTTTAGTGAATGCCAGGTTGGTGAATGGGAAGACAGCTTCCCATTCCTCCAGAATGATTCTATGGTCCACTTCTGCCAGATGTGGACCATAGAGTTGTGCTGGAGGACCTAGAGATTCCTACAGACAAATCTTCCCTAGGCATTGCTAGGTTCTCCAGCATGAGTCTATGGCCCACTTCTACCAGAAGTTGACCATAGAATTATGCTGGAGGAGCGAGAGATTCCTAGAGAAGTGTTCTCAGGTTAAAAAAAAAAAAGTGCATTTGTGATTTTTATTTTTATTCATGTTTTTTCCACTTTTGCAGGGGTCTTGTGACCCCCAACCCCCATGAAAGTGGAGGGTTGACTGTAGATAGATGCATGATATGTACACATGTGAGGCTATATCGCCCTTCAGTCTGATTGAGTTGAACTCTTCCTATAAAAAAATTGACAGCTCAGTATAAAGTTTTTAGAAAGAAAATTAGGACAGATATGTTTGTGGAGATACGGTAGCTATTGATCGTTTTTGTAAGGAAGACAGCGGATACCCTGAGACCAGTAGGGTTTCTGTATAAATATTGGAAAGATTTGTTACAGGATTCCTAATACTTGACATTTTGGAAAACAGAAGTTCAGGATTATTCATGGGAAAAGGAAGAAAACTGTGCTGGAAAATGGATTCTATTTTTGAGAAAGTTTCTTTTGGAAATAATCCTTTTTTGACATTGGCAATCTATTTGTTTTTGTCATGATTACTGTATTAAATTTATGTTTGCGATACTATTAGAAGTAAACTAATGATTTTTTGTTTGTTTTATAATTCTTTCTATGAAACTCCTAACTGCTCTGCTTTTGTTTGTTTATCTGAGTTTTTTTTTAAAGAAAACTATCCTAATCAGACTGTTCAGCAGAATGTGACATTGCCGCTATTTTCATAGAAATGCTCTTTCCTTAGGCAAAGTACAGACCACGAAAGTTCTATCGCTTTGTCTGAGATTTACGGCTTTTGCCAACACTGCAAGAATTTCCCCTTTTCTTGCCCAGTCTTGCTGTGGTGGCCTTTTGGATTTAACAAATGAAGCCATCAGCAGACCTGTTCGTCTCTCTTCCTCTTTATACCTTTTTTAAAAAATGAGGGCTGTCAACCAATTAAAGAAAGGCTAGTCCCCGAATCGTGACATTTAATTAGCTGATTCACTTTAAAGAAATATGCATATGGACCAAACTGTGGGAGGAAGTTCACAGGAAGACAATTTAATTTTTTAAAAGGTTATCCCTTGTAGGAAAAGGGCATTTTCTGTCCTTCCTCTTATTCCACCCCATTTCCCATTACAGTTTTAGTAACCAGGGGCTTGCAGTTCATCTGCCCATGAAGGCATCTCTGTCTGATATAAGCTCAGAAAGGAAATATTCACGGGCAGATACAGTGGAGAAAATGACAGAAGGAGGCAAGATGGCAATGCAAGAGATTCTTGCATTAGGATCAGGGCTGGAAAGAATTTTCAACAGTATTCCAAGCACGGTTGGAAAAAACAAAACAAAACATGTACTTTGTGAATATCAGGATATTCTTACATGGATCATCCCGGATTTATGTGAACCTTCTGGGCTTGGGACCTCACAAACTTCACATGTGCTTTGTGTGCATGTGTGTGTGTGTCTTGTGTGCCGAAAACAGTATTTTCTGTGCAAGAAACACCACTTTCTATACAGAAAGTAATATTTATAATTGTAATAAAAATAATAATCAGGACCTCAGGTTAAGAAATCCTGTCATCAGCTGAGAGAATGTGATATGCCCAAAATCATACAGTGTATTTCCATGGCTGAGCAGCAATTTGAACCCTGAGCTTTTTAGGACCTGCATCTGGCTACCAGGAATGGTATGCTTTGGATGGGCACTATGTCTAATTGGCATCATGTTTAATTGCAATATGTTTTAATTGGCTCTCATATCAAAATCAAACCTGAAAGGTGATGGAGAGGTCAAACTGTTCAGGGGAGAACTCTGACTGTGAACATGAGAAGAAGAGACAGGTCAACCTAAACACCCTCCAGGTAAGACTAAATCATTTGTCAGGGAAATGATTGGTGTTCCTGTGGACAATAAGCTTAAAGTAGAAGCTGGAGTTTCCCAGAGAATGCAATTGTGAGAAGCCCACCAGGACACTGATTGACAGATAGCCGTCCTCTGTTCCCCATGGTCTCCTTCCTCTTTCCTTGTAGCAACAGCTATTACAACATCCATTATGTCGTTGTTACTCAATACTGTGAACATTAGTGGGTTGATAGTCCATTGTCTGTGTTGCAGCTCCGATTGTTCCACACCTGTAACTCCACTGCCACAAGCTATTTTTTGGGCACAAATACCCCTGATTCCAGGATGTCCAGTACAGTCTCTCAAAGGTTTGTCCGTCATTCTGTCCATCTGGCTCCTGAACAAGAACTATCCTTAGGTCTTACCTAACCCAAGCCACATTTCAGCTTCTTCATACTCTTCTGAACTGATAATTATAAACCCCAAAGCCTCCCGGCTGCTCTATCCATATTTTTTTCCTCCCGTTATCCTTCATTTAGCTCTTGTGTGAATGTGTGACTGTTTGAGTGCACGCATGAGTGAATTCCCCCCAGTAAAAGCATCTTTTCCTGCATGAGGCTGTAAACATTGCTAGGAAAGGTCTTGCTAAGTTACCCCCCTCTCATTAGGCTTCTGATTTTGAGCTGATTCATTCCCCACTTTTGCAAAGAGGCATTTGGCATCATGGGGTGGCCCTTGTGGCATGTACGTTTTGGAGTGACAATCTCTCAGAATCTTAATCAAATATTCAGACTGCAACACGTCACTGGCTCCCTAGTTATCATGCTCGGTTGCTGTACCCAGTGAAGGAGACTGAGGCAGCAAAGGTGACCTCACCTTCCATTTTAAAAAAGCATCAGTTCTTTTTATGTCCCTTCCCAAACCATTCAAACCAATGGAAGGGAAATTAATCGTGCTGGCAACTGTACGTTTCATGGTAGCTATGCTAACTATGCTAAATTATGTCATGTTCTTGGGTGCCTTCAAGTCACTTCTGACTAATGGTGAACCTATCGTGGGGTTTCCTGGGAGTTGAAAGTGTGTGAAGTGCCCAAGGTCACCCCGTGGATTTCCATGGCCAAGCAGGAAACTGAATGCTCATCTCCAGGGATGTAATCCAATGCTCAGACTCTTACACTATGCTGTTAACTAACAATACCATAAGTCATTTCCATCTCATTTTTTGAGTTCTCTGTATATTTAAAAATGAATTAAAAATAACATGCAAATATGTATTTAGAGCCAGCATGGCATAGTGGTTTGACTATGACTTTGGAGATCAGGGTTTGAATGTCCTTTTAACCATGTTTGACCACTGCCATGCCATGTTTGGCCACTGGGTGACCTTGGGAAGTCACACTCTCTCAGCTTCAGATCAAGGCAGAAGCCAGCCCCCACAACAAATGTTGCCCCCGCCAAACCATGACAATTCATGTTATCATCACTATAACTTAGAAATGAAGTCACACAACAACAACAGCAAGACATATGTATTTGTTGCTCTTGCTGCTAGGTCAGTGTGGTGAGAGGTGAGCCAGATACACAGCACATGGCATAAATTCCTTTTGGGAACCGTGAGGCCTCAACTTGATTTTGACAGCTGTCTAATGTTGGATTGGCATGTCTGGATACCAGATTGGATACCACCCACCTACCCACCCATCCAAATGCTCCTCTTGCTGGCCTGACTGCTGGAGGAACCAAGTGGGGTCACAAGTGTGGAGTCCATGTGAGCATGCAGCTGCTATGTGGTTCCCTCTAAACTGTTGGTGAGGCATATCCCACAATCCCCAAGCAGGGGCTAGACCTTTCTGCATCACCCTAAGGCCACTTAATGGGATCCCATAAAGGACAGTGTCATCCTGACTCCTCCACAATTTTGGATGAGCTACAGCAGCCAGCTAAGTCCTCCTGTTCAGCAGGTCAGGTTGGTTCAGAGCAGGAGGAGCTGGAGGACAGCCCCCCCAGTCCTGAAGAAAGGCAGAGGCTCAGGCACTTGGCCCAGACCATTTCCTGTAGATGAAGTGAGAGGCTGCAATCAAGATACTGGGAGGAGCACATCTGTGGAAATAACATCCTGAGATCTGAGCATTGGCTGAACATGGTACCTATAAAAGGAAGTTACAACCACCAAGTACCTCGCTGAGGACAACTTCAGTCTTCCTTTCCTAGCAAAAGTGTGTTTATTGGATTTACAATCCCTGGACTGTTTAAGGACTCATCTACCACGACTCCCTGGAAATCTCTGATGCATGGCTTTCTCAACCCTGGGCTGTTTGATATTGCATATCTCTTGCTTCCATGGCTTACTGACCTGGGAACTCTGAACCTTGTTGGGGTTGAGAGCAAGACTGGGAGCTCCTGCAAGGCACCCCACCTGTGCCCAGCCCTCATGCCATACTTAGCAAAGTTGTGATGAGATCTAAATCCAGCATACGGAACATACAATGGCTCCATAGCAATGCCAAACAGTGCTGATCCAATATAGGGCGGGGTGGGGTGGGGGAGGCAGCCCAAAAAAGACTCCTGGAGTGGTGACAGAACAGCCACTTTTATGCTCACTGCGTTCACCAAAGGAAACAGTACTCCTTCTTTCCTGCCCCAGGACTTTCTTGCCATGTACTCTGGTTGGTTTTCTGGGCTCCTGAACCAAAAGAAGGCCATACAGCAAAGAGGGGAAATAGCAGCCCCTGCTTTCCTCATGCCTTCTCGCAGAGCAGCGAAACTACCATCTAATAAGTCGGGGGCTATTCCTTGCATGTATTTTCTATCTGACTTTCTATCACATTTGAAAGCATATTTTGAAACCCCATCCCTTTCCTGAGTTGAGAAGTGCATTGGAATATTTGGGAAGTGCCAAAATAAATCAGTTCCATCCCTCAGGTCTTTCCAGGAGATGGAAAATTCAGTCCTTTGTATCGGAATCAGAGCTTGGGAAAACCACATGTTTGGATGATGGCTTCCAGACCCCGCCCCCCCCGCCAGCCAGCTTGACTAATGCTGAAGGGAATTCTGGGAATACAGTCTAAAACAGGGATTTTTCCAAGCACTGATCAGAATCTGGAAGGATGGAATTCCTGGAACTTCCTTTCTTGAAAGGCAGTTCCAGTTCCTCCTGAGCCATAGAGCTATGGCCAGAAAACCCCAAGAGAACCTGATTGGAGCAACCTTGAAAGGAGCTCAAACTTATACCTCTCCTCTGGAAACACTCCTAGGTATCAAATAGGTGGAAGTAATGCACTGTGTAGCAGTTACTTTCCCTCCTGCTTCCTTTTCTTTTCATTCTTTGCTTAGAAAGCTCAACCATTCAGCCAGATGCTCTCTGCATAGCACTGCAGGAAAGCTGGCAGCTGGCGATTGTTTGAAGTGAAAGAAACGTTAAGCTGCCCAATTGATTTTTGGGTGTGCTTGCACTGCTGTCAATGCGCTTGTGGGGAGGGGGTTAGGATTAAAATTTTACATACTATAGGGTTATTGAAACCTGCTTAATATTAGGTGACTGGCATTGCCATCACTAATTCAAAAGCCAAAGGAGGATTGTGTTGCGGGGGGAACAGGGCATGCACCGCAAACCTGCACCCACTCAAAGTCTTTAAAACACAAAAAGCCTGGACAAAATTGCACATGGAGACAGCCATAGCTCGAGGCAGTGTGTGGAGAGAGGGAGTTGAGCCAATTGTGGACTGCAGTGCTTTGTTGACTGCAAAGGTTGAAGAACACCTGAGGTCCCAGTAGTCATTAAGTGAGAAAAGAGCAGAACAAAGCAAGCGATTGCAGGGGGAAAGGGAGGGGGAGGAGGAAAAGAATAAAGTGGATTTTGGGGCCTCTGCCTGCATTGGTAGTGCATTTTGAGCTGAGGTGTTGAATTACAGCTGGAATGACCAGAATGGCTTTAGGGGGGTTTCTGGTCTGCTGTGCTAGATCTGAGCCTCCTCCATCAGTGGTTGCTCTTTCTTCCTGTTCTAAGAGGGAGAAATTAGTCAGTGACTTCTCTTCCATTGACTTAACAAGAACCAACGGCCAATTGGCTTATCTTGTTCCAGAATCTCCTCCATTAGTGGCTGTTCACCTCTTTACCATGGAGGGAGAGGTACCTCAGTGAAGACCCCCTTTGTTGGCCCAGCAGGAACTAAGGCCATTTCTGCATTACACTGTTACAGCGCTATTATTCCACTTTCAACATCCTGTGGAATTCTGGGGTTTCCTGAGGCCCAAGAGCTCTCTGGCTGAGAATTCTAAATGGTCCTCCTGAAACTGCAAACCCCAGGATTCCTTAGGATGTTGAAGGTGGAAAAATAACACTATAACCGTGTAGGGAAGAAATGGCCTACCTTCCAGTTGGCTTTTCTCTTCTTAATAACTCCTCCATCAGTGGTTGTTACTCTGGTCTGCTGCAATGGAATAAAAATCAGTGAGAACCCTTTTGCTTATCTGATGGAAATTAACTTCCATTCGGTTCTTCTCCTCCTAGTATCTCTTCCATCAGTGGACGTTTCTCCCGTCTGTTGAAGAGACAAAGATAAGTCAGTGAAGATCCCTTCACTGGAGAGATGGAAACCAACTGCTAACTGGTTCCTGTCCTTTCAGTATCTCGTCCATTAGTGGTTGTTCTTCCTGTTTACTGTAGAGGGAGAGATAAATCAGTGAAGACCCCTTTATTGGCCTGGTAGGAACTGATTGCTGATTAGCTCTTTTCCCTCCAGTAACTGTCCCTTAGCGGCTGTCCCTCCTGTGTGCTGCAGAGGGAGAGAGACAAGTCAGTGAGGACACTTTACTGGACAGATGGAAACCAACTGCTAAATTGTTCCTCTCTTCCCAGAGTCTCCTCCATTAGTGGTTGTTCCTCCCTTCTGTTGCACAGGGAAAGATACGGTATGTTAGTGGCCTGGTAGAAACTGCTATTTGGCCCCTCTCCAGTCCCTCCTTCCTTAGTGGCTGTTGCTTCTGCTGCCCACAGAGGGAGATATAAGTTGGTGAAGACTAATAGCCAGCATTCTCTCCTTTTCCCATTACTTGGCTGTTCCTCCTATCTGTTGCAGAGGGAGAGATATGTCAGCAAGGACCCTTTCACTGTCCTGTTGGAAACCAACTGCCAATTGGTTTCTGTCTTCTCGCTGCCTCCTACATTATTGGTCCTTCCACCACAGAAGGAGAGATGAGCCAGTTTGGAACTCTTCATCAGCTTGGTCGGATCTAGCTGCCCACTGGATCTTGCCCTTCATCAGAACCTCCTCCTTCCTTGGGCATTTTGCTAGTTCCTCTTCCTTCCCTCCCCTAAATATTAAAAAGAAAAGTCAAGAAAGGGTCAAAACCCTTTTTTTTCTCCAGTGTTGAGAAACCCTGAAGAAAAAAAAATTCCTGGACTGACAAGAATGTTCACAGTTCAGCCTTATACTTTATGTAGAAAACAGCAGTTGATCACAGGAACCAGCATTTTCTGTGCAGAAAATAATATTTCTAGACAGGAATATTCTTCTCTGTGCAGAAAATGCTATTTTTTGTGTGCAAAAGTGCAATATGCAATTTTTGTGTGGAATAAATCCTGAACTGCAAATAGGCTTTGAAAAGTGTGTGTGTGCTTGAAGACTTTCTTGCAGCAGGAAGGAAATAGTTATAATTCCTTTATGCTTCCTCTGAGAAGAAAGTTAGTGAAGAATTATATCTCTAATTGGGAGCTGCAGTCCTGCAACATCCAAAGGGCTGCATGATTTCTATCCCTGGTGTACGGCATGTATTCAGATCCTTCAGGGATATTTTTCTTAAACAGCAGCACTAAGAATATAATTGCCCTGGGCCCTTTATTTTTGGTGGTATGTTAAGATTTTTTTATTATGTCAATTACCCTTTTATGCAGTTTTAAGTACAAATTATCCATATTTGCGTCCTATACAGCCCCGAGAAAAAGTTGTCTCCTGAGTCTGCGTGTAATTTCTATTCATGCAAATTGCAGAATTAAGCATCAAGGTGAACAGCACAGAGTTAGGCTGATTTACAAATGAATTCCTACAGATTTTACATCTTTACCACCCCACGAGTTCCAAAAAAGAATCCATAGTATTGCTGCATTAGGTTACGCTAACAGTGAGCGTTAAGTCAGGAAGAACCCAAGAGAATTCCTGAAGAGCTGCCAGAATGTTTGCAGATGCTCTGAAGTTATGGAACTTCACGTCAATCTTCATAGGTATTTATTCATAAAGAAGAGAAGACAACCCACCCCTGTGAATTCTTTCTGCACATTTTGTCTCTGTTTTATTTGAGAGTAGATGACTGAGAGAACGGCACTCAATGTCTTCCTATCTGTGTCATTGCCTTTGTATTTCACGGAACATTTGAGCGGGTAATGATTCAAACGCGGCCACAGGTCTACTCCTCCACATGTCAATGACTACACACCTGCGCAAGAGAAACACGTGTTCAGATCTTAAACCAAGACATTTGTGCACATGTTCATGGCACAGTCTGTTGGACATGATGTAGTCTCTGAAGTCAGCATCAGTCCAGAATTCAACATGACAAACAGTGATGGATGAACTCTTTATTCTCCCAAGGCAGACTGTTCCCTGGTGCTCATGTCAGAATGACCTTGAGGGCAAAACAGCACTTTCTTCCCCATTTTGACTTTAAAAGTTAATTATTTTTATAATATACATTATGTCCACTTGACAGTCTACCTGGTGTTACTTATTGGAGTCTTGGACCACTAGCGATTTGAATTCCACTCAAGAATCTAGGAACCAGTGAGACACTGTTGGATAATGTGACTAGGAGCTTCATGCTAAGACAGATGACCTCAGCATGGCCAGGTCTTAGGTTCATGAGGATTAGCTGGACAGCCCAACTCAATGGGCTTGAGATGATCCTCTCAATTACCCAAACTCAGAAGACGATAGCCAACAAGACAGCTCCAATGAAGCAACCAATGGGCAATGTCTTGAGACCTCTTCCCATGGAAATTCCCCTTTGTTTCCTCACCTGCCCAGACATTAAGGGACTATCATGACTTCCATCAGTTCTTTGTCACCTGAAGACCGTTAGCTCGTTCTTGACCCCTTTGTTCATTCTGCCAAAGAGCAATTAGCACCTTCTCTTTCAGAGTGGGAAGCAGGGTACATAAACCCCAGCTCCAGCCCAGGTAATTTGCTTAGTACTTTCAACACATGTTGGTGTGCTCTGCTGCACAAGGGCCCCTCAGATTCCTGTACGTTGTATTACCCTCGGACCTTCAGTCTGAGCCACACTTCACCTTGAACTTGAACTTCAGAAATGTAAATTATCACCCACTTCATCCCAAACTCTCTCACTATCTAACCTTTCTCTCCTTTCCCTTTTCTAGCCCTGTATGGTTCATGCTTGATTTCTTGCATGTGATTTCCCCCAATAAAACATTCTTCCAACTGGTGTCGTGCAGTTAGTACACAGGTGAAAAGGTTGCTCCTCTTGCAGACTTCCTTTTTGAGTTACAACCCCCCCCACTTTCCACAGAGTCAATGACATTGTGGGTAGCTCCCAGAGTCATTCCTCTTTTGGGGTAATGCCAGAACAAAATACATTTATACAAATATAATAATGATATTCATCATTTTTGCTCCAGGCATGAGAAGAAAGAATGTGGGAGCTCACTGGAACTTAATCAAGGATAAAGAGGTATGAAAACAAGGGGCACATTGGCCTTCGTTTCCTCTTCCACCTTCCCCCTCTTACAGGAAAAGGAAGCCATGGCTTGGCTTGACAAATGCTCTGAAATGCAGAGCTCCTTTGTGTATTGACCTGCTAAAGTGTTTCACCTCCCACTGCTCAGTTGTGATTCTGTATTAAAATTTGTGTTATTGTTGTGTAGCAGCCGTTCTTCTCCTTTCCTCCCCCCCGAAGAAGAAGAATAAATAAATAAGCAACACGAAGCCTCACCATACAGAAATAAAAGATTCGATCATCATTGTATTACAGAATGGGATGGCAAACCTTGTTTGAGAGTTTCCTGAGGAGAGAATGCAAATAGCAAAAGAAACAAGACTGATTTAGGGAGAAAGAGAGAGAGAGAGAGAGAGAGGCAAATAAAGCCTGTTGAAAATGTATGAGCTTTGTCATTTGTACAAGCATTAATATTTAATTTTCCTTTTTCACAGTCTATTACCTCTCAAATTTGCAAGATGCCAGCTCTTTCCAAGTCTGGAGCAAGGCTAGGTTGGATTCTGACAGGCCTGACATGCCCTCAGATCGTATTGTCTTGTGTGCAATAAAGTCAAAGCCAACAAACAACTGATAAACTGGTTGAGAAGGAGTGAGATAGCTGAAGACCCAGAATATATCACACAAACATGGTTTAGAATGAGCTGAGGGTTTGGGCTGAGATGTTTTTTTTCTGCCTGAGTGTCAAGGACAAGAAAGTGTCCCTCTCCATGATAGCCATGTTTAAATATTTGAAGGGATGTTCTGTTGAAGATGGAGCAAGTTTGTGTTCTGCTGCTCCAGAGATTAGGACATGGAACAATGGATTCAAACTACAGGAAAAGAGATTTCACCTAAACATCAGGAAGAACTTCCTGATGGTAAGAGCCATTCGACAGTGGAATATGCTGCCTTGGAGTGTGGTGGAGTCCCCTTCTTTGGAGGTTTTTAAACAGTGGCTGGCTGGCCATTTGCTGGGAGTGCTTTGAATGAGGGTTCCTGCATGGCAGGGTGTTGGACTTGATGGCCCTTGTGGTCTCTTTCAACTCTATGATTCTATGAATCCATTATTCCTTTGCCTAAACCATATGCAGAAGCCAAGTGAAGTGGCCGTTAAATGCTCCTTAGTGGAGGCCAATGGCTATATGTGGTTAATCTGCTCTGGGCTATCAATTTTTAGGGAACTGTCCAAGGTATAAAACCAATTTTGGGGGGAAAGTTCAGGACCTTGGATAATTCCTCTATCCACTCTGCTTCAGGACATGGAAGTAGAAATGTGCCCACACACCAATACTGTGGCCCATTAAGCTTGGGAAAGAAGGAATAGGTTGTATAAAGGGTCACTGGATAGCTCCTTATACAAGGATGTAAAAAAGTCCAATCACTGTCCTAGCCTGGAGCTAAGCCAGCATAATGCACCAATAGGAATTTGGGCTAGAAACTCATTTCTCATCTCATAGCCACCTGTGGTGGTGGTAGTTTTGCAAATCAAAGCATGGGGTGGGGTTGCGCCTTGCTTTACGAAAGAATTGTACTTCCTAGAGGATTTCAGGATTCTAGATTTTCTTTTATAATGCTTTTTTTTATTGGAGAATATCTGGGAGCCCTGGAGGGACACAAAAATAGCAAGGAGGGCCACGTGCCACCCACAGACTACACATTAGCCATCTCGATTTGCCTAATAGTAGTATCTGCCTTGGCTGTGCAGAGCAGCTATTGGCATTTCTTTACTGAGAAAATTAATTCATTTATTATTATTATTGACTATTCCTCCTCTTCCTCCTTGTCGTCCTTCTCTCAGATGGCCACCATACTTCCCCACACTCCTGTAGACTTGAATCTTAGGCCCTTTTCGCACAGGCCTTTTCTCACGCGACAGCCCCGTGAGCCTCGCGGGAGTGGGAGCGTCGCTCTGCACAACGCACTCCCACTTCCGCCGGGCTCACGGGGCTGAAGTGGCATGAGCGCGGGTTTTTTGATTTTCGCTTCCAAGCGAAATTCACCCGCGCTCGCGCAACGCTCTCGGCGCCTGCGCGCACTTACCTTTCGTGCGGAGCATCTGGGAGCCGGCCGGGTCGCGCTTCCTTCCCTCCGCCCCTGCGGAAGGAAGGGACGGGGCAGGGCGCTCGCGCGACATGTCCTGTTTCGCGCGCGCGGGGGGGGCGGACGGAAGGAGCGCCTTTCTCTCTCTCGCGCGCAGGGGGGCGGACGGGAGGAGCACTTTTCTCTCCGTGCACATGGGGGGGCGGACGGGAGGAGCACTTTTCTCTCTCTCGCGCGTGGGGGGCGGACGGGAGGAGCGCCTTTCTCTCTCTCGCGCGCGGGGGGGGGAATGGACGGATGCGCGAGCCGCCGCCACCTCCGGGAGGCTGCCGCTTTGCTGCTCCTTCCTTCGCCTGCGGAAAGAAGGAGGGGGGAAGCGGCAGCCTCCCGTAGAAGGCTTGTTGCGCGAGCCGCCCTCCCCCGCTCGCGCAAGAAGGCTAATGCGAAAAGGGCCTTACTGTTAGTCCTGATTGGTATAGGTTCATGGAGCCAAAGAGATTTACCATTGCTTTGATCTTCCATTGAGCTGTTGTGTCTACTGCTCTTCCGTAGTTGGGATTAAGAAATACAGTTGAGTCTCCTCCTTCCAAGCCCTTTGGTGGTGTAGTAAATGGTGGCCAGGCCACCAAAATGGCAGTCTTGTTGCTTCCAAGGTGACTGTTCCAACTACCACTGAGAAAAAGTTAACATGAAAATTTTGGTGCCCTCTTCTGGAAAATCAGTGAATTTCCACCCAAATGCACCAACCTTCTAGCACAGGAACCACAAGTTTTGGTTCCTAAGCACCCTCTTTTGTTTTTCCTAATCGGTGATAGAAAATGGGGGGAGGAGGAGATGGCAATTGAAAACCTTGGGTGAAAAGTGAGCTCTGCTTTGAAATCTGAAGTACTGGAGTTAATCCCCAAGAAGGTATAGAACTGAGCTGTGCTTTGTATGCCTGGTGTGAAAAAAATGTCCAGATGGGTAGGAATTACTTTGGCTTGCTTTCACCCAAATGTTCTTAGCACAGGAATGTGGACTGTGAGATCCATTCCAATTTAGAACTCCTCTCTTGGGCGCCAGAAGATTCCCCCATCCCTGAGTCAAAGAGCAGCATTTCCCTACATTTGGATACCCAGGGTGCCATTTCAGTCTGAAAAGTTCTCTTTCAGTGTTACGCTCAACTGTTATGCACATTTTTAAAAGACAAACTCTGCTTTCTGACCCCGGTTAGACAACATCCAGAGCAGGGCTAACAAAATGATGGCCTGTGGACCACAGGCAACTCCCATATCCTTTTTATGTCCCCCTTAAAGTCCTGATTCCTATGTATGTGTTGGAGGAAAGAAAGCTGCCAGGAAGAACATTGGTTTGTTTGAAATGTGGTGCTGGAGAAGAGTTCTGTGGATACCCTGGACTGCTAAAAAGACAAATGAATGGATCCTAGAGCAAATCAAGCCTGAACTCTCCCTAAAAGCCAAGATAACTAAACTGAGGCCATTTCTGCATTTCACTGTTACAGTGCTATTATTCCACTTTCAACATCTTATGGAATCCTGGGGTTTGCAGTTTAGGGATGGGCATTCAGAATTCTCATCCAGAGAGCTCTTTGACCTCAGGAAACTACAAACCTCAGAATTCCACAGGATGTTGAAAGTGGAATATTAGCACCATAACAGTGTAGTGTGGAAATGGCCTAAGGCTGTCAGACTTTGACCGTATGAAGAGTTAATTAGATTCACTGGAAAAAACAATAATGCTTAGTAAAGTGGAAGGCAGTAGGTTAAGAGAGAGGCTGAGCTACAGGTTGATTGATTCAATCAAGGAAGCCACAGTTGCCCGAGTTTGCCAGTTTGCCAGGAAGTGATGTTGGGATTCTTGGAGGTCTCTCTTTGGTAGGCTCACCATAAGTTGAAGTCAACTTGATGGCAATGAACAAGAAAAATTCCACTCAAACTCTCACTTTTCAGGTGGAAAAATGCTTCCCAAAGGTTAATCACTTCTCCTGGAAGCCTTCCAGAATGGTAGGTTTCCTTAAAACACTACCAATTCCAACCTCCCAAGAACACCCAAACAAGCTCCAAAACACCTTGAACTTCTGGTTGCAATTTTTGGCTGACTTTTGACAAAAAAAAAAGGGAGGAAGGCATGAACTACCATCGCAGTGCAGGGGTGAATTCACTGTCCCATGTCCTGGTTTATCCACTCCTCTTCCAGAGAGAGGGGGAACAGAGAAGAAGTGGCCTGCCAACCATTTTGAGCCCCTCAGAGGAGAAGGCCAATTTGTACTAAACTAGTGCTAGATGCAATTTCTCTGGCAATAAGGAAATTGATTTCCCTAATGGCTCACTTTTTCAGTATGGAAAGACAGAGCTGGCAGCAGCACGGAACAAAATCCACAACTCATCACTTTGTATGAGTACTAAGAGGGAGGACAAGGGTGGAGGAGAGAAAAAGAGGAAGAAATGAGTGGAATTCTCTTCTGTCACTCTTGGCTGCTGGTGTGATTTCGACAGTGATATAAACTTTCTAGTCTATGGGTTAAGTTGTGGGGAGGAATCATGCAGCCCTCAAGATAAATGGTTCTCAAACTCTGGTTCACTATATATTTTAGACTTCAGTTTGCAGAATGCTTAGCCAATACGGACAGGGCTCTAGGATTATGAGAAATGAAGTCCCAAACATATGAAGGACCACGTTCTAGATGTTGTTGGATTGCAATTCCCAGCAGCTCTTGCTAACTTAGCCACTGATAAGGAATGCTTGGAGTTGCAGTCCAACAGTATCAGGAGAGCCATGTGATTTTCATCCCTGGATTAAAATACTCACCAGCCAAATTTTGAGGCAAGTCTTTGTCCAGTAGGAAGTAAAGTTCACCCAGTTTATGTATTTACTAGCATATATACCTGGTGATGCCCAGGATTTTATTTTCCTCTTAAGAACTCACCAAACTGTCTTCTCCAGTACCTGTAACTTTTCCCCATATTTCCCAAAGCAATCTGTATTCAGAGTTATTTACATACACAGTTTTGGTTCCTGAGGGAATACATTGTCCTCCACCTTGCTGCTCAGCCTCGTCTCCATAGCAAGTGGTCTGAGCTCTCTGGCTGAGAATTCTAAAGGCCCCTCCCTGAACTGCCAACCCCAGGTTTCCATAGAATCTTCACAGCCAGCCAATCGTATGAGGTCTTCTCGTGCCTGTCTGATACAGATAGACAAACTCACTCATTAACAGACAAACTTTGACTTTTATATAGTAGATGTATGTATGCCTTCATTTCGATCCATATCAGCCTCATCTTTCTCACAACATTCTTACAGCATCTAATTAAAGCAGGTAAAAAATCTAAGGATAAAAAGTTATGAAAATCATTAGATAATTTTAGTAAAATACCACTAATTCAAAACAGTATAAATAGTTTTGAAAGCATAACAACACAGAAGAATGTGGAACAAACATAGGCCATTTCCGCACTACACTGTTATAGTGTTATTATTCCACTTTCAACATCCTAGGGAATCCTGGGATTTGTAGTTTAGAGAGGGGCGTTTAGAATTCTCAGCCAGAGAGCTCTTTGGCCTCAGTAAACTACAAAGCCCAGAATTCCACAGGATGTTGAAAGTGGAATAAGAGCGCTATAACAGTGTAGTGTGGAAAGGCCCATAGTCTCTTAAAAGACATTTTTGCACCACCAGTCAATTATCAACTGCCCCTCTTTAATAGAAAAGTGTTTATTTTCCAGGGGAAGGAGAACAGAGAATGGACCAGTTTAGCTTCCAGTGGCAGAGAGTTCCACAGCCTTGGAGCAGCTACTAAGAGGTCCTTCTTACATCTCCTCACCAAGCAGGCCTATGACAATGGTTGGGACCAACAGAAACTCCACGACCCACCTAACTTTCTAGCTTGGAAACCTATTCTTTTCTACTCCCAGCTGGTGGGTGTTCTTTCTTTTGATTCGACAGATGTTAAAGAGAGCAGGAAAACATTCTTTGGAGCCAATTTCCCCATTTTATAGGGTTCTGTAGAGAAGCTGTCTGCCACAGTCAGATAAGGACTCTAATTTTGTAAATGAGTACACTCTGAAAGGCCATTAAGTAACTAATGTGATAAGTGATTGTAAATTATAACAGCAAGGAGAAAACCAAGGCAGAACCTTTCATGAAAAATAAGGATGGTGCATTTGAGCAGGGCCTACTTACTTTATTTACTTGGATATACATTTTCCTTATTAAAAGGTAACCACTTAGTGCCTCCATTGTCACAGGTCTGCCTGGTGAAGACACATACGAGGGACTTCTTGGTCGCTGCTCCCAGACAATGGGATTCTCTCCCAGTGGAAGCTAGTGTGGTGGGAGGGAATAGCAGGGCAGTTGATGACCTGCTCTTGGAGATCTCTCATTCATAGATCATAGAGTTTGAAGAGACCCCAGGGCCCATCCAGTTCAACTCCCTGCTATGCAGGAACACCCATCAAAGCATTCCCAACAGATGGCCATCCAGTCTCTGCTTAAAAAGCTAAAAAGAAGGAGACTCCACCACACTCCACTGAGGCAGCATATTCCACTGCCAGACAGCTCTGACCATCAGGAAGTTCTTCCTGAGCTTTAGGTGGAATCTCCTTTCCTGCCACTTGAATCCATTGCTCTTTGTCCTAGTCTCTGAAGCAGTGGGAAACAAGCCTGCTCCCTCCTCGATATGGCATCCCTTCAAATATTTAAACATGGCTATCATGTTCCCTCTTAACCTTCTCTTCTGCAGACTAAACATACCCAGCTCCCTAAGCTGCTCCTCATAGGGCTTCATGGCTTCCAGACCCTCCACCATTTTGGTTGCCCTCCTCTGGACATGTTCCAGCTTGTTGATATCCTTCTTGGATTGAGGTGTCCAGAACTGGACACAGTATTCCAAATGAGGTTTAACCAAAGCAGAATAGAGTGGTACCATTACCTCCCTCGATCTAGACACCATATTCCTATTGATGCAACCAAGAATTGCATTGGCTTTCTTGGCTGCCGCATAACACTGCTGACTCATGTTCAGCTTGTGATCTACCAAGACTCCTAGATCTCTTTCACATGTATTGTTATCCAGCCACGTGTCCCCCATACTATATCTGTGCATTCCATTTTTTTCTGCCCAAGTGTAGGACCTTACATTTCTCTTTGTTGAAATTCATTTTGTTAGCTTTGGCCCAGCTCTCCAATTTATCAAGGTCATTTTGAACCACACCCAATTTGGTATCATCTGCAAATTTGATCAGCATGCCCTCTGCTCCTTCATCCAAGTCATCGATGAAGATGCTGAATAGCACTGGGCCCAGGACAGAACTCTGTGGCACCCCACTAGGCACTTCTGTCCAGGATGAAAAACAGCCATTGGTGAGCACCCTTTGGGTTCTGTCAGTCAACCAATTACATAGGGTCAAAAATCAATTGAGCAACAAATAATAGCAATGAATTCTTCACAGAGGTGTGTTTTGATGGAAAGACAAAAACAACTTCCTGTCCAGAACCACCTACCCACCTAAAGATGATTGAAATGAAAAAGATGTGTATCTTTTTGTGATTCTCAGAATATAAGATCCAGAATACTTTTGATGGCTTATGCCACCGTAATGCTCCATTGCAAGATGTGCTTACATCCATGCAAGACACTTTTTTGGGACTGATGTGAAGCAATGGCAGAAGACAGAAAGAGGAAGCCGTTTCGATCTCCAGATAAAACTGCCTTGCCAGCTCCTTGCTTCCCTGCTGTCATAGGCATCAGCTGTCCATTGTCAGGCTAAGATATTCATTGTGCAAATGGAACTTCACTTTGCTCCTTGAACTATTCCTTACAGGAATCCCTGACTGGTTTAGATCTTCCTTGGACTGTTTCTCAGACCAACATTATCTTTGCTTTGCTTTTATAGACTCTCTATATGAATGACCCTAGACTTGCTTGGTTTCTCTATTTCTTTTCTCTTGAACCATAGGCTTACTCTCCTTGGCACTCACCCCCCTGAAACAGGATGGCTGGTTGATGAATGCTTTTCTAGGATAACTGACATGGAAGGTGTGCAGAAACTCCTTCCCTCTTCGCCTCTTCTCCTTGATTTCTTGGACCAGGTTAGAATGGTCTTCACCTTACAATGATGTTCCCCCTGTGAAGCAAAGGTACAACCTCCCGGTACCCTTGTTCTTCCAACCTGATCCCTTAAAACTCACCTAGCATCAGCAGCAAAACCGAAAAAGGCATCTTATCCCACAGTTTTGTTTTCTAGATGCTCATTTGAAACAAGAGCCAAATGCTGCTATTTCTCTCTTTCTCTCTCCCTCCGGTTTTGGGTTCCTGATTTGACATTTTTAGATTATTTTGATTGATGCTGTTTTCAGCGTTGTTTTGCTGCTGTGTTTATTGAATGTTTGGTTTGTTAGCCCCCTCAATTGTTTGTATAGGAAGGAGGGGGGTATATAGATACTGGAAATAAATAAATGCAGATTGAAATGAAATTGTAAACTAACCTTTATTTGTACAATACATCTTCCTTATTCTCTCTCTTCCTCCCTCTCTCCCACACACATGCCTAGAATGAGCTGCCTTCGGCTTTAGTTATACTCCAAACAGGCCTAGTGAAATCTGTAGGACTTAATTCAGTCATGGCTGACTCAGATTTTTTGCATTTCAGTGGGTCCACTCTAAGGTCACTGAAATCCATCGAGGGTTGTAGCTATCATGGAGGCAAAATGAGGGTGCTGTCCTCCCAATAAAAATTCTGCCCCTATGAAATTTTCATTCAGGCCCAACATTTCTAGCATTGCAGTAACTTAAAATCCAATCTTTGAGAAATATACTTTAGACATGCAAAGAAAAGGGGCAAGCAAAGTGACCAAGGGAATGTGAACACGGCAAGCATGAGGATTTTAACTATGAATTGTTCTGAATTTCTAATTCTTCTGTTGCCCTGATTTCTGGGGTCCCATGGGGGATACCTCAATGTGCTCCACGTGATGGGGAATGAAAACTAGCCAGAACATGAGTGATAGCAATGCGAGAGGCAGGGTAACCTAGCCGGGTCTTTTTACCCAGTTATTACGGGGTCAGGCCAAGCCAAAAACCACACAAAAATGTCCAATAAATGATTTTATTGAAGGAAAGTCTCATGCACCAACACAATCACTCTCACACTCACTCAAGACCTATTAAGAAGCAAAAGAGAGGAAACTGGATAGGGGAATATTGAAGGAGTGTAGCTGTGGTGATACTGTACATTTTCCTGAAGTCCCTGGTCTGGGAAAAACAGCGGAGAAGTGGAGCTCAGCACGGAGAGGGCTGAGGGGATTACTCAACGGACGGAGCAACGGTCTGCTGGGATGACCAGGAGCAATCGAAAGAAACGCTCAAAAACTGGGACTATTTGTAGTGGAAAAAGTACCTGAAGGACTAATCCTTTCCCTTGGAGAACAATGGGTGTTGCAGTGAGAGCGAAGCTCCATAATGGTAACTTCCATTGTGTTATGGGATTACAAGGTGTTGCCAAAGTCTCAGGATCTTCGACTGCATTTGGTTGTGGTGTGACTTCATGTAAATGGTTCTCGCTTGATAGGATATTTGCTCAACTTGGGGCAAACACGCTAATCCCCTGAAGTCGGCTTCTCAGGGGCTGAGGACCCTTTGCTTATTGTGAGTTTACACATCTTGAGGTCTCCTGTGGCTACGTGACAGGGGATTTTACTGGCCTGAACTGGTTTTCAGTCGTTCGACCGTGGCTGCCTAAGTGCACATCTGGGCGACCTCTCAGGCACACGGAATCATCAAATTGTAGATCCCGGGATAGGGTTTTTCCAGTGGAGTAACACTTGAGAACGCTAGAAATTTGGGGGCCAGCAGAAAATTCCATGGGGGGCAGAATTCTTATTTAGAAGGGAAATGTCCTAATTTTCCCTTCTGTACAGTTACAACCAGCATCATGTAGTGGTTTGAGCACTGGACTGCAATCCTGGAGACCAAAGTTTAATTCCCCACTCAGCCATGGGAACCCACTGGATGACCTTGGGTGCATTACATACTCTCCGCCCCAGAAAGCCTCATGATAGGTTTGCCTTAGGGTCAGTAAAAGTTAGAAATGACTTGAAGGCACACAGTAACAACAGAGCTATAACCCTGGATGATGTTTTGGTTGCTATTGATGGCAATTGAACTGACAGCAAACCTTAAAGGATGTAATTATGGCTTCTCTGATGGATCATACAAAGAGTTGTTAGACTTCCTGGATCACTCGTTAGAGATAGATGAATCTGTCTGTCTTTTAAAGGGCTATGTGGGCTGATTGGAGCCACTGAGAGCGACGGCTCCCCTGGAAAAGAAGCACTTGAGGTGGTGGGGCCAGGGGCTCGAGAAACTCACAAATAATCAAATCTGCGAAAGTTAAACCTGAAAAAGGGGAGGACCAACTGTAGTTCCCATGCCCTATCCCCTTTTCACTGGCCATTTCTGCATTAGATTGCTATAGTGCTATTATTCCAAAGGCCCCTCTCTAAACTGCAAACCTCTGGATTCCATAGGATGTTGAAATTGGAATAATAGCACTATAGCAGTCTAGTGGGGAAATGGCCCTGGTGTGTCATGTCTTGCAAGCCTGGGGCCTGAGAACGGTCAAGCTATCACACTGTGAAGTACTCTGAGGACTTTTGAAAGGTTGAATACAAATAGGCTAAATAAATACAATTTGGACTAAAACCAGAAGCAGATTCCCCACCCCACTGACATGGGACCTGAGATGCAGCCTTAGGCCATTTCCGCACTATACTGTTATAGTGTTATTGTTCCACTTTCAACATCTTATGGAATCCTGGGGTTTGCAATTTAGGGAGGGGCTTTCAGAATTCTCAGCCAGAGAGCTCTTTGGCCTCAATAAACTACAAACCCCAGAATTCCACAGAATGTGGAATAATAGCACAACAATGTAGTGTGGAAAAAGGCCGTTAGTCTCTCCCTTGATGTGAAGCAAAATCATGAATCCTACCAGCAATATTTGCAACTCTTGTCCCTTGAATTATTCACAAGGTCAATGTCAGAGGGTTCCTGAAAAAAACCCAGCCTGTTTGTTCCTGCACATAGTAACTCTGGGGCTTAGTATCCGATGTGACGAACTCTTTCATTCCTTTCCGTCTCCCTCTGTGCAGAGTGCCCAAGGCTTTGCAGAAACGGCCTAGCCGATTTAACAGACGCTAAACTTCCTGTTTGTGAGTATCAGCAGTTTCTTTCCCCACCCCACCCCTTCTTTTTACCTTGTCAATAAAACTGCAACACTGATGCAAACGGCGAGCACGCGGAACCTTTTTGTGGCACCATAAAAGGAGCCTTGTACAAAAAAATAGCCTTAAGCAAGGAACGGATGAGTAGTTTCAGAAGTTATTGCATTGTACCTTCTGAGGCCACCAGTGCGGGCAGATCCAAACAGAATCCCCAAAGCCATCATAAATATCCTGATTTCTGCTGATAAATGGAAAATCAGTAGGTTAGATGGCTAGGAGGAAATGCACTGCTGTGAAACCATTTATCATGAAATGCATATAAACCAGGGCCACATAAAGGCCCTGGAACCCCATTTTGTGGACTACAAAGCCCCTCCCAGAAGCCCTCAACTCTCCAAGATAGAATTTTGGGAGGGTGAAAAATATCAAAATTCCCACTTAAAATGGCACAAAACCAAAGCAGTTTGGATATCCTTCCCACCACACGAGTTCCTCATCACTCTGAAACAATTAATGAAAAATTGGCTGAACCTAGTTTTGGAAATAATGATCGTGCTGTGAGGAACAGTGCAGCCAAGATGGAGAATTATGGAGAGTGTGATAGTGGGATGGTTCCTTCTCCCTCCACAGTTGCTCGTCTCTGCCAGAAACATTCTGGGAAATGCAAAGAGGTGACCACTAAGGAGACGTATGCTTCGGAAGGCTAAGGCATGCTGGGTTGAGCTGAATGATGCCAGTTGTGAAGACGGGCTCTTTGTTGGCACAACCGAAGAACAGATGGTGAAGCACAGAGCCTTTGTATTGAGATATATGTTCGAAGCACAATGACTTCATGAGTTGCTCTCCAAAAATGTTCTGGCAGCAGAAATGATCTTACAAGTTTTCACTGCATGAGGTCACCAAAGGTGATAGTTCCTCAGCTTAGCATCTAAACCTCCGTGACACATGATGGTTGACCTAAATATCACTGAATGATACACTTAGTTACCTGAGAAATAGCCGTCTGTTGTACATACATCTTCAGGGCTTCTCTCCGTGTGTGTTTGTGCTTCACCTGCCCAAAATGCAGCCTGCTATTTGGAGTAGAGAATTTAATGTGGAGCCATCCACTATGTAGAATACTGTTCCCTCTGATATTAGAGATACTTCATAACAATTCGTAATTTTCTACGCCTCTGGTGTTTCTTTAACAGTCTTTCTTTGGTAGTTCAATTTCTCTTCTTTTGGTTAGTCCCAACTAGACTAATCAGGGTTGCCGCCTGTTTTTTTTCCTGTTTTTTCATGTTCAATACTTGTTTAGCAGACAAGTACAACATGGTGTTCCCCAGTTGTATCCACTCCGGGGGGGGGGGCAAATGAGGCAGGTCCAGGAATCGGTTTTATACCCCATGGATCTTCCTGCAATGAAATGAGCTGTTAAAAATGGAGAATGGGGAGAAACCTGAAAGTAGCTGGAAGATCACTTCTGGTTTTGAAAACTAGGTATTTTTTAATGTTAAATTATGCATGCAGGGGACCGATTTCAAAAATGCATTGATGCTCTTTTGAAAACCTTCCTCCCTCCCAAAAAAAGGGGCAGTCCAGGGAATTGGGAGGAGCTGGGGCTTACCAAAACAGCCTTTAGAGGGCAGCATGCAGCCACAAAATCACACTAGCTTTTAGTCTATCAAATTTGGGAAGAGGAGAAGGATCAAAGATTCATTTCAGTTCCTTTTGAACATTTCAGCAAAATCTGAAGATTGCTCAGGATGTCAAAAATTTGAGACCTAAAACAACTGAGGCCATTTCCGCACTACCCTGTTATTGTGCTATTATTCCACTTCCAACATCCTGTGGAATTATGAGGTCTGTAGTTTACTGAGGCCCAAGAGCTCTCTGGCTGAGACTTTTTAATGCCCCTCCCTGAACTGCAAACCCCAGGATTCCATAGGGTGTTGAAGTGGAATAATAGTGCTATAACAGTCTAGTGTGGAAATGGTGTCTGTTTTCATCTTACAAGATTGCACCAGCAGACTACCGCTTCCTTCAAGGATCTCTACAAAATTGCAATTACCTCTTGGAGTGAGATTTCACCACAACACCACCGTTTGCTTCAATGCTTTTTGTGTCACAAACCTTAGGGTGTCATGGCCCCATCCCAGGACCCAGACGGGACCTTTCAACACAGAGACATGAATGTGACAGTACTTACTGCAGCCAGTGTAGGTGGAAAAGGGAGAGCTCAAGAGACTTGGAGCATTTATATATTTATATAGTAAGGATGCATCAATTAAGCAAACAGCTGGAGGAGGCTGTCAGCTTATAGAAACAGGGAAAGGGAGGGGTTTTCTGGGGCTGAGAGTGTGTGACTCATCAAAGGTCACTCAGTGGGTTTCCATGGATGAGCAGAGATTCAAACCCTGGTCTCCAGAGTTGTAGTTCAGTGCCTGAACCACTATACCGCATAGGAATTGTCATATCTGGAATATATTGTTTTATTTCCAAATCATTCAAGAAGAGTATTTGATTTTATTTTGGCTGTTTGAATATGTGTGAAGCCCAGGTCAGAGCTTGGTAATGTTATGTGTTTGGGCTACAGCACCCTGAAATGCCTCAAGTAGCATGACCGGGGCCAGGTACACCAGGAGATTCAGGGGTCTGTAATTCCCAAAGGTAACATTACCTAATTCTGGTTGAGCTGCTCATAATGGCAGATCAAGATACTAGGTACCCCCTTTAGTTTGGGGACATCAATCTCTGTAATAATAGCCTGTAGGTTTCCCTGAAATTAATGATATCCCTTTGGGGGTCAATGGAAAGAGTTCACTAGGACAGGCATTATGCAGTGTGAGCTTTGAAATTTCAAAAGGGAGTCTGATAGGGCATAATGTAGTGTCTTCTAGAAACCAATTGAACCAAATGCCCCAGGTTTCAGAATGCCCCTTAAGGCAAAGCACTGATGAATGCTTAATAAAACACACCAGTTCTCCTGCGCCAATAGTCATGATGAAAATTTTGGTGATGGCCCAAGAGAATAGCTCTCTGAAAAGAGAGGCTAGCTCTCTGAATAGCTCTCTTGACCCTATGGACTTTCAGATGTTATTGAACTTGTTATCAACTCAACAGTCGTAGACAGCTTGGCCAGTGATGAGTTATGGATGGAGGCAGCAGTGCATCGACATTGCCCATTTCACCTGCCTTCTACTAGATAAATACTTAGTAAGATACAGATGGCCTATGAAGTGGCCAGCAGGATGTAGCTGTCTTGAAATGTTTATAGTACCTGTTTGAGCCCAGCTCGTGGGGTAAGGAGAAAGAATGGAAAAGGAATTTTTGAGGCAATATCTTTTTTTTTTTTGTCCTGGTTCTTATTTGTTAGTCCAAAGCAGGGTCAACCCATTGAATCTACTGTTGAATGGGAAGTCAATGCATAGGTGAATTATATTGATTCTATAGATCTACTTCATCTGGAATGAATAATAGAATCTGGACCAGATTCCCCTAGATAGGAGAGCGAGTACCAGTGGCTGGAGGATTCTGGCAATTGTCATCTCCCCCCGCCCACAAAAAAATCCCCCCACATTTCTAAACTCTGGATCAGAGCATGGCATGATGCTCTACCAAAGCACAACAGATAACGTTACTGCAGATGTAAGAGGAGAAGGCTGGCCATATCATGAATGCTGGGTGAGTAGTGGCAAGGTTTTCCCTGAATGTTCTCCCTAAGCTCTCTGGCCATTCCCATGCTCTCAAGGGAGCTCCCTCAGATTGCTAATAAGTGGTTGTTGTGGCCTTGGGTTGACTGTGTCCAATTTCAGGGATATGAGTATCCAGGAGAATGACCTATCATAGACTAAGTCAATCTCTGGTTGTACACTGAGTGTTCATAAGAAGAGTGTTGTCAATGCAGTCTACTGTCTGAGTACAAAAAGCAGTCTGAGAAGGCTCCAAAGCCAGTCCAGAAGTCACTGAAGAGAATTGTCCAAGGAGCAAGCTGAAGTTCAGGAAATAAAAAGGCAGGGAGTACTACACTATGCCAAATGGAGCTAGTGGAAGGGTTGTCTTTCAGTAAAGAGATGGCCTTGAATGTGCTAATTTATATCTAGCTGAAAATCAGCACAACTAACCTAATTATCTCAGAGTCTTTCTTTTTAAGCATACCAAGGCCCTTCCTACTCTTGTGTTGCTGCAATGTTAGTCTCTGTCACCTGAAAGGGAACCATGGCTCTTGCTCTTCAGGGTCTACATGGGAGGATTTAGGCTTTATTTCAAAGACTAGTTTCTCTGGCTCCAGTTAAGAGCTTGCTAGTCATCTCTGCTTCTGAATGGAGCTTGCTGCCTCTTCCATCTTCTCAGCAGAAGAGGCCTCCTACTGGTGGGATATAAGAGACTTGACCCCAGTCAAACTAGATGTGAAAATGCAATGCATTTGCCCTGCGATCAATCCATTTTTCCTCCAGATTTCCTCAGAGGTACGCCCCTTAGCAATCAGTCTTGTCCATCAAGATTGCGTTTACCTTCTGATAACCTGTTAGAAAACACTAAATGCCAAAAACTCCAGAGAGGAAAATTACATGCTGTGACATCTTTCATTACTCCTGGAAGCACCTCTGCAAAAGAAAATTATAACAAAAGCACTTCTTTTTTGACCCTCACTTAGCCATCTTGTCCCAACAGCAATGACAAGAATTGGAGAGGATCATCCCTGGTTTGTGGGGTTTTGCACTCAAAAGATCTAATCCATGATGTCTTCAAGTCAATGGATCTTCTAGATTAGGAGAATAACTTGGAATAGTAGTACCATTCAAAATAGAAAACGTTGGACTATGCTGGCCCATGGTCAAAAAGACTTGATAGTTTCTGCTGTTCTAGTAGACTCTGAGTAAGCATGTTTAGGTTTGAATTGATAAATTCTCAGACTTTTAAAATGGCATTTCCTTGTAAGCAATTTTTTCATTTGACTCTTCTTGTATGTCTTGTATGTTCTCTGGCCACAGAAAAATAAAAAAGAGACTTCAGCAATGGTTTACGTGGGCATGATCCAAGCTTAGCCCACAATTTTTGGATTCAACCTCAACTGAAAAAGAAACAAACCAGCATCTGGAAATGATGCTGAGTCAGCGTCCTGTGAGATCCTTTGTTTCCGGCAGAGAAATGACCGACTTTATGGATTCATTGTTTATTAGACAATAACAGCATTGTTCTTCTTTTTCCGAGCAGGTAAAATCCCTTCTGGGGTGTTTTTTTTCTCCATTTGCCTATTATGCTTGTCACAGCCAGAATCTCTTCCTGGAAGGCTCTTTTTCTTTTCTTTAGAAAATAAGCAATACAAGATGAAACATTAAGATCGGGAATGCTTCATGGCTTGGAGAGAACTCTTAGGCTGAGGTGGGGGGCAGAGAAATAAGGAAGGGGTTGTCAGATGACTTTAGTCCATTTTTCACTTCACGTTCAGCTTTGAAGCCTACAAGCTTGGCCTAATTACAATTAAAGTCAGGCTCTTCTCTCTGAAAAGAAGTTGCCATAGTCTGATCAGCGAGAAGTTGAGGCAAGTGAAAATTGTCTGGAGTCCTGCCAGTTTCTTTGATGTGTTGTATATTTAGAATTCTGTGATGGCTAGGGAACTGTGATGGTGGCGACCGAGCAGTCACAGACATGGAATCTCAATATTTTGTTTTACTATATTAATTATATTATATTGTATTGTATTGTATTGTATTGTATTGTATTGTATTGTATTGTATTGTATTGTATTGTATTACATTAATTGAATTTATATCCCACTTTTCTCCCAAATGGGATTCAAGGTGGCTTAGGATGATTTAAAAAGATGGCTACTAAAATATTAATTTCCAAAAGGTTAAAAAGGAATTAAATATCACTATTATATTATCTCTCTGTCCTACCACCCTCGCTGGTACACCTGGTGGGAACACAGCGGAGGGACTTCTCAGTGGCTGCCCCCAGGCTCTGGAACTCTCTTCCCAGAGAAATCAAACTGATACCCTCCCTACTGTCTTTCTGCAATCAGACAAAGACATTTTTATTCAGACAGCCATTCAATGTGTGATTATATGTAGCCTGTCTAATAAAATGTACTGGATATTGTGTTCCTGATGAATGTTTGAGTTTTTATGTATATGTTTTACTGTTGTTTTAAATCTTTTCAATTGTTGAATCACATTTAAATTTTATAAGTTAAAACTTTTAGGTTTCTACTGCAGTGGCCCACTCCACATTCTCCAAGGTTTGGGATACAGAACCCTTGTGAAAGTGAAAGTGGAAAAACTGCAAATAACTCTCCCTTGCAATCCCTCTGCCATTCCCCTCCAGAGATCCCCTGTCCCATTCCCTTGCCTCTGGTCCCAGCACTCCCTGGGGAAAAAAAAAAGACTAGCTAAGGTCTTGCCAGTGCTTTTCCCTCAGATGGAGAAGAGTGGAGTGCTGTGTTCTGGCATTCTAGCTACTTCCAGTCACCATCTTGAGAAAGGAGATTTCTTCCAGAGGGGAGGAGTAGGAGCAAAGCGTCATCTGACCAACAAGCAGCCATTACACAGCAAAATGTGCAGCCATGTGGCAGAAAGGACAAGCCTGCAGCAATGGGAGGGGCTTTGTTCATCCAAAATTAAAAAAAAAAAAAAAAGGTCCATTTTAAACACAGTAGCCTTGCAAGTCTGGGTGAGGAATACAAGGGAACGGGGAGGAGGAGAATGGGGGAAGGCAAACACATGTCTCACCAATAATCAAATTTGCAAAGGTCAAATACATAAATGTGGAGTGAGGACTGTATATCTTTTTAACTGTAAGACACTTTGAGTCCCAACCCAGGAAAAAAGCCAGGCATCATAGAAGGGATTAGTGCTTCTTTTAGGTTCTCCTGGGATGGACTAAGCTCTCACCTTCTGCCACTATACTCAGAGAAAAGGATGGTTCTTTTTCTGGTGAGAATTAAGGTACAGAACTTACACTGACCTATAGATAAGTTTACCCAGGTTTCTTGAGTCAATTTTTAGACTAAAAAATTTCTAGACATGAGTATGTATCATAACTAAAACAGTCTTCGCCTGCTGGCAAAAAGAGATTGCATAGAGAGACAGCCTAGGATGAGGTTCCTTGGTGTGGAAGCAACCACCAAGAAGGCTCTCCTTCATGTCGTCTCCAATCATACTTCCAATGGTACAGGAACAGACAGAAATCCCTCTCTGATGAAGAACTTGAGGTCCAGGCATGCAGGTAGAAATGTGAAGATCTGGCAAATCAGTAGAGAATCCTCTTCATTGGGAAGTGCTGGTCTTTTATTTCAAGTCTAAAAAACAAGACCATCTCTGCTATTTGCTGAAATTATGCATACGTTGTCCAAAAATGGACTTAATGCACACCATGATGCAGATGTTGAGGAAGATAGGGGGCTGTCACAGTCTTCCCCAATCTCTAAAATTGCCATTCCATCAACTTTTTCTGCAATGAAACTGTAGTCATTACTTGCTCAGCAGACCTTTTTTCCTGGATATTTATAGGGGAGAAAGAATTCTTATGCATTCATATATAAGTTTTTTTTAAAACAATGTCAACTTCTTTTTCTACTGCCTGTCAAGAGCAATTGGAGAAGAACACCTGGCTACTGCCAACTGCGAGGCATTGGTGCTCTCCCACAGTTTTGTTTGTGTGGGTTTTTCTCTTGGGCCAAAACAACCATGATAATGATTTGGGAATCTGTCATGATCCCTCTGTGTGCAAGTCAAGAAACATGAAATGGGGGTGGGGAGAGAAGAAAATGAATGGTTTGCAAGCTGTTTATGAAAATGAATAGCAGACTTGACAGGTGAATCTTTGAGCTGATTCTTCCAAAACAGAGAAATGTGTGCTTTTGTGGTCTTTTTCTTCCTTTAAATTACACAGGATGCTTTTGTGATGGGCCATCTGTTGTGTGTTTCTTTGTGGATGATCACTCACCATCCTAAGCTGAAATGGAGATCTTGGTTTTTCAGCCTGACCATCCAGTACCTCCTCTCTCATGCCCTCCACTGGATTTACAAGGGTGCACAGTGGCTCCCATCTTGGTTGCCAGGAACCTCGGAGTCCTGCTGGATGATTGCTTATTTCTATGCCCCTTTGTCAGGGCCACAACTAATATATGTATGTTCCACCTTTTGAAGGTACCAGGATCTGGAAGTTCTTGGCTGTTGAGACTGCCATCTGCTTGTCCAGGTCTTAGTTATCTCACACCCGAATTATTGTAACAATTTACTGGCCTTTCTGCTTCCTTCTTCCTCTGCTTTTAATTCCGCACAATGCCATCTGGGTTGTTTTAAATCTCTCTAAATATTCACCTAGTTTTTTCTCGCTGTAGATCCCTTCACTGGCTACCAACTTGGGCCATGTTTCTCCAGTTATGGTATGCCTGGTGAGAGCACTAGATATCATTTTGATATCAAACAATTTGGCCTTTGCTTGACCTTTCTCAGCCAGCCTACTCCACATGTTTGCGAGGGTCCTCCGGACAAGCACGTACAGGGCGCGGCCGTTAATGATTTTACATTCCAGACCCCATTGAGGCAGGCAACTCAAGCGTCTTCCATTGCTTCAGGGAACACCTCACTGCAAACCCTTACAATAGATGCACGGCTCTCAACCGAGCTATCCCTTTCAGACGGGACGTTTACATACTGGCCATACCATTGTCGTCAAGTGTTAAGCTCATCATGCAAACTTGACCTTTGCCAACTCCTTTGTCCAACTCCAAAATCCCTTTGTTCTCACCAAGAATGGCATAGCCTATAGGTACTATCCACCCTATAAAAACCCCTAGTTTCGAAACGGTCTTCAGACTACTTTGGACTTCCATCCTGCCTTGCTGCCGGTTGTCTAAGGAAACTCCCCTTAGCAAACCACGCTGAGCTTTCTCTCCCGGAACCCCACTTCTCTCCAGGACTACGAGACCAGGTGTCGTATTACCCACTCCCTTGAAGTTCTCAATTTCTATTCCTAAGTTAGTATTTGTCGTGTCTTTCGTGTTGCTTTTTCTTAATAAAAATCATTATTTGTTACTTTAAGCTTGTCTAACTGCTCTCTGACCTGACGCTGTAGACATAGGGTGAAAGATCCTAGCTAAAGTTACCCTGCCTCTCATTTGGCTTAAGAGAGTGCTCGAGCTTAAATTCTTCCAGCTTGTGTTTTTATTTGACAATTTGGGTGCCCCTCCCGGGACCCCCAACATACAGGGTAACAGCCAAGGCCTGTTTCAGGCTAGGCACTGGTATTTAAGGCTTTGCGTTCTAACCCCCCTCAGTACCTCGCCGTTCAGCTAGCAAGGTGTTTAATCCATCCAGGAATTTAAGATCTACAGGCAAAGCATTACTCTTTGTTCCACCAAAGGGCACAGATCTGTTAAGGCTGCGAGCCTTTCGAAATCTGGCTCCACAGTTGTGAAACGGTCTTCCTTTGGACCTCCAGCTAGAAGGAGATTGCACCTGTTTTTGTGAAGGGCTGAAGATCTTCATCCTTGTATCACCAGCTTAAGCTGCTGAGTTGTGTTTAAGGTGCTGAGATAGGTAATGACTGATGGGGTATTTATGGGGTATTGAGAATTTCATTCTATGTGCTGGTATAGTGCTATATTTATTACCTTTGTCCCTGCTTGCACATGTTGGTGCTCCATCCTTTGGCGGAAAGGGTGTTACAAATAAACATCATCATCATCATCATCATCATCATCATCATCATTATTATTATTATTATTATTATTATTATTATTATTATTATTATTATTATTATTTGCTCCTTGGCTTAGAGGAGAACCACACTCCCTGAAGACATTGATTCTCCCATTCTTTCCAAGAGAAAAAGGGGGGAGGTGAATCTTCAATTTTGTTTTGTTTTGTTTGGGAGGGGGTTGCCTTGGCTTTCCTCTGAGGCTGAGAGAGTGTGACTTGCCCAAGGTCATCCGATGGGTTTCCATGGCTGAGCAGGAATTCAAACCCTGGTCTCCAGTGTTGTGGTTTAATGCTCAACCCACTACCCCACACTGGCTCTCCCACCTTAGCTACAAATGGGCAGTGGTGGTGGAATCTTTCCCATATTATCCACTGAAGTGTGTTTGCATGGGTGTGTGTGTTTGTGTACATATAATTCTCTAGTAGTTTAAGGCCCCCTATCCACTCACCCACATGCAACAGCAGTCTCAGAAAAAGCATCAAAAATGGTGTTACGAGCATCATTGGCCCACAAGCAACCTTAAGACTCTCTGTTGAAAAAGCGCAAAGGATTCCCACATCATGTATAAGAGATCTGGTGCCTGATATAGAGGCTTTGGAGCTTCTGATGTTTCCCTAAAGTCTTTTGAGCTAGTGCCAATCCAGTGAACTTTATTACCATCACAGATCAGTCACAAGAAGGACAGAAGCAGAATGCAACAGAAAATCAAAGTAAAAACAGCTCCCGGGTACAAGAATCTCTGCATGTATACATAAGTGGCAATTCAACACTGGGACCATTTCCGCACTAGCCTGTTATAGTGCGATGATTCCACTTTCAACATCCTCTGGAATCCTGGGGTTTGCAGTTTCGGGAGAGACCAGCTGGCCCCTCCCGAAACAGCAAACCCCAGGATTTCAGAGGATGTTGAAAGTGGAATCATCGCGCTATAACAGGCTAGTGCGGAAATGGCCCCAGTTTCTAAATCAATGCCAAATAGAATTCACTAGGATTAGGGTGAGCTGTGATGGGATCTGACCAACTTGCTCCTAGTGGAACATGCTAGCGTGCAAGGCTTGGTGGCCATCAACACCGGCTCTTCAGAGGGTCGGAAAGAAGAAGGGAGGCATTAAAGCTATCAGATCTGCCTGGGAACTTTTCCAAACTCAGATCTATAAATTGCAAACAGATATAATGCAGCCAGTATTGAAGAACATGATCAACTCTTTTAGACTTTTCTGACTGATGGGGCAGATATGCTGTGTACAAGGGATTTGTAAGTATCTCCCTTTCATCAGTGCTGGTGGCAAAATGTTGAAATGGGCCAGGTTAATAGCTTTGCCATTTTTTTTATTTTTTAATAAATATTTTACTAAATGTTTATTATATTTACATTATATTATATATATTACATTATGTTATATTATATATATAATATATATTATATACTATTATATTAATATTTATTAAATATTAAATAAACAATCTTGCTTCATCTTTAACACGACATCCCTTCAATATTTGATGGGATGTCATGTTGAAGATGGAGCAAGCTTGCTTTCTGCTGCTCCAGAGACTAGGACATGGAGCAATGGATTCAAGCTACACAAAAAGAGATTTCACCTAAATATCAGGAAGAACTTCCTGACGGTCAGAGCTGTTCAATAATGGAATATGCTGCTTGGGATTATGCTGGAGTCCCCTTCTTCAGAGGTTTTTAAAGAGAGTCTGGGTGGCCATTTGCTGCGGGCGCTTTGAGGGTGTGTTCCTTCATGCCAGGAGGTTGGACTCAATGGCTGTTGTGGTCGCTTCCAACTCTATGATTCTATGAGTCGATGATTCTATTAAATATTGTTAAATATTTTCATTAAAACAGCAGTGTTTTTGATAATATAAAATTAAATACGTAATCCATTCACAACACAATAGACAACGCGTACCACAGCACCTAACACAGCACAATGCACTACACAAAGACATCTAAAAACTAGAGGAACAAAAGAAACAAACCCAAACCTCAACCTACCACACAACTACTAAAGTACAAAAATAAAATAAAGGGGGGGGGAAGAAAAGTATGGTTGACTTCCCACTCCCTAAATTACAGTAAGAATAAGTATTTGTTTATAATTCTTTGGTTATCTCCATCTAATTTATTATGGTTATAGGCATTTCTGCACTTCATTGTTATAGCGCTATGATTCCTCTTTCAACATTCCGTGGAATTCTGGGCTTTGTAGTTTCCTGAGACCAAAGTGCTCCCTGGTTGAGAATTCTTAGGGCCCCTCCCGAAACTGCAAATCCCAGGTTTCCCCAGGATGTTGAAAGTGGAATCATAGCACTATAACAGTGTAGTGCAGAAATGGCCATAGTTAAGTGCTTTTCAACTTTTAAGGAATTCCAGAACATGCCCTGGTGGCACAGTGGTTAAATGTCAGTACTGCAAGCCACAAGGTTGTGAGTTCGATCCTGCCGGGCTCCAAGGTTGACTCAGCCTTCCATCCTTTTGCAGGTCGGTAAAATGAGTACCCAGCTTGCTGGGGGCAATTAGCTAAAACACATGGTAAACCGCTTAGAGAGCACTTAGTTGATAAGCAGTATAGAAATAAATGCTATTGCTATTGCTATAAAGATCATTTCTGGAACAAAATGCGAGTCAGTGCATTCTCTGGATGTAAGTTGACAAGGGTGGTGGAAAACATTGGCCCTTTTCGCACGGGCTTTCTGTCGCGTGACAGCCCTGTGAGCCTCACAGGAGCGGGAGCGTCGCTCTGCACGACGCACTCCCACTTCCGCCGCTCTCACGGGGCTGATGCTGCGCAAGCGCATATTTTTTGATTTTCGCCTCAAAGCGAAAATCACCCGCGCTCGCGCAGCACTCTCAGCGCCCACACGCACTTACCTCCTGTGCGGAGCGTCGGGGAGGCGGCCGGGTCGCGCTTCCTTCCCTCCGCCCCTGCGGAAGGAAGGGGTGGGGAGCTAGCGCGTCGGACGCGACACCTCCTGCTTCGCGCGCGCATGGGGGGACGGATGCGACACCTCCTGCTTCGCGGGGGGGGCAGACGAGCGAGCCGCCACCGCCTCCGGAAGGCTGCCGCTTCCCCGCTCATTCCTTCACCTGCGGAAGGAAGGAGGGGGAAGCGGCAGCCTCCCGGAGAAGGCTTCTCGCGCGAGCCACCCTCCCCCGCTTGCGCTAGAACCCTTAATGTGAAAAGGGCCATTGTGTTAGTCTAGAAAGATGATTAGAACTGGAATCCATGTCTGCCTGGAAAAGAAAAAATCACCCAGAGGCATTCTCAAAACACACACCATCAGAAGTAGCATGAAAAATTCAATCTTTTTTTCCCCCTGAGGCACAAAGCCTCAGCCTCCACCCCACTCCCTGATCCTCACCCCAGCATTTCCCTTCCATTTGGTTCCATGCCTAATTCATAAAGGTAGTCGTTGAACAATGTGCTTTCTCTTTTCGGGCTGAGTCCTGGGGCTGTCATTTTTGATGAGAAGAAGTGATATTAATATTGATTGTGGTTTACAACTTTTCAAGAGCTAAGTTAAAACCGTTAGCGAGGATGGATTTTTGTTTTTGAAAACAAAACAAAACAAAACAAAAAGATGGTTCCAAATGCAAACAAGCAAGGGTTGAGATGGGAGGGAAACAGGATTGGAAACTTCCCAAAAGGCTGCAAATTGATAGCAGAAAAGCAAAGTTCAAGCTGAATTGAGATATGCCTAGCAGCCTATTGGGCTTAGAAGACTTGGACGATGGGAGGTAAGAATTCAAATTCAGACCGTGCTTAGAAGTTGCAGATTATAGTATTTTACAGTTCTTTTTTTGCCTAAGAACACAGGCCTTGACTTCCCAGACTCAAAGATTAAAATGGGGGCCGACGATCTATACTCAGTGTGAGACACACTAACAAACGTGGTGTGGATCATGGAATGGATCTGCCACAAATATTGCACAGCACATCTCTACCCTGCAGATTTTGTCCAAAAGAGTGTGAAAGGCTTCAAAGTCCTGATCTCTACCATGGCACAGACCCTTTTTTTGGCATGAGAACAGACGGTGAGCAAAAGAAAGAAATTCTAAGCATCACCAGTGGAGCAACTAAGTAATTTTAGAACTTTACCTCTATGGTCTTACGCAGAGTTTGGAAAATTACTTTGATAAAGCAATTAAATAACATTATGATTCCAAGGCTCTGGGAGTAATTTATTACTACTGTTGTTACAAATTTAAAGTGACTCTTCCCTGTTTCTATAAAAAGAGAAGCAAACCCAAGTAACATTAAAAAGGAATTCAAAGATAGAGCAGTGCACACTATGCTCTTATAGCGCGATTATTCCACTTTCAGCATCCTATGGAATCCTGGGGTTTGCAGTTTCGGGAGGGGCCAGATAGATGTTCCGTAGGATGTTGAAAGTGGAATAATCGCTCTATAAGAGTGTAGTGCGGAAATGGCCTAAGTCTGGATCAGTATGCAAAGAGATCTTGTAGCACTTTTGAGACTAAGGCCATTTCTGCACTGCACTGCTATAGTGCTACTATTCAACTTTCAACATCCTGTGGAATTCTGGGATTTGTAGTTTACTGGCACCCAAGAGCTCTCTGGCTGAGAATTCTAAATGCCCTCCCTAAACTGCAAACCCCAGAATTCCACAGGACGTTGAAGGCAGAATGATAGCACTATTAACAGTGTAGTGTAGAATGGCCTAATTGAGAGAGAAAGAAATTCGTAGCATAAGCTTTCATAGACTTAAATCTACTTCATCAGATGTATGAAGTGCCTAGGAACAGACCTTTATAGCTATGAATGAGTAGATGGCATGTGTCAATAGGAATAAAAAATATAAAACTGGTGTGTACGGTGATGAGGTGACAAGTTCTTAATTGGTGTTGACAAGACTCACTTAAAAAAATGAACTCTGTAAGCTACTGGTCTGTGAAACCAAGCATGTTCTCCTTCTGCCTACCTCGTAATCTCTTCAGTGCCCACAAGACAAAGCATGAATCAACGCTTGAACCTAGGGATACTTCTCCTCCATCATTAAGTGAATCCACACCCCGTGGCTGGCATGCAGTTGGGGACATATGCATGAGTAAATTTATCTAAACAACAGATGTATTCTGCTGATAGTGGCAGAAGTAGAGTTGCTCAGACAGCGTGTTTCTCTGTGCCTTGCTTTTCCATGTTGTGTCTGTGCATTGCATGCTTCAGCCACACAGTGCATATCGTGCATTGCATTTGTGCACCATAGTGGCACCTAGTCTTTGACGTGGGTTGAGCAACATTGCTATTCTGCTCAGCTGTTGCATGGTGTTTGCATAACATCTCTCTACATGCAGATATTTATGCTACACTGAGGGGATGTTGGATTGCAGCCCATATCTATCAAAGCAACTAAAATGTTAGAGTTATATAACAAAAAGAGTAAAGTTAATACTCTGGCAGTTGATGGCTCTCATGTCAGCGGAGTGGTGAATTCACCCCAGGTTTTAGCCTGAATGAGTTATCCAAGATGCTCAAATTCCCTCCCCCATAGGCTCAGCACCTTGGATACCTCCTTTATCATTTAGTTAAGACCCAGAGTAGACTCACTCCATTATTGCCATGGAAATCAAAAGCAACCAGTGAATTAAATTACAAATATGTTCTTTCATACCTTGATAATATGGGGGGGAAGAATTTATGACAAGTAACTATTTATTTATAGCTCCTTACTTGCAAGCTCTGGTCTTACATGGCCTGTTATGAAAGCATGCAATTCAGATTTTCTTCTCTGCTCACCATCACCCCATGGCTACTTCGTTGTATTCCGTTGCTGATAAAACAAAGTAAAATATGGATGAAAAATTGGGGAGGTTGTCCCTAGTTATCTGGGATAATGTTTAAGGCGCCTCCCCTGAGACAGCACATATGGGCAGACTATTCAGTTAAACAGCGTGAAATGGAGCAGATGAACGGAGCATGCTGGGGATTGTGCATTTCTAATATTTTGCACCCCAGCGGAGGCTAAATTAACTTGAACGCTGCTCTCTGCTACAAATGCGAGCATCCTAAATGATCCATCAGAAAGGTGGCTATGGGAGTAGTAACAGACAAGAAAAGAAGGAAATGTAGGTTAGCTCTAGAGAGGTGTGTGTATCCCGATTACATTGAAAGAGCAATGCCACTTTCCTGGCTATGGGAGAATTTATAGTCCTGCTCCCCAGAGGTGCAGCTATGACAGGGGGAGAAGAACATTGGCCCCTCAAATTCAAATTTTGTACCCCTCACGGAATTTTGCATGAAATTTTGCAAATCCTGGACCCATCATGGAATTTGCATAAAATTTGTTTCTTGGAGAGGGAATACTTTGGCTGAGAATTCTAAATGTCCCTCCCTAAACTGCAAATCCCAGCATTCCATAGGATGTTGAAAGCGGAAAAATAGCACCATAACAGTGTAGGGCAGAAATCACCTTAGTGAAGAATTACATCCCTACACTAGCCCTGCTGCACTCTGCTTAATATAGATGCCAAGAGTCTCTAAGAAGTGGGATCATAGTGCTATGGGTGTATAGTGTGGAAGGGTCCCAGTAGCAGACTTCACTCCATTTGCACTGTTAGCTTTGCTGAGCATTTTCAAAATTCTGTGTTAGGTAATGGGAGAGTCCCCAGAGCAGAAAAGTGGCCTCCTAATCTATCACAGTTGCCAGATCCTGGTCTACATCACAAAATTGTTTCCATCACCTGGAAGACAGTTTTGTCCACCTACCCATCCATCCATCTGCATCATCTTCATCACATTTCCCAGGTCTTGCACCTAAGCAGATAAAGAGAAAGCAATAAATGGTGTCATGTATACCAAGAAAAGCCACTCTGAAATGGAATCATTTCCTTGCCTGCTTTTCACTACCTTTCAGTAGGATTTATTGACGGGCAAATGAAAATCACCCTTTTTGCATAGAGTCCAGTTCAAAATAAATCTCTCCACCCCACCAACCTCCCCCAGTTTTATATCCTTGCAAGTATTCAAATCAGTAAGATTTATGGCACAGGTCTAATGCACACTGGACAACCTTGGTTCAGGCTGTCACCAGTTGTAATGGACCGTGAGCCTGGAATTGGGGACTGTTATATCCAGATAAAGAAAGTATATTTGGCTCGCATTGTGCGGGGACTATTGATAAGCAAAGGTGTCCAGCCTTTATGGGAAAAGGTTATTCAACCATTTCCCCCTCCTGCTTTGGCAAGAGGTGGGAACTGTTAATTGGGCATACCAGAAAATGTCAAGGGATTTGCAAGTGGAAGAAGCGAACAAACAAAACAAAAAAGAAAATGTATCTCTTAATAACAGGAAACTAATTAACCGAGCAGGGAAATAATCTGGTATGAATTATAATTTATTCAATGAGTTTTGCTCCCTTTTATCTGTTCATGGATTGTTTGCAAACAGATGGTGACTTTCTGGGATCCATTCATTATTAACAATTACTTGACCTCTTAATTTCTGTGAATAATGATCGGGCGGCAGCTTATTTGTGAACCTTTACTTGCAGCTTTGGCTGTTTGGGTTTTATTTTTTATTTTTTTATTTTAATTTTTAGCATAAACAAACACTTAAACAAAAACATATAACATAAAACATACATATAACCCTACATAACAAACTAACCCACTAACCCCAAACCATATATATACCTACCCATAAACCTACCCATAAAAGAGATAATGCAATAATAATTCCTAATGATAATCCCCCCACCCCTTTTATACCCTCCCCCTTTGCTGAAACTCAAATTAACGTATGTTTCCTTATCTGTAAGTTCCTTCTAAATCTCACCAAAAAACATGGTAGACAAATCTACATACATATTTAGGCAGACAGTTTGACAATAACGATATCATAATATACAATAATATATGCATAATATACTTCTGATATATAATATATAATATTCATATTAGGTATATTGTTTATACTATTTTATAATAATTCTTATTATCCATATTATCTTTAATGATTTAATTTAATACCCATTTAAATCGGGTATTAAACGAGAATAGGGTTTTATTTTTTCTAAGGGGTGTGTGTGTGTGTGTGCATGTGTTAATTGTAGTTCAGCCCCTCCATGAGAAATCATGTTTACTGCTCTGATTTATATTATTATTATTTTACTTCCTTCATCAAGGTTCTTCCAGGACGGTGTCAGTTTCATAGGCTATCAATCCATCCTTGTAGGATTTCTTGCACAAGGATGTTGAACACTTGGATCACCAATACTCTGCTGTTCTGTCTCCTGTAAGATACGATACAAGAAAGGTTTCAGGGTGAATTGGGACTTGTTCTGTTCCACTGATGCGAAATACGCTTTTTAATGATATAGCTTATTAATCCAATAGTCCTACGTACACTTTTGGTCAGTTTGGTAATGGTATATTGATTGAATATCTATCTAAAGCTCCTCATTGGAAGTCCTTTCACATTGCACAATTGTATCACTATTGTTCCACTATGGAATCCTGGGATTTGCAGTTTGGAGCGGGGGATTTAGAGTTCTTAGCCAGAAAGCTACAATGCCTCAACCAAATTACAATCTCCTTAATTCCGTCGAATGCAGCCATGGCAGTTAAAATGGTATCAAGGTGCTATGAGTATGCAATGCAAAACAGCTCTAGCTGAAACAGTGCTACTCAGATGGCTAATCCAGACAACAGAAATCATGGACTGGAATTGTGCTGGTGACATATTCAGATGGACCCTCCTGTTATTTTTGTCTGTGGTTTTTTTTATGTTATGGAAGGATTAGAGCTTAGGGTTAGGGTTAGGGTGGGAGGAGGTGTCTTGTATTGATTGAATGTATCGATTGAATATTCCCTCAATGTGCACCAATTTGCAATTCTTCCATGAAAAGTGATATTGGTGGAAATCATTATCAGACAAACAAGTCCAGAGAAACTGTTTCTTCTCTCCCTTTCTAAGAACCTCCCTTTCTAAGGCCCTTTTCGCACGCAGTTTCTGTTGCGAGAGGGCCCCTTGAGCATTGTGTGAATGGGAGCGTCGGTCCGTACGACACACTCCCATTCACGTGATGCTCACGAGCCTAGAGCGGGATGCGCACGTACTTTATTATTTTCGGCTGGGAGCCAAAAATACTGTGTGGTCACGCAATGCTCCCGGGGCCCTTGCACACTTACCTGCCGTGTGGTGCGTCAGATGAGCGGGCTGGTTGCGCTTCCTCCCCCAGCGCAGCCTACAGCTCCCAGACTGCACTGCGGAAGGAAGGAAGGGCGTTCGCGTGACGCTCGTGCGACCAGCAAACAGCTGCAGGAGGCAGAAGGGCTGCCGTGAGTGGCTTGCGCAAACGACTGCTCGCGTGAGTGCCGCCCCCCACCGCCACGATGAAGGTAAGGTGCGAAAAGGGCCTAAGATGAGAACCTACCAAGACCTGATTGTTTTAAGCGTTTCTCCTCTCTTTGAGATCCTTACCAAAAATGCTACCCCATGGAGCTGTGAAATCAGATAGAAAATGGTTTTTTTCCTCCTCAAATATTTGTTTAAACAATGGTTAGTCAATAAGCCAAGACCTGAACCATGGTTTGATATTGAGCTGCCTTTTCATACTTTAAATTGGTCATGATTGGTTGATGATTGGTTATTGAAACTATATGGCCTGGAAGAATTAGATAAATTGACAACTATATTATCAGCTAAGTCTGTAAAACAATTTAAAGACGATTGAAATCTAATCTCCCCCCTTTGGGAATCTAAATGGAGGAAATTTGCTACGATGGGGATAAATGCTCAATGCAAGGGTCTGAAAACTTTTTTATATGGTGGAAGAGAGAAGGTATTATAAGTGACACGTTTGAAAGATTAAAGATATAATTGTTTCTTCAGATGGGGGTAAAGGAGATAGAGGACGTGGATGTAAGTTTAAGATCGTAAAAAATAGAATAAAGAGAAAAGTTAAGTTAATGTGAATAGATTCTAAGACGATGACCATTCATGGAAGGGATATTTAAAACTCTGATTTAAAAACTCTGAGTTATATCTTTTCTTAGCTTTAATAATTTAAGTAGAGGTAGAGTTCTACAGATTTATATTATACTTAGATAAACTTTTGTTGGTAAATGCTATATATGAAATAACTGTCAATGAAGTGAGAAGAGTAAATAAGGGAAGATTATTATGTAGGTATGTGAATATGTTTTATTTTTTCTTTATATTTGTTGGTTACTGTTTTGTTATATCTCTGTCCTTGATATATCTGATATTATTTAATTATGTAGTTGTGTATTGATTATGGTTATAATTATGGTATTGTGTTTCTTTTATGGATGAATAAAAAGATTATTAAAAAGAAATTGGTCATGAGAACTGTGCGGACATCCAAATGTAGAGGGATTCAAACTCCCAGCAGGTCTAGTAGCATACTAATGGTGAAGAATGCTGGGGTTTGCAATTCCAGAACATTTGAAGTGATGCACATTTCCTAGACCTGGGCTTAAAAAATCCCACACTTTTCAGAGTTCAGAAGTAACTTGAAACTACCCTTAAAAAAAAACAAAAAACAAGAGATGATTTTTTTTTCTAACCTCTTCCTTAAGGCAGGGGGGACTTTACGACAGAACTCATACAAATAAAATATGGTAAGAAACCCATTGAAATACAACAGCTAAATCAATAAATATATAATAAAACTCAATACAGTAGAACCAAAGTTATTTCAATTAGGTACAATGTTAGCTCATTTCTTCTTTGCTTTCAGCAAAATGCTGGAACAGTTTCTTTTTACCAGACAAGGGGAAAAAAAAAGAGTAATCATATAATATTCAGATTTCCAAAATATCTGGGGGACTACTGTGGTAGAGAAATCTAAGTCCCTTCCAAGCTTCATATCCTAGGATTTTGTAAGGTGGACCCATGACGCTTTAAGTGGAAATTGAACTGCTACAATTGTGTAAGTGGGAGACACATTACAAAAAGTATTCAAATCTATTTTAATATGATGAATGTGTTTAAATGAGAGCCAGTGTGATGTAGTGGTTTGGTGTTGCAATAGGACTCAAGGAAGCAGGGTTCAAATTCTTCTCAGTCGTGGAAACCCATTGGGAGACACTGGGCAAGTCACACTGTCTCAGCCACAGACAAGGTATTGGCAAATATTCTCTGAAAAAATCTTGCCAACAAAAACCTTCTCATAGATTCTCCCTAGGGTCAGAAAGGACTTCAACCAGGTCATAAGTTCAGAAGGATCAGTCAGAGAGCCCAACTTTAGATGGTCCTCCAAAGTATCCAAACCTAGGGCAACAATACTGAACAAAGCTGCTAGAAGGAGCATCCAAAAGGTTGGCATCCTGTCTCCTATTCCCACGGAAGCTGTCCCTTTGTTCCCTCACCTTTCCAATCATGATTTCCTTCAGTGCTTTGCCACCTGCTGCAAAGACAACCAGAACCTTCCAACTAGAACCGTTTTGTTTGCTGTGCCAGAGACTAGTTAACATGTTCCCCTTCAGGGCACAAAGAGGGTATTCAAACCTGACAATTTATAGCCCCTTGGATGCACATAGGCATGTCACTCTGTCCATTTGCTTCCTGATTCTTGTACCCTAGGCTACCTCAAACCCTCAGGTTTGAGCCATCCTGTTTCGACCCCCCACTTCTGGAAGGGTAATTATCACCCACCTCACCTGAAAACTCTCACTATCCAACCTTTCTCTCCTTTACTTTCGCTACCCTTGTGCAGTCCATGAGACTGCTTGATTGCTTGTGTGTGTGAATTCCCTAAATAAATATATTTTTTGTCTCTCAAATGGTGTCCTACAGTTAGCATTGAAATGCTCAGGTGAAAAGTTCCCATGGTTACCCACCTCTTGCAAGCCTTGCTCAAGCTATAATTCCCCACCCTTCAAGGAGATGCTGGCATTGGTAGAGGACCTCAAGGTTCCTCACCTTTTAGGGTAAGAAGTAGACCACTGAAAAATGGAGGATGCCTGTAACTTTTAGGATGGGGGATGGCTCATACATGCACACTTTGCTATCTCTTGTTAGCTCCAGCAGCATATCAGCCTTAGGATTCATCTTGGGTTGGGTGCAGTCCTAGAGCCATAGAGAACTGGAGTGTCAGCCATGGGGTAGTCTGGGTAAAAACAGCTGCTTAGGGACTGAGGTATACCACTTGCTTTGAGGGGATAAACTCATAGGCCATTTCCATACTACACTGTTATAGTGCTGTTATTCCACTTTCAACATCCTGTGGCATTCTGGGGTCTGTAGTTTGCTAAGGCCAAAGAGCTCTCTGGCTGAGAATTCTAAATGCCCCTCCCTAAACTGCAGATCCTAAGATTCCATAGGATGTTGAAAGTGGAATGATAGCACTATAACAGTGTAGAGCAGAAATAGCCATAGATTCTTTGAGTAGGAAGTGACCATAAGGCCCATCTAGTCCGTAAAGCCCACCATGTAGGAATACGCAACTAAAAATGCATAACTAAACCACTCCAGAGAATGACAATCCAAGGTCTGTGGAAAGATCTCTGAAGGATGTGGGATCCCTTAAGTAAAGAGGCTGTGATGCTTTCCTCTGCTGTAGACTCCCAGTCAGATCATTTACTTCAAATAAAACTAACCTTGTAGCCATGATACAGGCCCTTTTCGCACCTTACCTTTGTCACGGCGGTTGGGGGCGGCGCTCGCGCGAGCAGCTGTTTGTGTGAGCCGCCCACGGCAGCCCTTCTGCCTCCCGCAGCTGTTTGCCGGTCACACAAGCATTGCGCGAACCCCCCACCCCTTCCTTCTGCAGTGCAGCCTCGGAGCTGTAGGCTGCGCTGGGGGAGGAAGTGTGACTGACCTGCTCATCTGATGCACTGCACATCGGGTAAGTGCACGAGGGCCCTGGGAGCATTACGTGACCATGTAGTATTTTTGGCTTCCAGCCAAAAATAATAAAATGTGCGTGCATCCAGCTTTAGGCTCGTGAGCGTCGCGTGAATGGGAGTGCGTCGTACAGACTGAGGCTCCCATTCACGCGATGCTCAAGGGGCCCTCTTGCAACAGAAACTGTATTCAAAAAGGGCCACAGTTCAGTTTTTAGTAGAAAATGAATTCCTGGGGAGGCCTGATATTTCAACCCATTCCAGTTTATCCCCCCCAGAAAAAAGAAAGAGAGGAAAGCAAAATAATACCAGCTTGTCAAGAGAAAACGATTATTACAAAGGCAGACAGATTGTAGTTAAGGAAAAGTACCACCAGAGATAATTGTCCCATATCTTTGATTCATGCAGCTTCCAGCAGGGTTGTGCCTGTGAAATATCGGAACACTTTCCAAAATACATTCATTGACAGAAACTATCTTTTTGCGTATTCCATTTGTTAGACCAAGCAGGGAGATGTATAGCAGGCTAAAACCAGAGCACTATGGCAACATTCCTTTTGTATCTTCCATTCTTGAAAATCTTTCACAGGGGCTTTATTTTATCTGTTTTTAAAAATAAAAATCCACAAAAATATCAATATTCTTTGTGGGCTTTATGAAAGGAGAGCCGATTCTAACATATCAGTACTGAGTGGAGTTTTCTTGTTGTTGCTGAAGCAAAGAAATTTCTCAAGTAATGATTGCCAAAGAAGGTGAACAACATGGAACAAAGATCTCCTTTAGAAAGCAGCGACCAAAAACAATCCTGGCTTATTATATGCCTCTCACTGCCTTTCCTTCAAGGAGCTTCAAACGGTGTACCTGAGGTCTGAGTGGGACGTAGAATGGTCTTTGGTTGATTTTCAGCATTTATGTATTATTGTTGGCTGGCGTTCAGTATTACAGGCACGGATTGGGAATCTAGAGTTGCGGATCCATAACAGCTTTGTATTCAATAAGACTAGAGCCCTTTTCTCACGCAGTTTCTGTAGCACAAGGGCCCCTTGAGTGTTGTGTGAATGGGAGCGTCGGTCTGTACGACGCACTCCCATTCACGCGACGCTCACGAGCCTAAAGCAGGACATGCGTGCATTTTCTTATTTTCGGCTCTAAGCTGAAAATATTGCACAGTCATGCAATGCTCGCGGGGCCTTTGCGCACTTACCTGCGTGCGGTGCGTTGGACAAGCCGGGCCAGTCGCGCTTCCTCCCCCAGTGCAGCCTACAGCTCCCAGATTGCAGAAGGAAAGGGCGGGGCGCTAGCGTGACGGTCGCGCTACCAGGAAGCGACCTGCAGGACGAAGGAGCGGGGAAGAGGCAGTGTTTCAGATGAGGCTTTTCACATGAGACGCCCTCCCCAGTTGCGCAAACGAGTAACGTGCGAAAAGCCTCTATGTAGCCTTACTGTAAAATGACATAAATTGCCACCTCAGCCCACCTTAAGAGTCAGCAGCTGAATCAGACCAGAGAGGTCCATTCAACTTCTTTTAGAGCACATGTGTCAAACACAAGGTCCGCAGGCCAAATTTGGCCTGCCAGCCCATTTCGTGTGGCCCTTGCACCTCTCCTGCAGCTGCGGCACTTCCCCCGCCAGGTGATCCCAGGGGCAGAGAGAGGCACAAAGAGGGTCTGGGAAGCAGAAAGTGGATATACTGACCACTTCTGTCTCACCTTAGAGAGGTATAGGGACCATAAACTACAATCAAACAGCCCCAAAATGTCCATGAAAACTAAAAACTGATGCAGAGGGAAGCCAATTGAAAAACCAGTAATAATCGAATGCAGAGGCAATTATTTGATATGATAAAAGAGCAGAGACGTTTATATAGTCTTACAGATACAACTGGCTCTTTGAGGGCAACCATAATGCTGATGCAGGCCAAGATGAAATTGACTTTGATGCTCCTGTTCTAGAGGCACAAGAAGGTAATGTTTCCACCTCCTCCTGCCAGTAAGTGAGGCTGAGACAATCACAAGCAGGACCCCTGTCACAAGTCCTTGTCATATTCTTGCTAGCTCTCCTTGCAAACAATCAGAAACTGAATGAACCCCCTTTGCCCAATTAACCTGCTGGCTCTTAAGGTGGGCTGGGGTGCGGCTGGGCCAGAAGACATTACTAGGGCCATTTCTGCACTAGACTATTATAGTGCTATTATTCCCCTTTCAACATCCTATGGAATCCAGGGGTCTGCAGTTTAAGGAGGGGCATTTAGGATTCTCAGCCAGAGGGCTCCTTGGCCTCAGTAAACTACAAACCCCCAAATTCCATGGGATGTTCAAAGTGGAATAATAGCACTAAAGCAGTGTAGGGTGGATATGGCCTTAGTTACACAGACGTAATTAGGCTCCTGATGTAGAATATCAGCAATATCCTTTATTTCTTTGGATGAACTTGACTAGTATAGGGCTCTTCCTATCCTCACTATTGTCAGAACAACCTTATGACAGGCTGAGAAAGAGAGGCCAAAGACTTTTATTGAAGTGAAAGATCTCTCTGCCTGAGAATTCTAAGTGCTCATTCCTAAACTGCAAATCCTAGGATTCCATAGGATGTTGAAAGGGGATAATAACACTATAACAGTCTAGTGTGGAAATGGCCTTAGAATCATCTGCATTCTAGTGCTGTAGTTCGGAGGAGTAAACTAAAACTCTCTAGAGAACAAACTTATATATGTCTCCAAGGTACCAATCCCAGGATTCCACAGGATGGAGCCGTGACAATTAAACTGGCATTTTATTCTATTATTTATTTATTATATTCGTATGCCATCTTTTATCCCAGAGTAGGACCCAAGGCAGCTTCCGAAAATAAGTTAAAAACACTAGAAAAACAATTAGAAATATTAAAAACACATACAATTTTAAAAACCTAAAACAATGTATAATTTTAAAACAGGTTAATCAATAAATAAAAAGCTCCCCAGCTCACATAAAAGCCTGATTAAAGAGAAATGTTTTTGTCTGCTTGCAAAAGGAGAGCAGGGAGGGGGCCAGCCTAGTCTCCCACGGGAGAGCGTTCTGCAGGATGGGAGCAGCCGCTGAGAAGGCTCTTTCCCGTGTCCTCACATTTCCGCACTGGACTGTTATAGTGCAATGATTCCACTTGCAACATCCTATGGATTCCTGGGGTTTGCAGTTTCGGGAGGGGCCTGCAAACCCCAGGATTCAATAGTATGTTGCAAGTGGAATCATTGCTCTATAACAGTCCAGTGCGGAAATAGTCCAGGTGAGGCTGGGATTGTGGTGAGATTGAGAGAAAGCCTTCCCTTGCAGATCTTAGGGCTCTAGCAGATTTGCACAGGGAGATATGGTCTTTCAAAACTCCGAATCTAAGCCGTATAGGGCTTTATAGGTCATCGTCAGCACTTTGAATTGTGCCTGGAAACAAACAGGTAGCCAATGCAGCTGTTTTAACAAGGGAGATAAGTGCTCCCTGTAACAGGCCCCAGGTCAGCATTTCGGCTGCCATGTTTTGAACCCGCCGGAGTTTCCAAGCAGTCTCCAAAGGCAGCCCCATGTAGACCTTATTATCATTGTGCAACGTGGATGCAGCTGGTCTTGGTTCAGCTCGGTTCTATTTGTAAGATACAGACAAGAGAGAAAGGGATAAGAAAAGAATGTATATTGTTATTTGCTTCCCTTTACCCTCTGCCCCTTCCAATCTTCTGTTCTGCTCCTTTTGTTTCTGTTCGTAGGGATTACCGCACGGTCCTTCAGCTACCCAAAACTGAGCTGCATCAAAGAGACAAGTCCTCAGTTTTGGGTACTTTCAAGACTGTGTTTATGACAACACGGCTGAATTTGTTCCTGTTTCTGTAGGCAGCTCGGAGAAACAGAAAAACATTATGTGACAGCGTTTTCACTAGCAAAGGCCCCAGGGACCATCAGACAAAGCAATGCGTCTCCAACAATATAGAAAGCCAGGAGTTCCATTCAATTATTCATATTTCCATTCTCTCTCTCTCTCTTTCTCTCTCTCTTATAAAAGAAAAGGCCTGGCACTTCCTCTGTATCGATCATTTGACAGGGGCCTCTTTCATCCGTTCTGTTTCTTGAGTTCTTTTTTTTTTCTACCTCCTCTTTTCTGCTTATATAATTGTCAAGGATGCTGTTCAAGTGAATCGCTTAAGAGTGGATTGCAACTTTTCTCTACCCAAATGTGGGTATCTAGTGGCCACGGACTGGCAAGAGGGATGGACTACATAACCTGCTTTGACCCTTTTGGAAATGCCACGTCGGATACTCATCAGTGAGATAAAAATTGACCCAATAAATAGCTTTAGGGTGTGACGGCAGCCAAGCGTTCCTCCCTCCCATTCCTCTTCTTGCCCTATCTTCTTTGATCGGTAGTGAGCAGTTGTAATCAGGGACAGAAAAGAAATTGACAAGATTTGCAATTCTCCATGAAAATATCCATTTTGCATCTTTCAAGACCGGAAACAGAACGAAATACATTCTGTCTTGGAAACCTGTCCATTTCTAAGTCTTGCAATTAACTTGGGCCGACTCAAAAGTGCACAAGATGTGAATGTTTTTTTTAAAAACATGCACAGGTAAAAAAATTGCATGCCTTTGGAAACGAAATACTTTCCTCAATGGGCCCAACTCATTGTTGTTAATTGTTAATTGTTGTGTGTTTTAGGGGGTTGGTTTTAGATGGGTTGGTGGGTGGGGAGGATTGGGTATGTTTTTAATGTTTTTAATGTATTTAATGCATTTAATGTATTGTTGTTCGCCGCCTCGATCCATGGGGAGAGGCGGGATAGAAATAATTTATCATCATCATCATCATCATCATCATCATCATCATCATCATTCCCAAATCGGTACATTGGAAAATGCACACAAAACATGCATGCTTTTCTATGCAGGAAGAACAAAAATCTCACAATCTGATACAGAAGTGGGTTGGGTTTAAAATGTTTCCAGGATTCTTTACGGAGGTGGGAAATATTACTGTGAATAAATATTTATCTAATATATAAAAGTCAAAGTTTGTTTGTCTGTGTCAGGCAGGCAAAGACCTCGTAGGATTGGCTGTGTCAGGCAAAGACTTCATATGATTGGCTGCCTAAGAAGATTCTATGGAGTTTAGGGAGGGACCTTTAGAATCCTCAGCCAGAGAGCTCCTGGGCTTCGGTTGACTGTGTCTGCCTTGAATGGATTGCTTGGCTGCTATGGAGATGAGGCCTGGCAGCAAGGAGGAGGACAGTGTATTCCCTCAGGAACCCAATCTCTGTATATTAATAACTCTGAATACAGAATGGATTGGAGAATATGGGGAAAAGTTACAGGTACTGGACAAGTCAGTGTAGGAAATTAGAGACACAGCATCTCAAATCTTTCTAACAAGTATTACCTATGAGAAAATAAAATCCCAGGCAATGGCAGGTATATACACTAGTTATTAAATAACAATCAGAACAGATTGTACTAATATTAAGAATGTGTTAGTAAGGCATTACTTTAAAAAGATATAATTTAAAATGATTAAAATTGCTTACCACACCCCAAAAGTCATAGAGCAAAATAATGTGAAACGTTGATTGCTAATCAGTCTTTCAGCATAATTGTCGATGATTAATACAGGCTGGGATCTCCTTGGGGACATAAGAGCTCTTGCATCTGTGGGAATTAGAATTATGCACTTCCAGAATGTCCACATTCAGCAATGTGCTGGTGTGACATTAGTACTTAGGGGAGCTGATAAAGTGATGGATATGCATTGGGAGTGATGCTCAATGAGATCAATGCACATTGATCCCATGGTGCATTGATCCTGCTGTGCATCAAGATCTGGGCTAGGGAGTGCTGATGTACATCGATAAAGCCTTATGTGTATTGGGACGCTCTTGCTGGGATCCCATCATTCATTTTCACAATTTACTAACAGGGTTTCTTAACGCCTCTGCTATGTAGTTAAGCATCTGTAAAGTTAGCTAACGTCAACTATGTTAGAGGATTTTAGCCAACTTCTCATTTTTTTTCTCTTGAAAACCAGCTGTGTAATGGCAACAAATTAATTTTAGCAGATCATTTCCAAACTCCAGATTCTGAGAAATGCAACAAACATAAAAGTTACTGATGTTCATGTGTCTATTTATGGGATGGGGTCTATTAATGGGGGAAGGATACGGACACCAGATTTCAACGCAAAGATTTGTTCAGAATTAAGCTGTACTGAAATTAATCTCCTTCGTACACAGCAATGGAAAGAGTTTCTGGAAAGTACCACAGCAAATTCTCTGTCAGACTTTAGAAATGAGATGGGAAACATGTGGCCCGTGGGTCACCTGTGGCCCCTGAACTCTACTTTTGTAGGCCTTGAAGCTTCAAGTCATTTCCCCAAAGCCTCCCAACCCTATTTTTTTAAACAATGGCATTTTTCAGATATTTTTGTCCAAAAACCATGAAGAAAGACTATCAAACACATTGAACCACGAAGAATGCCTCATACAACATTTCTTTGTAACCCACATGACATCACTTCCAGTTACCATTTTGAGAGGGACTACAGATAAAAATGAGTGTCAGTGTGGTGTGATGATTTGAGCATTGTTCTATGACCCTGGAGACCCTGGAGACTCACTTGGCCATGGAAGCCCACAGGATGACCTTGGGTGCATCACACTCCCAAATGCGAGGTTCATCTTAGGGTCATCTTAAGTCAGAAATGACTTGAAGGCATACAACTATGGCCTTTTCCACACCTTACCATATTCTGGCACTGGGGTGTGAGGATTGCGCGAGCAGCCTCCGGTGACGGGCTCTCGTGTCCGGGGTCCTTCAGCTCTATGTGAGCTGCCTGCTCGCACGAGAGACCCGCGTCTTCCTTCCGGAGTTTCCCAGGCTGCACTGGGGCAGGAAGCACTACCGGCATGGCTCTGGAGGCTCCACAAGCCAGGTAAGTGCGTGCGGGGCCCGGGAGCAATGCGCGATTGCGCACCATTTTCGGCTTCTAGCCGAAAATGAAAAGGCACGTGATCAGTGCCTGCTGGCCCCTGGAGTGTCATACGATTGTGAGTGTGTTGTGAGGATCTCTCCTCACAATCGCGCAACACTCCAGGCCCTCTTTCACATGGGAAATGCTGCGTGAAAAGGGCCTACAACAGGCAAAAATGGAGATACCGGTATTTAGGTTTGTTATGGAAGGAGTTCTGGGAAGGACATTGGCCCCTATATGGTTGTCTACCTCTGCTTTTGTGATCTTTAGGGGGAGCTGTTTTTAGTGGGTCAGACTCTTGGTTCATCCAGCTTGTTGGGGTCATTCCCAACTGAATGTAGAGCTCCAGGGCTGCAGGTGATTTTTTAGCCTAATCTGGGGCAGAAAAAAAGGATTGAATCTGAAATCATTCAATGTAAAATCTATGATCTACCGCCAAGCTATGGGGGATGACAAGGCAAAACATCTAGAGATCCAAGGAAACAGGGAAACTGCCTTTTCTGTGCCCCCCACAAGCCCTGGATACTACAAGGTATATTCACAAGAGTCCAACAGAGCTAACTGTCTGTTTCTAGTACTGTTTTTGTAAGTGTTGCAGTGATGGTGGATGGAGAAGGTAAGACAGTTCTACTGTAAACCTGGGAAACTTAGAAAAGGGATAATGGTTGGAATTCACTAGGGGACTTGTCTTTGTGAGTTGACTTAGGTGATGGGAAATGGAATTAAGAAGCTTTGCAATGTCCATATCCACCTAAAGGCTCTTGTGGCATTACTACCCAAAACTGCAAACCCCAGGATTCCATAGGATGTTGAAAGTGGAATCATAGCAGTATAACAGGCTAGTGCAGAAATGGCCTATGATGAACTAACTGATGCATCATAACCCAACATGCAGTGTGTATCCAGAAACCAGGTAGGGATTACTGGAGTGCAACAGGAGCACATTAGAAGTACCCAATGCATATCAGAAGTGTCTGATGTGAATTGAAATACCCTTGCCAGGGCTCTCATAAGCATTTTTGCAATTGACTAGCAATTTCATTGCACCTCTGCAAAGCAGTTAAGGATTCATAAAACTGTGCAACATAAACCATGATGCAGAATCACAGCCAATATTGTGTGTGGACCAGTTTAATAGCCATGAAACCATGTTCTCTTCACTGGGTACAAGAACATCAATGCATTTGTCTCATTCTGAATTCTGAGTATGAAAGATGGCTGAGAATTTTGTTCAGTCCTTTTAAAAATGATATTACCAGTGCTTTGGGAAAGTTACTTTTTTGAGCCATAGCTTCAAGAATCCCCCTGGAACCATGGCTGTTGCTTGGAGATATTTGAGAGTGGTAGCCCAATGCCCACTTTCAAAATTTTCCAGGCACCAGCCATGGTGGCAGGACGATTCTCAGAGCTGTGGTCCAGAAAATAACTTTCCCAAGCACTGGTAATTTGAGCCAGAAAGATGTTGTGATTTAAGTGTTGGACTACCACCCTTGGGTTCAATTCCCCACTCGGCCACAGAAACCGACCTTGGGTGAACCACACACACTCAGTCCCAGAAAACCCCATGATAGTTTCACCTTAGAGGCACCATAAGCTGGAAACAACATGAAGGCATACAACCGCAACAATGCCAAATGCTACCTGAGGGATCCTGGGAGAGGTAATGTTTTGAAAGTGCGCAAAGTTTGTGAATTTCTTGATAAACCGGTTAAATGAGACTTGAGATTCAAAAGATATGAATGTAGGGAAAAATGAAACTGACCAATTTGTCTATCTCAAATGTACTTAAGGACAACACAGAATAAAGTTATCTGTTTTAGCCTGAATATCTTCATATGGCAAGAGGAAAACTTTAAAAATACCTGCCGAATCTCTATAACCTTTCGTTTCAGACAGAAATCAGTGCTCCGCTCCAACATAGCAGAATGCTTCAATTAAAATTAGATTACAGGCAGGGTGCTTTAATTTTCTTATGTTGCAGAACATTCCATTTTCTAGACTGAAATATACAGATGTCCCCCCTCCTTCCTGTGCCCACACAAACTTTGTGGGGTTACATTAGCAATGGAAATATTCTCCTACATAACCATCTCTGTATGTTTGATGCATCTGCCATCAATCTTCCTTTCCGTTAAAACAAAAAAACAAAAACAAAAAAACCCAACAAAGGTAGGGGAAGAAATTAACATAATTGGCCCTGTTTTATAAAAGTCTGATGTATCATCTTGTCTCTTAAGCGTACCGTTCCTCGGAATCATGATGAAGTGTCAACATGCTGTATGTGGATGTAAAACAAACATATTTTTTGGAAGGGAGGGGGGTGGGTTTGCAGCTGGCAGCTGACAAGAGAAACTAGAGACAGAATCGAGCTTTTCAGTACGTTATGGCTTGATCTAAATTAGCAGTGCAGTGTCGATGTTCAGTGTGTCTTCGTTGGAATTTCATGTCCTTGCTGGATGCATAGATGCGCTGTAATGGGGCTATGCGAGGCTGCTTCCATTGAGGCTTTTGCTGTTTGACAATAATCAGGTGTTACGTTCGGCGTGGCTGTCAGCAGAGGGCTGGCGACAGGATGGGAAATGCGCAGCGAAGTCCTGATGTTCAAGCAAGAGGAAATGGGCATAGACGGTCCCACTGTTGTGACAGGTGTGATGTGGCTGGGCTAATGTGGTTAAGCTCAGTTGTCTGCATGCAACAGACAAACAGCAGGCCCTTCAGGGACCAGAGGTTAGGGGACAGTGTGTATTTTCAGGGCCTGAGATTAGCCTTCCTGGTGTGAGATTGGGGGAGGGGCACCATGGTGCATGCTCTCCAGCATTTCACAGATGAAAAGCAGGCCACCTAGGGCCAAGCAACATCAGAGGGTGGCCAAGATGGCAAAAGGGATTAATGTGGAAGGAGATGTTGCCTATCCTTTAATAGTTGTCCAGCTCTGATTAAGCCTATGTGTTCTGTTTAGAAAACCAGCCACAGTTCATAGGCCATTTCCATGCTACACAGTTATAGTGCTATTATTCCAATTTCAACACCCTGTGAAATTCTGGGGTTTGTAGTTTACTGAGGCCAAATAGCTCTCTGACTGAGAATCCTAAATGTTCCTCCCTAAACTGCAAGCCCCAGGATTCCATAGGCTGTTGAAAGTGGAATAATAGCACTGTAACAGTGCACTGCAGAAATGGCTGCAGTCTTTAAACAGAGTCTATAGCAGCAGTCACAGTTAAGGTTTATAGAAACTTATCAGTTATTTACCATTTCTGTTTCAGCAGTCCAGGTCAGCAATAAATTCAGAGTGTCAGTTCAAGGGAGCATCCTGCAGCATAGTCAGTACACAAAGCAAGGGTCAAGGTTTTCTAGGAACACAAGCCAAGGATCAAAAGAAGAACGTGTTGCTTCCACTAGATTTGTCAGTTGGCTGCAACATGCTTCTCTTCCTCCACCCTTGCCTCTGATATTTATAGGCCAGCAGCCTCCCCAGTTATTTGCCTGATGAATGAGACTTCCCTATATAAGTATTCTGAGCCTCATGGGCTCTCCCTTTCTCATCCATGCTGGGCTGAAGTAAGTATTGTTCCATTCATGTCTGTGTGTTTTGGCTGTTGTGGAGGATCCTATTTGTGTTTGCAGCTCAGTCTTGGGACTGGGGCATGACACCATGACACTCGTGCGGCTTTGGAAAAAGTCTTATGTCTCTGGCAGCTGTTATTATTCTGGAGACTGACCCCAGCTCTTGCTCTCGGCTTAGTTGGTACTTTTCAGCCTTTGTCAAAGTTTTTTGTGTGGACCTAGGAGAGAAAGAAAAAAAAATGAATTAGGAAATAGATATCACTTATGGAGATGCTTGAGCTTGGAATGTTTTACACCCCCACTTGTTCTGCTGACAGCTGCCAATGTAAAGGCTTTTAGAGCGAGAAAGTGTTAGATATATATATTCACTGTTGAATCTGGAGCCACCATTGCTAGGAAGAAAACAGAATGCACTCCCACACACCTTGGTCTGATACCCACCTGAAGTGCTCTTTTGTTCCCCCCAGTCTTCCCTATTTATCTGGGCATCCTCACTTATTTGCAACCACGTTATTGTCCTCCTAACGAGGTGCAAATTGCTTTTTGATGGCTTTTTGCACACACCCTTCAACAGCAGAAGAGTAACTTTATGTGCTCAGCATCTTCTATTGCAGACTTTTGAACTTCTGATTCTTCTTTAGAATTTAACTTCTTTTTCCCCAGAGGTTTTGAAATTAGATCCCATAGGGAAGAATAGACATCATTTTAATCTTTCATGCTCATATGTGCAGTGAATATTAAGGCATCTACAATTGATGGCTTGGATGCTCATCAAGTGTAAACATACAATTGATGGCTTGGTCTTATTGTTACCCCCAAAGGTGGGTGAGTTAGGGGTCCACCCACTATGCCAATGGAAAGGTGGGGAAGTATAGTTCAAGGCAGGCCTGCAAGAAGGAGCATAACCATGGGATCTTTTCACCTGTATAAACCAATGCTAGTCTAAGAGACAACAGCTGGAGGCCGAAAGAATGTTTATTTGGGGAAAGTCAAAAACACACATAAAATTCAAGCAGTCACACAACCATACAAGGCTAACAGAAGAAAAGGAAGGAGAAGTTGGATAGTGAGGAGTTTCAGATGAAGTGGGCAATATTTACCAATCCTGAAGAGAACAAAGTTGAGATGAAGTGTGGCTCAGACTAGGGGTCCAAGGGTATTACAATGAACAGGAATCTGAGAGTCCTCACACAATGTAATATCAATGTTCATTGAAAGGACTATGGATTTCTGGGCTTGGAGTCAGGTTTTAAATACTCTTTTTCTGACCCGAAGGGGAATGTCTTAATGGCTCTCTGGCAGAGCAAACAAAGGGGTCCAGACTTGACTAATGGTCTTAGCATTGGGTGACAAAGCATTGAGGGGAGTTGTGATAGTTTCTTAATGTCTGGGGAGATGGGGGAACAAAGGGGGAAAGTTCAGCAGGAAGGTGGCTACAGGATGTCGGTCACTGTTGCTTTTTCTGGGAGTTTCATTGGTTATTGTTTTCTAAGTTTGAGCTACTGAGAGGATCATCTTAAACCCATTTAGTCGAGTTCTCCATCCAATCCTCAGTGAACTTATGACTTGTCCATGCCTTGAGGTCCCTTCTGACCTAAATCTGCATGTGTACAGCCAATCCTCTTTGCCAGCATGACTTTTCAGCCATAAATGCATGACTGAGATATGAGAAATTAAATAATGTTCATTGCAAATTATGCCATATCATGGAGTGGGGTGTACAGCAGGGTAACATTATAGAACAGATGAGATTGTTATCTAGTGTTGATGGTTGCTCTCCTCCCCCTCTTTCTTCTTCAAAATTTGTCCATTTCTTTATATATCTGGTGGGAAAACCCCCCACTGTTTTTGTTAAATAAAATGTCAAATATTATACAGAGTGAAACCAGCAGATTGGTTCAGTCCTGGTGCCATTTTGCTCAATGCAGTTGATGAGCAACAATTTGAATAGTTGGCACCCTTCTGCAGCACAATTCTAAGTTCATCCTACCTCCTAGGATTGCTATGGGGATAAAGTGGGGAAGAACGGAGCATTACTCACTACTTGGAACCTATAGCAGGAAAAGCAATCAAGACATTTACTGTTAAAATATTTATATTCAGCCCTCTTTAGATGGAGGGCGGGATATACATATTTTAATAATAAGTGGATAAATAAATATCTTAGTAGCATTTCTGTTGCAGCTTTCCTCAAGGTTGCATATAACAAAACCAACCTGAACAATTTAAAACAGTGTGAAGATGAGGTGATTAACCATCTGTGTCTTTTTTCCTTATATCTCCATGAGGCCAGGAATATTTTACGCAACTGAGCTAATGAAGGATCAATGATCTGTTAGGGAAATGTGGCTGGGTCAGGTTTACCTAGCTTTGGCTGAAAGACCTAAAAACCAGAAGCCAATCTACTTAGGTCGTGACAGATGACAAACAGCCAAGGTCTACACCCACAAGTGTCTACTTTCTGCAAAAGGAGCATCCCTGCCATTCTACTAGCTGCATAAACTCTTTTTGGCCAGTGTTATAAATAAAAGAACTACACCCTGGAAGATAGTTCTAGGCCTCAGCAACTATTTTAATTGGTCCCACCACACTCAGAAGTACTTTTTAGCTTCAGCTGCTGGCACATTTTCTATTTAACTATTGTAACAGGCAAACTTTCCTGACAAGTCGTCTAACCAAATAGGTCTTAAAAACTTTCTCTCTCTCTCTTTTTTTTTTTGGCTAAGGGGATGCATTCAGCTGAAATTTGTCTTTGTCATTCCATAGCTCCTTAAGTTATACCAAATGGATACTAGCGGCAGAGTGGACACTTAGATTTTTGGAGTCAATGATGTTTCAAACTGCATTGGTTTAAATTAAAGGGCAAAAAATCTTACATGCTCCTTTATTGGCTTCCCAGTAAATATGCAAATAGGCAAACAAACAAACATTTGCACAGTAGCATCATCCTGCTTTAACCCAGGCAGGTACAAATGAATCCAGGTGTTACAGATGGATGCTAATTTTTTTATTTTCTGCTATGTGAGTAACCCCCTGAACAGATACAGGCATACCGAATTTACAGACTTTTTGGATACACTTGTAAAACAGGTGGTAGTCATTATACCAAGAAATCACTACAGAGAGATTTGAGATTTGAGTATTGTAGAATATTTTATGGGTTATTTACGGGGCTTGTTAAGGAGTTGCTGTTGGCAAAGGCTGAAGACAATTGTCAATCCCAACTAGAGTTGACCTACTGAAGCAAGAGGACATATCCAAGCTGGGATCTATTCTAGCTGGGACTAACAATCGATTTTAGCTCTTAGTATTGATGAGGACATGTTGATCTTGTGCAGTATTAGTCCAAATTGGATATGTTCTTATCCCAGGAACTGAGAAATCAGAAGATAAGCAGAAAACCAAGCAGCATATTATACAAAGCAAAAAAGCAGTGTATTTTACACCAAAGTACACAATATAAGCAACCAAATAGTTCTTTTTTGGTTATGTTCATAGAATCATAGAAATGTAGCATTGAAAGAGACCCCAGGGGCCATCCAGTCCAACCCCCTGCCATGCATGAACACCTTCAAAGCACTCCCGACAGATGGCCATCTAGCCTCTGTTAAAAACCTCCAAGGAAAGAGACTCCACCACACTACCAGGCAGCATATTCCACTGCCAGACAGCTCCAACCGTTAGGTAATTCTTCCTGAGGTTTAAATGGAATTTCTTTTCCTGCAGTTTGAATCCATTGCTCCTTGTCCTGGTCTCTGGAGCAGCAGAAAACAAGCCCTCTCCTTCCTCTACGTGGCATCCCTTCAAATATTTAAACATGGCTATTATGTCCCCTCTTAAACTTCTCTTCTGCAGACTAAACATACCCAGCTCTCTGTTATTTATATATTCCAGGGTATTTCCATGTTATTTTCTGAGGAAACAACTGAAAGTAAGGACACACAAAATGATAAAAGATGCCAACCAAAATCAATCATAAACAATCAAAACAAAGATGCACCATACTAATTAGGAGCACGAAAAACTGCAGACAAAGATCAACCTAGCAATAAAGTCACATTTCAAGAGCCCATGGAGATGGAAAACAACTTTTCAGAGCAAAATGTAGCAAAGTGGCAGCCTGATAGATCTTTCTAACCAGAGCTTTCAATAATTGTGGTGCTACCACTCGGAAGACTGTGTTCCCAGACTCATATTGATTTGAAACTCCCAGAAATATTCCAGACATGCCACAGGGTAAATGAGACAGGCCAGGCAATAGGATAACCTGATGTGGAACTCAGAGTGTTTAAGTAATCACTGGATTTCCACGGTGTCTGACACTTGAAGTTTAACTGTGCGGTTCACACCACAAGGCTCCAGCTTATTCAATAAAGGAATATAATAAAATGATTTCAAATCTACAACAGATGAAAAGAGACACAGACTAAAATCAAAGGAAAATCAATGGCTTGGGGGAGCCACAGACTGAGGCTGTGAAAAACATTGATACATGTTTAAAACATAAAGGGTAAATTAATAATATTAATAATATTAAAAAAAAAAACCTCAACACTCCAAAGACTACCGCCTAGGCACCAGGAAGTCTTACTGTGGATGGAATACTGTAATCTTGGCTTTATGACCAACTGCAGTGTAAGTGGTCAAAATGTTGAACTGGGACTTGGGAGACTTGATCTTCAGACTCATTTTCTAATGCTTATGGGGCCATGAAACTCATAGGGTCACCTTGGATCAGCCACCCTCTCTCAGCCTGACTCACCTCAAAAGATTGTTGCCAAGCCAAAAGCCTAGAATGAATGCCCTGATCCTAGATCAAATGCAAGTAAACTCGTTGAACCCATGAAACTTACAGAAGTGGCAACTTAACAAGTTCTTGTTGATTTGGTGGATCTACTCAGACTGGGATGAAAGATTGGATTTAGGCCTTGCATGGATGAACAGATCCACATATGCCACCTTGAGTACATTCAGGGCATGGAATAAATAAATGGAATTTCTTCCATGAATTCAACAACTTACTGAGAAGGAGGGAGTAAGAAAAGCCAGTGGAAGTATCCTGGACACATCGGTTCTGCAATCAGTTTCATGCCACTGCCTTAATTATTATAGTGGGGTGCCTTTGCCATTCTAGATGTTTTTGGACTACAACTCCCACCACCCTTGAACATTGGTCATAGTATCTAGGGTTGATGACCACAGGAGTCCAAGAACATCTGGAGGACCAAGACCTTAGCTAAGGTTCTGAGGTAAAGGTCCATTGTCTCTCCATCCCCACCCCTCCGACCGAATTCACTGGAAGCTGCATCCAAACCTCTACATGATGCTACTGGATTTCAATGGTTCAGCAAACTTAGTGGTTAGAGATGCTAGGCTGATTGGATGAGAGATGCCAAAATGAGGAGGGGGCTTACCTTTTAGTTTTAGACATCCAAAAAGGTCTGTGGGAGCCACAGTGGATACATTCTTTCCCCATAAAACAGGGAGAATGAAAAGACATGTCAGTAGCACTTTCCTCTCCATCAGAAGTCCCCCATGTCTCAACTGTAGCACGGAAGATGCATTTGAACAAGCGGGCCATTGTTTTACTCTTTGGTGACACTACAAACAGCTTCGATTTCATAAGGCCACTGACAGCTTTGTCATAACACAAGAGCGATGCACATTTGCAACCTGGGGCTATATCTGAGGCTTGCACGCACATCCAAAGAACCGACGGGGCATTCCTGTCAGCCTGTGATCTGGAAATGATCTTTTCTGACCGCTAAAAGGGTCTTTAGTCATCGCTTTGGACAGGGTCCTTTTCGAGCTTGCCTTGCCCTCCCTGGTAGATGTACAGAGAAGAATGCCACCATGTGTGTTTCCTGACTGTTCGCTTCTCTTTTATGCACCCTTCAGAGTTTTGACCTTGAGATAGATATATATTTTTCCCAGTCAAGACAATGAAGTGCCTTGGGCTCTGGGTCTGAAGAACACAAGCGGGTAGATTTAGACACTGTAAGTTCATCCTGTAAATACAAATAGTGCCTTCTGTGCTGTATGCTCTACAGTCGCTTGAGTAACTGAACACAAAAGGATGCCATCCATCGCTTCCATTTACACCCCAAACTACTTGGGTCACTTTGACCTCATTTTAAAGAAAGTGGTCAGTGTTTTCTTATCAGCTGGTTAGGCCATTTCTTCCCTACACTGTTATAGTGCTATTTTTCCACTTTCAAAGTCTTGTGGAATTTTGGGATTTGTAGTTTCCTGAGACCAAAGAGCTCTCTGGCTGAGAATTCTAAAGGCCCCTCCCTAAACTGCACAATAACAGTATAGTGTAGAAATGGCCTCAGTTAAGCATACTGAACTAAGTACCATCTCCTGGACCAGCTCCTCCAAACCTGATGGGAACATCCTTCCTTCATGCTCCAATTACCACCAGTGTCATGCACTGGTCACTCTTTTACTCTCAAGACAAACAGAATTTACACCAGTATTTATTAATGAAGCAGCTGAGGCATAGTATTAGGACAGTTGTTAAAGCTAATGTATTACATTACACTCTTGAATATATAGGGGAACACACTTTTGTGTATGGAGAGTTTTGATGGGTGGATCCCCAGGTATCTTTTCATTTCCCAAACCCCAAGTGGTTCCCAGGGCAACTAAATTATTTACATTCTTTGATCTTGTGAATCCCAAATTTTATTGCAATGCAATATTATGTTGCAGGTCCTTTGATATACAATATATTGTTACAAGCAGCATTTAAGATAGGCTGTATTCCCACTGAAAAGTGTTCTATCGCTAATGCATAGTAAATCACCTGGTGATCTATTATCATGGCTAAGCAAAGAGTATAATCCTTTCATGGCAGGGCTGAGTCCCTGATAATCAGAATGGACTTCCTTCTTCCCATGCAGTGAATGCTGGGCCAAGTAGGTTGGGAAGGGCAAGTCCTAGTCATGGCTATAGCATCACAGTCTTGACTAAGTAGCTTTCATGAACATGGAACAGTTATCTCAGTTTGCTCACACTGTTGCTGTTGGGTGCAAAAATATTTCTGCACATTTAGGCCACATCTTACCAGATCCCGTGGTTGTCCCGTCGAGATCCTTGCAGTGTCTTTACTGGGATGGGAGCGTGACACGAACACTCCCCTCCACACCCGTCCAGCTACCAGCAGATGGGAGCGCGAGTGACACACGCCTTCCTTCTGCAGCATAGCCAGCCTCTTTTCTGTGCTGTGCAAGGAAGCACCTACATCGTCCTTCCGCCCCTTCCTCATGACCAGTGGTGACAGGAGCATTGCACAATCGCAGGTGCTTAACTGATTTATTCCATTAAGTGAATATCCTGCAGTCACAAAGATTGCAATCACAAAGATGGCGGTGGGACCACGATGCCGTGGTGCGAAAACACAACTCATGGACCACTGCCATCCTGTCCTCATTGTGGGACGGCGATGCCATGCAAAAATGGCCATTGTGTTTCATTTCTGAGTTCCTAAGCAATTCTGAAAAGATCTTTGAATACATCTTGATCTGAATCAATTTTGTCCCACTGGCTTCTTGCCTTTGCTCAGCTATATAAGAACTGTGTCAAAAGTCAATAAGATAGAGAATAAGAACAATTTGATCACTGACTGTCTTTGCTCTGAGAGCATTTGTTTGCATAGGGAAGATGACATTTTATATCAAAAACAGTCAAAGATGCTGCTCTGTAGATCTCATAACTTTTGTTAAGCAGCCTTTTCACTCCTGAGCATTTCCGCTCTGTTTCATGGGACTCTAAAAGTTCTATAAATATGTTCCTGTCTCAAATAAACCTTGTGTGTCTGATCAGAGTAGTGTTGGAGCCAAACTGACAGCAGGAACTGAAAACATGTTCCCTCTTGGCCAAGAGTAATTGCATGTGTGCGTGTGTGCGTGTGTGTGTGTGTGTGTGTGTGAGAGAGAGAGAGAGAGAGAGAGTCCTTCCTAATCTGATTCAAGGCCCCAATCCAGCTCCGTGCTTCACTTGGGAAAGCACTGATGGACTTGCAATACCCATACCTTCTCTTTCCCATCATCTGTATGAGGAGAAGAAGGTCCATTCTACTGGAAACCAGAGCTTGGGAAGAATGAGACTTCCATCAGATGTTGGAAGAGGGTTTGGGCCAGGAGAAGTTACTTGGTTAAGTATGCTTAGGAAGGAAATAGCTATAACAGAATACTGATCAGTGTCTGATACCAGAACACCGACTAGTATACTTAGCTAAGTAACTGGTACAGAATACTGGCCACAGAAGGTAACTTGCATCTGCTTGAATCACTCTCGTCTGATGACTCACAGGCTGTAAGAATTGATATGACAACAAGGCAAATGATACGGCATTATTGCTGGCTTGTCAACAATGTACAAAGGAAGTTCATCCAAGGTCTCCACAATGAGCATCAAAATAAAATCTTACAAGCAGATGACTCTTATCATGGTTTCAATGTGATGGGGTTTGACTTGGAGGAGAGATCATTACGATGAATACGTTTCTGGCTCTTAAGACTGTAGTCAACACTCCCCCATTTCTATCAGAAAGATTTCAGTGGATTTCGATTTTCTTCCCCTCCACCATCACTCCCTCTCCCAGCTTTGATATGGGTTGCAGAATTAGGCCTGATTCTTATTGTTAGTCCTAGCTAGAGTAGGTCCATTGAATCACTGGGATTTACCTCTGTGTAGACTCACCATTCATCTAGTGATTCTGTGGGTGTATTCCAATTGTGATTAAACAGTTGTGTTTGGATCCAAGTTGGTCATATTTATAGCAGCCTTGCTGGCACTTGACATTTACCCAAACTCCATTTCTTACAAAGGCCGACTCCAGGCAGGACTAAATCTAGACTGGCAAAGCTAAACCCTTGCTTGTCTCATTCAGTGAGAAACTGCAGATCTTTCCTCCTTCTTTTCTTAAAAAATGGCGAGACTTTTTTTTTCTTTTTTGGTCAGTCTTGGGGGATTTTTCACATTTGCAGAGATAATTTTGACATTAATTACATACATTCCACAAACTGCAGGACAATTAATGATGCCCCATTCTATGGACATCTAAAGACCAAAAACTGAGGTTGCCAGGAAGGAAATAATGCTTCACTAAGGGCCTTTCCGCACAACACTGTTATAGTGATGTTATTCCACTTCCAACATCCTACGGAATCCTGGGGTTTGCAGTTTAGGGAGCGACATTTGAAATTCTCAGCCAGAGAGCTCTTTTGGCCTCAGTAAACTACCTGCCAAGATGTCCTCTTTTCCTATTAATTCAATCACTACTTTCATGGCAAGAATGTTCAGCTGCAAACCTCTGATTCCCCTCTGGTGCTGACCCATACTACTCTTTTATAGTGCTATTATTCCACTTTCAACATGCTATGGCATCCTGAGCTTTGCAGTTTAGGGAGGGGCATTTCAAATTCTCAGCCAGAGAGCATTTTGGCCTCAGGAAACTACAAACCCTAGAATTCCACAGGAGGTTGAAAGTGGAATAATAACAATATAACAGGGTAGTGGAAAAGCCTTTACTGATACCATCCCAATCTGCACATGTGCATGGTTTTAATCCCACCTCTCCATATGGATCGAGGTGGCGAACAACTTACAAATAGCATGTATTTTAAAACATTTCTATACATGCCCCCAACAAGCCGGGTACTCATTTTACCGACCTGTGAAAGGATGGAAGGCTGAGTCAACCTTGGAGCCGGGCAGGATCAAACTCACAACCTTGTGGCTTGCAGTACTGGCATTTAACCACTGCGCCACCAGGGCTCCCTTTACTTTTAGTTAGTTTAAATTGTTCTATTTTAAATAGCTTTAAATTATTTTAAATTGATTTTCTTGTAGAGCAGTCCCCTTGGATATAGGGCAGGACAGTAGTAGTGGTAGTAGTGGTGATGATGATGATGATCCCATGGGTTCAACCAGCCAAAGCCCATACCTTTAATAGGATGACCTTGGCCATTTCCGCACGACACTCTTATAGCGTGATGATTCCATTTTCAACCTCCTATGGAATCCTGGGGTTTGCAGTTCTGGGAGGGGCCAGCTGGTAGCATATCAGATCTGGCTGCCCAATGACAGGCCAATGAGGGCAAGTGAAGTTAACCGAGGGTGAGAGAAAGTGATGGTTTGAATAAGTTGGCATTTAGGGGAAGCGTGTCGAAATAACACTGAACAGAAGAGCCACATTTTGGCTCTGTTGAATCAGTAACTGTGGTACATCTGTCACTGATACATTCTTTTTTTTTTAACACAGAAGGCCGAGGGCTCGATGAAGTCTTCCAAAAGGAGCTTGTACATGCCGGTGGACAGAGAATTAATGAGTAATGAAGCAAGGTTGCTGTATTGGAACTGAGGAATTATCTCAAAAAAATATTATACACAGCTAGACAATAGTTTGCTTTGTTTTTGAACCGTGACGGCATCATTAAAGAGAAGCCGCAGCAACACAGATTAATTCATCCTTTTCAGTTCAAAAGAATTAGTCACACCTGTTTTTGTATTCTAATTCTGTGTTTATGCATTCCCATCTGCGGATATTTTTATCTCCATGTCATGTGCAAGAATCACCTGCTTACAAGCCTTATCCTTAGCTTTTCTGTGGCAGCGCAAAAGGTCCTGTATAAATGAGAGAGGCAGTGTGGTGCAATGCTTTGAGCAAGGGTGGGGAACTGAGGGTCTTTTTACACTACATAGTTATGCCATGATGATTTCAACTTAACTGCCCTGGCTGCCTCCTATGGAATTTTGGCCATTTTGGCACTACATTGATAAACTGCTATTATTCAATTTTCTATATCGTATGGAGTCCTGGGGTTTGCCATTTAGGGAGAGGCCTTTAGAGTTCCCAGCCAGAGAACTCCTTGACCTCAGTAAACTACGGCCCTTTTCGCACGGGCCTTTGCTCGCGCGATAGCCCCGTGAGCCTTGTGGGAGTGGGAGCGTCGCTCCGCACGACGCACTCCCACTTCCGCCTGGCTCACGGGGCTGAAGCGGCGCGAGCGTGGGTTTTTTGATTTTCGCGTCCAAGCGAAAATCACCCCGCGCTCGCGCAACGCTCCCAGCGCCCACCCGCACTTACCTTTCATGCGGAGCGTCCGGGAGTCGGCCGGGTCGCGCTTCCTTCCCTCCGCCCCTGCGGAAGGAAGGAGCGGGGTGGGGAGCTAGTGCGACGGAGGCGATGCCCGCTTCGCGCGCACGCGCGCGGGGGGAATGCGACGCCGCCCACTTCGCATGCGCGGGGGGGAAATCCGGCGCACGTGGGGGGAGGAATCCGGCGCGCACGGGGGGGAGGAATCCGGCGCGAGGTCTCCCGCTTCGCACGGGGGGGAGGGCGGCTTGCACGGCAAGCCTCCTTCGGTGCCGCTTCCCCGCTCGTTCCTTCACCTGCGGAAGGAAGGAGGGGGAAGCGGCAGCCTCCCGGAGGAGCCTTCTTGCGCTTGCCGGCCTCCCCTGCTTGTGCTAGAAGCCTCAGTGCGAAAAGGGCCTACAAATCCCAGGATTCCACAGGATGTTGAAAGTGGAATAATAGCACTATAACAGTGTAGGGCAGAAATGGCCGTTGTGATATTAGTTTGAAGAGGCACAGGGCTCTTTGGCCAAGAATTCCAAGTACCTCTCTCTAAACTGCAAATCCAAGTTCCATAGGACATTGCCAGGACATTTAAAGAGAAATTATAGTACTACAATGGTGTAATACAGAAGTGGGCCATGGCCGTCCAGATGTTGTTACACAGAAATTTCCAGCTGCCCCAGGCAGCATTGCTTATGGTGAAGGATGCTGGTCAGACCATTTTACAGCCCACTTTCACTAGATAGTCCAATGACTGTTACAGTCAAAAGAATTTGGAGAACCACAGTTGACTGTTCCTGCTCTAATCATTGTACCACATTGGTTCTCTCTTAGGCCACTGGTGCACTACGCTGTTATAGTGCTATTATTCCACTTTCAACATCCTGTGGAATTCTGGCGTTTGTAGTTTACTGAGGCCAAAGAGCTCTCTGGCTGAGAATCCTAAAGGCCCCTCCCTCAACTGCAAACCCCAGGATTCCATAGGATTTTGAAAGGGGAATAATAGCGTGATAACAGTGTAGTGCAGAAATAGCACTGTTAATTCCCTTTCCTCCAAATACGCAAACTTTTCTTTTGTCCTCAAACCTGTCCAACAAGCACCAAGCTATCAGGGCAGTCATTAGCCCTTTGTCATCTAACACTAAGACCATTAGCCCATTCTGGACCACATCGCCCACTCTGGGAACTCCATTGTTTATATGGCCAAAAAGTTATTTACACCCTTCCCCTCAAGGAAGAAATTGGATTATAAACTCCTAGTTTTGGCCAGTCAACTTGCAGTACACAAATTGCTGGTTGCCACTCTGCTGCTCTGATTCCCAATTGTGTACTGTCCTTAGATAGGAGTCTAAGCCACATTGCTCCTTCTTTGCTGCCTTTCTAGATTGGTAACTATCACGCACTAGGCCCTGAAATCTCACTATCTAAAGCTTTCTTCTCTTTTCTTTCAGTTAGCCTTGTGTGATTGTGTCACTGTTTGGACCCTGTGTGTGTCATTAATTCCCCTAATACAATGCAATTTAGCTTACTTTTGTATCTCTGACTGGATCTTCTCTGCAGAAGTACCGGTAAACATAGGTGGAAAGATCTTGCTAGGTTATCCCCCTCTCACAGGCCTCCTAATTTGAGCTAATAATTCCCTACCTTACATGGAGGTACTGGCATTGCAGGTGGACCTCTGAGTCACCCATGTTTTGGGGTAAGAGAAGGAGGCCGGAAAAGGAAGAGAAAGCCCATGGTGCACTGCCATGTGGGAAGGATGGTATAAAGTGAGTGAGAGAGAGAGAAATGAAAATGAATGTGGAAGAGGAAGAGACAGGAAGAATCACAGGCCCTTTTTGCATGCTTTTTTTTTGTGCGAGCACCCCTTGAGCTTCATGTGAGTGGGAGCATCACTCCATATGACACACTCCCACTCACGTGACGCTCACAAGGCTGAAGCGGGGCGAGCTCGCATTTTTTTTATTTTTGGCTGTAAGCTGAAAATACTGCACACTGGTGCAATGCTCGCGGCGCCCTCATGCATTTACCTGCGTGCGGTGTTTTGGTGAGCTGGGGCGGTCGCACTTCCCTCCCCCAGCACAGCCTACAGCTCCCGGACTGTGCTGCAGAAGGAAGGGGCGGGGCGCTAGTGCAACGGTTGCGCTACCAGGAAGCTGATGTGGGAGGAAGAAGGGCTGTTGTGACCGGCTCGTGCAAGCGGCTGCTCGCGCGAGCACCGCTCCCCACTGCCGCAAAGAGGTAAGGTGTGAAAAGGGCCACAGAAGCGAAGACGACACACAAAGAAAAAGAGGGAACCTAGAATTCCCCAGTGGCTACTCCAGGAGCTGTAGTCAAAAAAAGGCTCTGCACTTGTTCCTAACCATTTTTGCCCAAGGCAACTCCCAGTGGAAATTTCTGCAGCAACAACGAGAGAAGCGAGTTTATTTGCTCCTTGTCTCTGTTTCATCTCCTCCTGCTCGTTCCTTCCCCTTTTGCGTTGTGCCTTTTCAGAGACTATAATTACTTTCAGTGCTCCTCAGAGCATTCAAATGGCTGTTTATACAGGAACCCCAAACTGCTTTCAATACATCTGCAGAGCCTGTTACATTTATTTCCCTTCTTATTGGTGTGGCTTATATTGTTTTGGGTGATGTTTTCCACTGTTCTGTGCAAGAACCTGAAATGATGCGTGGGTGTCTAAAGGGAATGGTGCCGCACGTTCAAGAGCCAAGGAGCAACACTGATGCAACATGCTATAGTGCACTATGGTTCCCCCAACTGCTGCTACTGGGGGCTCCCCCATCCCACAAGTTAAATTTAAATCTGAGTGAAATTCTCTCCTGTCACCCTTTTTACAGAAGGGAATTTTGGGCAGAGGAGTTTGAGAGATTTGTAGAAAAGACTTGTAAGGGTTACCTATGGCACTGGGCAGAGGCCTTTGCCATTTGAAACAGCTCTGTCTATTTTTTTAAAAAAAAATATATTTAGAGGTTGTTCTTAGATTGTTTTGAGTCAGTTTTAAAGTGTATTTTAACATTTTTAAAAAACTTTTTATCTCTGTACTGTTCTTAAAGGCTTCTGTCCATCGCATCTTGCCTTGTGAGCCCTTGAGGCTGGAAGACATGATAGGAAATACATACATACATACATACATACACACACACACACACATACATACATATATTTTGTTTTGCAAATCTCTGTTTTTTTGTTTTTAATGGTGAAGGGGGATTTTCTCAGCCCAGGGAAACCATTGTAGAAATTCTGGTGAAGAAGCCTGTGAAATTTCAAAAGTTGGCAAGGCATTTGTCAAGAAATTGTCACTGGGTGCCCATTTTCTCACAGAAATGGTTTGTGAGTGGAAACTTGTGGCTACACACGGTTCTGAGGTTTGGATTGAGGTGGAAGTGGACACTGACATTGCAGGGGAAAATGCAGGAAGGAAATGCAGGGCTCCAAATTCATTGGCAGCTACAGTGGGAAGGGGAGTCAAAATGAGAGTACAGTTTAACCCCTCCATTAAATTTTCCTTCAGCCCCAAATTTCTAGCACTGCAGAAAGTGAGACATTGAAAATCATTCCTACCTATAACTCCTCTATTTGCGGTGTCCATCTTCCCTTGGTCTCTTTACTTGCCCCTTTTCTTGGGATACCTAAGCTCTAATTTCTAAATGCTCAACTGAAGGTTTAGGTTACTAAAATGCTAGAAATTTGTGAATGGAATGAAAATTTCATTTGGGAAGACTAGAATTCTTATTGGAAAAGGGATGCCATCGTTTTGCCCCCTCCCTTGACACTGGCCCTTTTCGCACGCAGTTTCTGTTGCGAGAGGGCCCCTTGAGTATCACGTAAATGGGACCAGCGGTCTGTACAACACACTCCCATTTACACGACGCTCAAGAGCCGGACACAGAGCGGACGTGCACCTTTTTATTTTCGGCTTTAAGCTGAAAATGGTGCACAGTCATGCAATGCTCCCGGAGCCTGCACACACTTACCTGCTGTGCGGTGCGTCAAGCGAGCCGGGCCAGTCGCACTTCCTCCCCCAGCACAGCCTACAGCTCCCAGGCTGCACTGCGGAAGGAAGGGGCTGGGCGGTTGCTTGACAGCCACACGACCGGCAACCCAGCTGCGGGAGAACGGAGGAGCAACATGGGTGCCTCATGGGTGCTTGTGTGAATGGCACCCCCCACCTCCGCGAGCAGGTAACGTGCAGAAAGGGCCACTGATGGATATTTATATTATACAAAAAGTGTATAGAATCTTTTCTATAAGTTAAAAAAAATCACGCACACTAAATACACATTTGAGGTCCTATTGCTTGAATGCTTTTGCATCTATTCAATGGATGCAATAGATATTTGACCATTCCCTGAGTCACCATTTTGTAACTAACTCTAGTGTTCTAAGGGGAAAAAAAGAACAAAATGAATGCCATAAACTTGATGTCTTTCCATTCTAGCAGCCCAGTAACAAGGAATGTGGGACATCTTGAGTCTTCCCTAGCATTTCATCCTTTCCATCTGGATCATGGCTTGTGAGACCAAGGGAAAAAATGGGCATACATGAAGGGTAAGCTGTGTAGAAGGACAATTTGTGCTGTAGCACAGCATGGTTATTGATCACATTGAGCACATTTCTTAAGACATTTGTCTCAGGCCTCAGTTTATTCATTTCGTGGAGCATGAAACAACATGAGTTAGCTTTAGTTTTGGTCTTAAACTGGCAGGGCTTTTGGAAAACTGAACAGATGTACCAGGTCTTGCCTTACCATTAGACTGATGTTAGCATATCTTGGATGACCTTATATAGCATGTATGACAGCATGTCTCTTTTTTACTTTTGACCATATTAGTTTCTTCCATTTCTGTTTTTCTTTCTTTTTTTAAAAAAAACACTTTCATTTTGATTGTTTAGCATGGATAAGACTGAGAGGTGGTGTGTAACAACAGTCTTAATTTAGGCCCTTTTCACATCCACGGTGGGGGAGGCCGTCTCACGCGAGAAGCCTCCTTTGAGACGCTGCTGCTTCCCCCTCCTTCCTTCTGCAGGGCGCTTCCTGATTGCGCGGCTGTCGCACGAGCGCCCCGCCCCTTCCTTCCGCAGGGCACTGTGGGAAAAGAAGCACTTCCCGCCCAGCTCACCGACGCACCGCACGAAGGTAAGTGCACGAGGGTGGTGCGAACGTTGCGCGAGCATGGGCTATTTTCAGCTTCAAGCCAAAAATCAAAAAATGCGCCCGGGCCCCACTTCAGCCTCATGAGCACTACGTAAGTGGGGGTGCGTCATGCGCAGCGACGCTCCCATTTGTGCGGAGCTCAAGGGGCTCTCGCGCAAGCAAAAACGCATGCGAAAAGGGCCTTAGTCATCTTGGCTTCTAGGGAGTGTTCAGGCCTGATTTGGTCTTGGTCTTAGTTTGTCTTTTTTTTTTTTTTTGGCAGTTCATGGTATCTGTGGAACATTTCTCCAGCACCGCATTTCAAATGAGTTGATTCTTTTCCTATCAGCTTTCTTCACCGTTGAGCCTTCATGACCATACATAGAAATTAGAAAGAACATGGCATAGGCACTCCTGACTTTAGTATTCAATGATATTTCTGCACAGTTGAGGATCTTGTCTAGTTCCTTCATTGCGGTCCTTCCGAGTCCTAGTCCTAGTCCATTTCTGCACTACACTGTAATAGTGCTAATATTCCACTTTCTACATCCTATGGAATTCTGGGGTTTGTAGTTTCCTAAGGCCAAAGAGCTCTCTGGCTGAGAATTCTGAATGCCCCTCCCTAAAATGCAAACCCCAAGATTCCATAGGATGTTGAAAGTGGAATGATAGCGCTATCACAGCACAGGGTAGAAATGGCCCTACATTTGTTGAATATAGTCTCCACTCTTCACTCAGAGAGAGAGAGAGAGAGAGAGAGAGAGAAGGAGGGAGAGAGAGAGTGCTTGGTCAATGTCCCAACTCTCAGAAAGTCATAATGAAGCTGGCATGAGCTGGAATTGACATACAATCTGGATTCCAAGCTGCTGCCTGATGTTATTTGGATATCGCTCTCCCCTTCCCCTCCGCTAGCATTTGGTGCTGGGATATAATATTTTGCAACGAGTCATTTTTGGCTAATTAACTCTAGATTTATTTAGCTAACAAAATCCCCCGATGCAACCATCCTGCCAGCTTCCTCACTTAGCTGGTGCCAAGGCTGTGCCCTTAAATGTGTACCAAGTTAATCGGGTCGGCAGGGAAATCAGCACCTACCCATGTTCCCTGTACTGATTAAAGGGAGAGAGATGCATTCCCAATTGGGTGCATTTTGCAGGAGGAACCCAAACCAGGACTATATTACATACTCTCTATACTAATTTTCAGATTGAAAAAGAGATACCTTGACAGGCCTATAAATAAGAGAAAGATAAGGAAAGGACAACCTTGCTAATGACCTCTATTCAGTGGAGAAACTCGACAAAATCGATGCTTAGCTCACTTCCGGATGAGAATACAGCTGCATCGATTCTGGATTATAATTAAATTGTCGACATTTAGCCTAATTTGGCTACGCTTGACTTTTTCCACTATTCCCTGGACAATTCTGTTCTCCTGCATATCTGATGCATCTTCTTTCCTCCCTCTAGGCCAGACATGAGCATCCGTTGCTAGACTACCACTCCCATTATCCATAGCCACTGGAGCCGAATGGTGAATGTGCTGAGACTTGTAATTAATCAACAATAGCTTAAATCAAAGATGTGAGGTTCATTTCATGGGCTATCTAATTAAAAATGTCTTGGATAACAAGGCTAAAGAAGAAATCCATCAAAGGTCTAGGACAGTGACTGTAAGAGCCAGCCTTTCCACTAGACAGGCGTTAGATTCTGGATGCCATGAAACAGCAGTTAAATGCTAGTTATTTCTTTTACTGCCAGGGTGGAGAGAGGTGCTTCTGGGATTTTCTGTCTATATGCCAAAATAAGGAAGGTTATTGACAAGCTGGAATGTGTTCAGAGGGGGATGATCAAATGGTAAAAGGCCTAGAAACCATGCCCTATGAGGAGAGGCTTGGGGACCTGGGTATGTTTAGCCTGGAGAAGAGAAGGTTAAGAGATGACATGATAGATATGTTTAAATACTTGAAGGGGGTGCCATATGGAGCAAACAGCAAGACTGTTTTCTGCTGCTCCAGAGAATAGGGCACAGAGCACTGGCTTCGGACTTCAGGAAAAGAGATTCCACTTAAACATTAGGAAGAACTTCCTGATGGTAAGACCAATCTGAAATACACGGCCTCGGAGAGTGGTGGAGCCTCCTTTTTGCAAGGTTTTTAAACAGAGACTGGATGACCATCTGGCAGGAATGTTTGACGGTGTATTCCTGCATGGCCAAAAGGGGTTGGACTTGATGGCCCTTGTGGACTCCATGGCCCTCTTCCAACCTTATGATTCTATGAATCTATAACTTGGATGGAAAATTACTGGGCAAATTAGCTGTATAATTCAATATTACACTTTCAATTGCACCTTTTAGATGCTTATGTAAGGAGAATCCATTACCCCCTTATACAAACAGGTGCTCTTTGCCAGCAGTACAGTGGATTGATTTAAAAGCCAACCAGAGGCATGGACTTCTGCTTCCCACAACCTGCAAGCGAAACTGAGGCCATTTCCATGCTATTATTTCACTTTCAACACCCTGTGGAATTCTGGGGTTTGTAGTTTACTGCGACTAAAGAGCTCTCTGGTTGGGAATTCTAAATGCCCCTCCCTAAACTGCAAACCCCAGGATTCCATAAGATGTTGAATGTGGAATAAAAGCACTATAACAGTGTAGTGGAGAAAGGCCCTAAACACCCCTCTTTAAATTGCAAATTCCAGCATTCCAGATGATGGAGCCATTGAAGTTAAAGTGGAATCATAGCTCTGCAATTATGCAGCGTGAAAGGATCCTGAATATTTCTCGACCACCTCCCTGCTCTCCACTAACCAGCAAATGGCTGTGCTGTGGGGACCTGCCGCTGCTAAAAGGTGGGTTTGGAGGTGAGCAACGAGGGAGAGATGTGTTGTGGTTCCGCCTATGTGGAACTTTATGATACGTCTCTCACCGCCAGTTCTCAGCCCAGGTATAAAAAATTCTAATGTGTCAGACAGTAACCTGACCAGCTCTCCCTACTCTTGTCAGACCTCTTCTGAAAGATATGAGTCACTCAGGATAAACTTCTAAATGGAAAGAACAAGCCATTAAGAGACTGTGTGACTGGTGCGCCCGCATGGAATTTGAAATTAATGGCCTCCAAAGCTCTGTGCTTATGTTACTGCACGGTGAAATGAAGCATTCCCCCAACCATTTCAAACTGGCTTCCAGAGGGATGATTGGAAGGCCTCAAAGGTCATGAAATTCACACGGCAGCAATATTAAGCTTCAGGAGCAAACTACAGCCACCACATTCAACCTCCTGCCTGGAATGAAACCAGTCATTAAACTGATGATGCTGACTAACTGGCAGCATACTAAAGGGACATTTTTTTTTATGAGGATATGTGCATTTTTTTTTAATAAAGAAGTTGGGGACAGGATGCCTCCTCAAAACCGAGAATGCTTATTTTGGCAAGTTTAATGGCTCCTGTTCTTATTTAAAAGTCATGCAAATCTCTTGGTTCAAAGGAATACAGCAGGAGAAAGAAAATTTTCCTTTTTCCTCCTTTTTTTCCAAAGACTATACCCACTCACAGTTAATAGGCCATACACCCCCACACTTTGATATGGTCTAATTGGCAAATATGGTTTAATTGGCATAAAAATAAATTATATTCTGCTATGCCCATGCTGGCTAAGAGGAAAAGGTGGCCAAACATGTGCATTGCAAAATGAGGTCAGGTAAAATCTCAAGGCATAGCCAGGTCATAGTCAGGAAATCACCAGGAAATTCCAGCAGTAATGAACTTACAGATAGTCTTCAACAAACTTTAGAGACAATAGCTTTGTGATGTTCCCACAGGATGACTAATTGTCTTAGCCCCTCTTCCTCTGATCAGTTAACTTCCCTTTTGCCTCCATACCTGTCCAGCGATCAAGGAGCTATCAGGACTCCCATTAGTCCTTTGTTACCTAACTCTAAGGTCATTAGTCCATTCCGGAACCCATTGTCCAGTCTCTGGATTCCATTGTCTACTTTGCCAGACAGCGTTAGTACCTTTGCCCTCCAGGCAGGAAAAGAGTATTTAAACCCCCGTTTTTGGCTAGTCAACTTGCAGTAAACAGGCTGTTGGTTGTCACTTTGCCACTCCAATTTCCATTTGTGTGCCGTCTTTAGACTCTGCATCTAAGCCACATCACTTCTCTGCTCTCCGGATTGGTAAATATCATCCACTTTACCCTAACTATCTCTCTATCAAAACTTTCCTCCCTTTTTCTTCAGTTAGCCTTGTGTGATTGCTTGGATTTTGTGTGCGTGATTGCAATTTCCCCAAGAAAAGAAATAAGCTTACTTTTGGATCTCTGCCTATTTTTCCCCCATATTAGTACCAGTAGACATAGATGTAAAAGATCTTGTAAGGTTACCCCCCACCCCTAACCCTCACAGGCATCCTCTTTGAGCTAATATTCCCCACTATTTCATGGGGCCATGCCACTTTTTCTAGCACACAAGTTTGCAATATTTTTGCAATGCTCCGAGAACTACCTCACAGAATTTAGAGAACTGCAGGATTGAATGGATAGCTGCATTCCGGTCCACATTGCAGTCACAGAAGTACAAACTAAACCAACTCACTTCAAAATGTGGTCTAAGTAAGGTACTCTAGCATCCTCCCACTCTGTGATTAAATTGCATCCTCTTTACCTGGGCTGAGAGATGAAAGGCATTCCTGCAGTGAATCCAAACATCTAGAACATGTATGCTGGCCTAAATGCCCTAAAGCATCAGATCCTGTCTGGTCTTGGAAGCTAAACAGGGTAAGCCATGGTTGGTATTTAAATGGGAGACAGCCAGCAAATTCTAGGCTACATTTCAGAGAAAGGAACTGGCAAAACCTCCTCTGAGTATTCCTTGTCTAAGAAATTCATGAAATTCATGGGGTTGCCATAGGTCAAAGGCTACTTGAAGACATGCACACATACACACATGAGACACATGCACTATTGCCACAACTTGCAAAAGTAACTTTCTGGGGACTACACCTTTCAGAATTCCAAGGTTGCCTGGGGATTATTCTTTGGAGGTTTTTAAACAAAGGCTGGATGGTCTTCTGACGGGAATGCTTTGATGATATATTCCTGAATGGCAGAGAGTTGGACTTGATGGCGTTTGTGGTCTCTTCCAACTCTAAAATTGTATAATTCTATGACTCTGGGAGCAGTAGTTTGCACAACTTACTTAGGGACTACAACCCCCCAGAACTGCCCACATGGCAGGGCCTTAAGGCCTATTGGTTGACATTTCTAAGAACTGTAGCATCCCAAAGGGTCTTCTACAAGTTATGTTTGCTGTTGAGATCAAGCCTCTTCTCAAATATTCTGTCCTGATTGCAGAATTTCCCTTTTCTTGGCACAGAAAAAATTGTGTGACTTAGAAAGAATGGTGCTTTGGGGAATTTTCTTTTTTGCTTGGAGTATCTGCAGATGTTACCAAACATGGAAGTCCTTCCTCTGTCTACTTTCTTTCTCTTAAAAATTGCTTTTCTTCTGTTGCAGGCTGCAGCCTCCAAAAACTCATTTAAACTTGGAAACTTCTTTGGCGCGGCTTCTTTCTATTGATGAAACAGAGCTGACGTCCTCCGGAGAGCCAAGAATGTTATTAAAGCACTTAACCTAGCCCGGCTGTGGCTATCAATTATACCCTTCATTTACACTATACAAGGCTGATGGCTTACTTGAAGTTCAAGGGGTGTTTTTTTTTTAATGAGATGTTAATTGAGTACACCTGCAGTTGGCTAAAATTTTCATGGACAATTAAGTACAATCATTTCACTCCCCCAAATCTTGTTGGCTTTTTTGCCGAGTTTCAGCAGTACTTCTGGAGGTTGAGCGGGGTTGCCACTGGGGGCAAACTTTGGCAAGAGAACTGAACAAAATGGACCCATGGAGCCTTCTCCTTGTCTCTGTGCCTATCGAAATCAGAAAGAATGATTCTAACCAAAAGAGTCCTTTTGGATGGGACTCTCTTTTGTAGGACTGACTACCCATGGTGCATTGCTTATTGGATTGCTGTTGTTGTTGTTGTTGTGTACCTTCAAGTCATTTCTGACTTGTGCAAGCCCTAAGGTGGCCCCATCATGCAGTTTTCTGAGGTCGAGTGTGTTTGACATGTCCAAGGTCACCTGGTGGGTTTCCATGACGAATCCCCTTTTCTCACCTTACCTTTTCGTGGTACTGGGGTGCAGGGCTCGTGCGAGCAGCCTCCAGCAAGAGGCTCTCACATCCTGATTCTTCTTCCTGTCACAGTGCAGCCTGGGATCTTTCCAGGCTTCAATGGACAGGAAGTGCGACCGGCCTGGCTCCCAAGGCTCTACATGCAAAGTAAGTGCACACGGGGCCCCGGAGCGATGCACGACTGGATACCATTTTCAGCCAAAAATGAAAAAATGAGTGAGCGGTCCCTGCCAAGCTCCGGAGCATCTCACAAATGTGAGTGCGTTGTGTGGACGTCTCCTCACATGTGCGCGATGCTCAAGGGGCCCTTTCACGTTGAAAATGCCGTGCAAAAAGGGCCGAAGTGAAGAATTGAGCCTGGTTTCCAGGCTTGTAGTCCAATGTTCAAATTGCTACACTGCGCTGGCTTTCTTGGTTATTGGATACAGCCTGGTAAAATAAGCCTTTTCTAAAGAATGTGGACCTGGCCTCAGTCAGTAGCTCACAATCATTGAGAAAAAAAACTAGTTTCAAATAACAAGTTACTTGGAATTAGTTCATTTCGGCCAATAAGGAAGCTATAAGTTATATCACTGTTGTAAACGAATCAGGCATAAATTTACTCTTTTGGCAAAGTTAACTGCAACTTTTAAAAAGTACTTAATGAAGTTTCTCTGTTTGACTGAAAGTGATCTACAATTTATCTATTATCAGTTCAAGAAGGATCTTGGCAAACTGGAATGTGTCCAAAGGAAGGCGACCAAAATGGTAAAAGGTCTGGAAACCATGTCCTGTGGGGAGCAGTTTAGGAAGCTGGGTATGTTTAGTTTGGAGAAGGGAAAGTTAAAAGGTAACATGATAGCCAAGTTTAAATATTTGAGAAGATGTCATACTGAAGATGGAGCAAGCTTGTTGACTGCTGTTCCAGAGACTAGGACATCGTGCAATGGATTTAAATTACCGGAAAAGATATTTCTGTGAGTGGTGGAGCTTGCAGTGTGTGGAGGGGGGAGAGGGGGGCTACTGTGAAGGAGGCCATGGCCACTGTGCATGGGAGCATGGCCAGGGTGCATGGGGGCGTGGTAAGGTTGTGCAGGAGTGTGGCCAGGGCATGCGGGGGCATGCCTACAGGCCAAGACACCCCAAAAACATTGCCACCCAGGGTGAATCACCGCATTGTCCCCTGTCCCTACGTGACTGATTTATGCACAACTAAAAGATGGCAGAGGTAAGGACTAGGGGGTCCTAGACTTCCCTTCCAGTCCTAAGATTCCTATGATTCTAAGGCCATTTCTGCACGGGGCAAGGGAATTGCCCCACGCTGCTACTTACCAGATCTTCTGGCTCCCCGGTCCGGTCCAGGCTACTCTGGAGCAGTGCGGGGTCATCGATCCTCTCTGCTCCGGCATCCAAAATGGTGGCTTCCAGTTGGTCGTGGGTCTCGACCAACTACTGAAGCTCGCCAGCCTAAAACCTGCCCTCCGCAGATCGCAGGCTCGCATTGGTGCGAGTCTGAGAATCTGCACAAGGGAACAGGCTTGCAGTGGCACGCTCCATGCTTTTGAAAGACCAGAAAAATCAGGTCTTTCAAAAGCACACTGGAGGACCACTTGGGGTCATTCTGGAGTGGACTGAGGTGCAGATCTACAGTAAGTAGTCTGGACCCAGTCTGCTCCAAGGTGCAGACGTCCTCCGTGGAGGATGCACTGCACCATTTTTATTACCCCATGTGGAAATGGCCTAAGTTTCTAATCATGAGCTTTTCAAAGGAGTCCCACCATCACCCTAAAGAGAAACAAAGACAAAAACAAAAACATGGCTTTAAATAAGCAGGGCTCTCCATCTCCCCCAGTTATCTTGGACTAGTGCTGAGGAAGTGTGCAGGCCAGTGGAAGCCAGTCACTTCCTATGAGAAGATCAGCATCAACAAAAATGTGCGTGCCACTCTTAGCAATCTCCACCACATCATCTGCAAGAGAAATTGCTGCAAGGACCTGCACACGAGTGCCTTGTGTCATGCCACTACAATTCTATGCAGCCAGAAGCCAGTGGTGAAGAAGTGGACCAGTGCTACTAAAACTCTACAAACACAGGTCATTTCTGCACTAGACTGTTATAGCGCTATTATTTCCTCCCTAAACTGCAAACCCCAGGATTCCATAGGATGTTGAAAGTGGAATAATAGTGCTATAACAATCTAGTGTGGACTGAAAGATAGTTGCCAGATTATCCAGTAAAGGAACGGATCTAGAGTTTTTTTAAAAAATATCTCGGGCTAAGAACTGCTGAATTTAGCAAACAGCAGTTTTCATCTTAAGCATGTTTCAAGAATTATTGGGGGCAGGGAGAGAGAAGCATGCTTTGCTTTGTAAAGCTTTATTGGAAGACCTTCCATTTTGCTGCTCTGCAATTCTTCAGATTTGATGATCTGGGGTGTTAAATAAAAACAAGACCACAATGGATGAGAAATAAAATCAAATGACCACTCCAGTCTATAAAGATACACCAGCAAGGTACAGCCATTTACAAGCCAGCCAAAATATACCTGGTCTCTTTAAGCAGCTGAATGCTACAGGTCAAGAAATTTAAAGGGACTAGGATGGATCCTCCAGAATTACTCCCTGGCAAGAAAAAACAAAATCTGTCTAGTCCTCCCTCTGTTTCTCTTTCGTTATCAGTTCAGATGGCTGCGATTTAAAGAAACAAACAAACTTGAATGACACTTGTTATCCGTGGAAGATTTTTGAAAAAGCACCAAACGGATCGAAATAACTTATTTATTCTGTATTGATCATAGATGCGTGCCATCACATCTATGGATTGTATATATTAATATTTTTAATATTTATTTTTATAAACGAAAGGAGGCATTCCTCAAAAACAATATATATAAACTGTATAGTGAAATGCATTATTTGAGAAAAAAAGAAAAATAAGGACAATGTCCTAAAGCGAAAGGGATTACAGAAGAAAAAAAGCAAAATGAAAACCAAGCATCCAATACGACCATTCATTGAAAATGTTGAATATTAAATTAATAACTATTTACAAATATGGATAATGAAGTGTTAAAAAGAAGGAAAGTACAACAAAAAGGATCTTTAGAAGATTGTATACATTAATATTTTACAATGCATTGATTGTATAATATTAATCCTTTAATAATAATGGCCCATGTGCTATATTGTCTATGAAGTATGACTAGATAAGAAACGTCAGTTCAACAACAAAAAAGACCTCTGGGGTGTAATAAACTTAGAAAAAGTCATAGAGAACCCTCAGAACCTCAATTGTGGATATTTCTAACAGAAACAATATACATACAACATTTTACATTTTCAGTATGACTCAGTGCTTGTGTGGCAAGTTCTTCCAAAGGTTATATTACAAAAATACAATGAAAATAATTGTACTACAGCCCCACAGAGCTTGTAGACCACACTTCTATGGTCCCACAGAGTTTGCAGTCAAATCTTCTAAAGCCTCAATTATATATACTTCTCATAGAAACAATATACATGAAATATTTGTATCCACAATATGACTTAATGTTCACATGACATGTTCTTCTAAAGATTGTATTCCAAAAAGGCAACAAAGATGGTTATACAACAACCCCACAGAGTTTGTAGTCCATCCTTCTATGGTCCCCCAGAATTTTGCAGTCAATTCTTGTAAGGTCTTACGGTCACAGGCCATTTCTGCACTACACTGTTATAGTGTTATCATTCCACTTTCAACACCCTGTGGAATTCTGGGGTTTGTGGTTTACCAAGGCCAAAGAGCTCTCTGGCTGAGAATTCTCAATGCCCCTCCCTAAACTGCAGACCCCAGGATTCCATTGGAGGTTGAAAGTGGAATAAGAGTACTCTAAACAGTGTAGTGTGGAAATGGCCATAATGTCACAACCACGACTCTGCAGCTACTGAACATAGAGCAGTTTCGGACCTGCAGCTCCATAATTTGCAATATAGAATGCCAGACATTAATAATAATAATAATAATAATAATAATAATAATAATAATAATAATAGCAACAACTATTGTACTGATGTTGATAACATTAATGAGAACAGTAGGAAAAAAACCCAAGGTGAACAATAGCGGTAATATTGATCCCCATACACAACATATATCCAACTTACCCAGCATTAAACAATTCAGGGCAAAAGTCAACTGTGTTTTCCGGGTCACTATCAACCCAAAGTCTTTCCCATGGCCATCTTTCTGTGGCTGCTGGTGGCTCCTGTGCCACTAAGGTGGTGAATCTGTCTTTTTCCTCCAGGTGCTTTAAAGACACTATCATGACAACATTTGCACACTTATCACTATGCCATTGTACATAGGGGGACTGTGCACAGATCCTGCCAAGATATCCTCTTTCCCTGCCAATACAATCACTACTTTTACAGCAAGAATGCTCAGCTGCAAACCTCTGATTCCCCTCTGGTATTGCCGCAAGTCAACAATGGAACTTAATTCTCATGAAAGAAGTCTTGAAAATGAAGGACTTAAACCAATAATGGCCATATCAATGGAACAGGGGGCCTTTCCACACTACTCCGTTATAGTGCTATTATTCCACTCTCAACATCCAATGGAATCCTGGGGTTTGCAGTTTAGGGGCGGGCATTTTGAATTCTCAGCCAGAGAGCTCTTTGGCCTCAGTAAACTGCAAACCCTAGAATTCCATAGGATGTTGAAAGTGGAATAATAGCACTATAACGGAGTAGTGTGGAAAGGCCCAGGGCGTATGGAGGTTGTGTGTGTGATTCTATATGTAATTCTACAACCCCAATTGGTGGGCCAATTAAGCTTTGATCTTTGGGGAAAGTATAAATATCCTCTCTGCCAACTGGCCCAAAACTGTGATTGTGCATTCTAAGTTCTATCAAAGTACTAATTAGCCGGAGTAACACTGTAATGGTGGCAAGTGACAGAACAAGAAAGCAGCTTTAATTACATCTCCCGTGAGACTCTGGGAAGCATAATGCCAATGAATCCTCCATTCTATTTGGTTAACAAGCACAGCCTGAGCAATGTATATATATATATAGAGAGAGAGAGAGAGAGAGGGAAGCATTTGTTGCTGGAAAAAGGCAGCTGTGTTGCCAACAAAATGGGCCCTTGGTGACAGCAGAAGCAGCAAATTAGGTCTTAAAGACTTGTGCTTGTGTGCGTCTGTGTGGGAAGCTGTGGGGACAGAACTAAGCTCCAAATACTGTGGTCACAATCCCAAAAGTTCCTGAAGAACATCTAACATGGTAAGGTGGGAATAGCAGAACCACTTGAGATGCCTCCATGCATAACTACTAGCTGTCATTTGTCACAGATGGGCTGCCTGCCTGTTAGGGACACACAGGGATAAAAGTTGTGTTATGCTCATGGAGTTAATTTGTTCTCTGTGTTGTTGTTGTTTTAAAAAATTTGGATCATGAACAACAGATGTATCTAGCTGACAGTGGTGCAAGTGGAGTTGTGGGGGAGGACTATAGAGCATGTGGTAGTGTTACCCTATATGTTGGGAGTCCCAGGAGGGGAGCTCAAAAAATGAAATAAAAACACAAGTTGGGGTAATTTAGCTTGAGCACTCTCTTGGCTAAATGAGAGGCAGGGTAACTTTAGCAAGGATCTTTTAACCCAATGTCTACGGCTTCAGGTCAGAGAGCAGGCAGGCAAGTTTCAAAAGTAACAAAAATAACAGTTTTATTGAAAGATAAACAGCAAATAAAAACAAAACACACACTAGCTAACTTGGAAGCGGAAATGGAGAGCTTAGGGATGGGTAATACGACACCTGGTCTTGTAGTCCTGAAAGACGGGGTCTGGGGGAGAAAGCTCAGTGTGGCTAGCTGAGGGGAGTTTCCTTAGACAACCAGCAGCAAGGCGGGATGGAAGTCCAGGGTGATCCAAGGAAGTCCCAAAAGTGGGGACCTTTTATAGGGTGGATTTTACCTACAGGCTATGTTATGCTCGGTGAGAACAAAGGAAATGTGGAGTTGGACAAAGGAATTGGAAAAGGTCAGGTTTTGCATGATGGGTTTAGCTCTTAAGACAATAGCGTGGCTGGATCATTAATAGCCTGATACAAAGGAATGGCTTGGCTCTTGGCTGCATGGCTTTGTGTAGCTCCGAGCCGAGCAGAGCCAGTTTGCAGGGAGGTTTTTCCCTAAAGCAATGGAGAGGCTTAAGTTGCTTGCCTGAATGGGGTCTTGGAATGTACAACCATTAACGGCCGCGCCCATACGTGCTCGTCCAGGAGGCTTCTGCAAACACTTGGATCAGGATGGCAAAGAAAGGTCAAGCAAAGGCCAAATTCTTTGATATCAAAAGGATATCTAGTGCTCTCACCAGACATATATCTGTGATAACAGTAGCATATTAAAACACCAATAATAGCTTATCTGATGGGTTAAGGAACACAGCACTGTCAGAAAGTGGAATTGGTTGAAAAGTGGAACTCAGGCCCTTTTCCCATTGAGGCTTCTCGCGCAAGCAGGGGAGGGCGGCTTGCGCGAGAAGGCTCCTCTGGGAGGCTGCTGTTTCCCTCCTTCCTTCCGCAGGCAAAGGAACGAGGGGGAAGCGGCACCAGAGGAGGCTTCTCGTGCGAGCCGCCCTCCCCCCGGGCGAAGCAGGAGGCTCGCGCGTCTGCCCCCCCTTACGAAGCAGGAGGCTCTCGCGTCCGTCCCCCCCGCGTGCGCGTGAAGCAGGAGGCTCTCGCGTCCATCCCCCCCACGCGCGTGCGAAGCAGGAGGCGTCGCGTCCGTCACGCTAGCTCCCCGCCCTGCCCCGCCCCTTCCTTCCTCAGGGGCGGAGGGAAGGAAGTGCGACCCGGCCGCCTCCCCAACACAGGAGGTAAGTGCGTGTGGGCATTGGGAGCGCTGCGCGAGCGCGGGTGATTTTCGCTTTGAGGCGAAAATCAAAAAATGCGCACTCGCACAGCGTCAGCCCCGTGAGAGCGGCGGAAGTGGGAGTGCATCGTGCAGAGTGACGCTCCCACTCCCACGAGGCTCACGGGGCTGTCGCGCAACAGAAAGCCCGTGCGAAAAGGGCCTCAGTCTTTCAGTGGTGTATCTAGGGTCAACAGCGCCTAGGGCAAGCATGTAAGTTGCTCCCCTAGGTGTTGTTTCTCCTGCCACTACCATTCTGGGCCGAGAAAGACCCCAATGGGCAAGGTGGTGGCAGCAGCAGGCCGGGCCCAGGTGAGAGAATGACTGTTTCCGCTGCTCCAGCACCAGCCTTCAGCTATGCTCGTCTTTGTCCTCTAATCTCCTGAGCATTCCCTAAGCTTCAGCTTTAGTGAAAGCCAAAAGTTCTCCCCAAATGGAAATGGCTTATTCTAAAACCGCAGTGCATCAACTTAACTCTACCTCCTCTTTGTGCTGCATCCCAGCAGCGTCTAGGCCAGAAACAGCGTAGAGTCTGCCAGAACTGCAGGGTGGGGTGGGGAGTTCTCAGGCACAGGCAAGTATGCTACACCAATAAATTGATGGAAGCCTTTGAAAATCCTCCAAAAGGACAGGTGTTCAAATTAAATCCAGTTAAATATTTGCAGCTTTTGTGCCTGAACGACCGCTTAACTCCAACAGTTCCCAGTAGATAAACATTAGTCGGACTACTGTGCTTATCACTGGAGAATCCTGATGGGGAAAATATTAGTGGGGTGGGGGCTTGATCTCCTCTTTCCAGATGGAATTACTTGCCTAGCCATCTTAGACAAAGGATATTGATTACAAAACAGCTGAAAGAAAGAATGTCTGTATCGGGGGAGAGGAACTTTGAGATCACAGGAGCAAAAGAACTTAGAGATTTGCCGTATTTCTATGGTAGATCTCCAATATGCTTGCCAATATGTTTCAGGTCTGAATTCTAGGTACTAACGATAAAATGTAAAGCCCTAAATGGCTTAGACATCAGTACTCTTTATTTGCCTGCACCAGAATTGAGCTCTTTGAGTGGGACTCTCCTCTCTGCCCCACCAGTAGGGGAAATGCATTGTAAGAGAACATGGGAGAAGGACTTCACCATGTTGGCACCCCAGTTGTGGAAGGACCTCCCCTTGGAGGCCTGATTGGCACTAACATTGGAATCCTTTTGATGGTTGGTGCAACTTGGTTTTCAATTAAAGCCTTCAGGCCTAATTGATTTCATCTGAGCTGCACATGTGTTGTGGTTTCACTATTTTAAATTGTTTTAATCAGTTTTAAATTATCTGGTTTTTAGCTGATACATCATTTAATATATTTTTAATCTTATAAATTATTGTTATTACTACAAATTGATTTTATTGTCACCCAACCTTAGATCTTCAGATACAGGGCAGGACATAAATACCTTAATAAAATAAGCTAAAATAAAACTCTAAGTAAGAATTTTGTCATTCCTTTGAAGACAGATATTAACAACCCTGTTTATATTTGCTGCCCTGCGTTCCTGCCAAAGAGTTCAGGGTAGTATATAAAGTTCTTTTATAGTTTTATAGAACCTCAAAGTTCTGCTGGACTTTGTCCTTCAGCCAAGCTCTGCACCCTTTATTGAGACAACAGAAAAGGCATGTGATTTTCATCTTTAGAACATCCGCAGGGTCTGGAGGTTCCTGGAAGCTGAGACTGCCCATCGGCTTGTCTGGGCTTTGGTTATTTCATGCCTGGATTATTGTAACAGCTTACTGGCAGTTTGCCTTCTTCCACTGGTTTTAGTTCAGAACAATGCCACCTAAATATTCATCTGTTTCTTCTCCCCATAGAGACCTTCACTGCCTACCAGTTTGGACCAGGGCCTCTGACTGTGACAGCTGTTGGAAGGGAGATGATGGGTAGTGCCACTTGGAGTACATAAGAATCCAATCTACATTCAGAGAATGAGTTCACTAGCCATATAGAGAATTCCTAGGTTCTGTTCACATACATGAGGATAGAGCTAAGTGACTGACTAGTTCTTATTAGGCTAGAAGCCCAGAATTGACAGCTGGTGCAAGCTTATTATTAGGAGATGGTGTTTGATCCATGAAAAATTGGTGTCATTGAATGGTTCTTTTCTCAGAGCTTTGAGAAAATTCTATTCCTACAACTGTAACTAAGGCCCTTTTCCCACAGCATTTTCTATGCAAAAGAGGACCTGGAGCATTGCACAATTGTGAGGAGCAATCCGTACAACGCACTCACAATCGTGCGACACTCCAGGTACCGGCAGGTGATTATCGCAAACCTTTTCATTTTTGGCTAGAAACCAAAAATGATGCACAATCGCACATTGCTCCCGGGCCCCATGCACACTTACCTGGCGTGCGAAGCCTCCAGAGCCACACTGGTCACACTTCCTGCCCCAGCGCAGCCTGGGAAACTCCCAGGCTGCACTGTGGAAGGAAGAGTCAGGGCTCTTGTGCGAGCAGGCAACTCGTGCAGAGCCGAAGGACCCCGGACATGAGAGACTCTCGCTGGAGGCTGCTCGCACGATCCCCGCACCCCAGCGCTGGAAGATGGTAAGATGCGGAAAGGGCCTAAAAAAAAGGTGGGGGGGTAAGACAAGATTTTCACCAGGGCATAGGAAAATCAATGAGCATGTACAACATGTAAGAAGAGACATGTTGATTCAGAATGAAGACCTAACTGGTTCAGCATTCTTTTTTATGTACTGACCATCATTTCTTCGGAGACCCGCAGTATCTTAGCTCATTTCTGCGCTACACTGTTATAGTGCTATTATTCCACTTTCAACATCCTGTGGAATTCTGGGGTTTGTAGTTTACTGAGGCCAAAGAGCTCTCTGGCTGAGAATTTGAAAGGTCCCTCCCTAAACTGCAAATCCTAGGATTCCATAGGAGGTTGAGAGTGGAATAATAGCACTCTAGCAATGTAGTGTGGAAATGGCCTTAGAGTTACAGGGGGTTGCATGGGCCTTCTAGTCCAACCTCTTCCATGTAGGAATGCACAACTAAAGCACTCTTGAAAGATGCCTGTCCAACATCAGTTTAAAGATCTCCCAAAGAAGGAGAGTCTATCCCTTCAGCAGACTATTACCCTGTTCAACAATTATTACAGTAGGGAAATTCTTCTTAATGTTCAGGTGGAATTTGTTTTCTCGTGATTTGAACCCATTGCTTTGAACTCTAGTCTCTGGCACAGCAGAAAACAAATTCACTGAATCTTCTACGTAACTTCCCCTTCAGATATTTGAGGATGTCAAATCTCAGACTTCTCTTAAGTTAAACATATTCAACTTCCCAAGTCCTTCCTAACAAAGCTCACTTCCCTTGTTGGGGGTAAAAAGTTTTGCAAGCATTTTGCACTTTGTTCCTGAGTTCCTATGCAATTCTAAACAAGCCACGCTGTCTTCTTGAAAGAACTGTGTTAAAAATCAATTAAGATAACTTACTGAGAACATGTGTTTGTTCACAGAAAAAATGATGCCTACATTAGAATATCAGAATGATCTGTTCTCTGTTCCTCTGTCTTGTCTATGGCCCTTTCTGCAACTCACCTTTTTGTGGAGCTGGGGTACGGGGATCATGAGAGCAGCCTCTAGCGAGAGACTCTCGCATCCCGGTTCCTTCAGCTCCGCAGCTGCCGCCCACTCGTGCGAGAGCCCCTCCTCTTCCTTCTGCAGTGCAGCCTTGGATTTTCCCAGGCCATGCTGGGGCAGGAAGTGTGAGCGCTGCAGCTCCCGAGCTCTGCACACACAGCAAGTGTGCGCGGGGCCTGGATCAATGTGATCGCTGACCATTTTCGGCTCAAAGCCAAAAATGAAATAGTGCATGATCGGCGCCTGCCAGGCCCTGGAGTCGCACGATTGTGAGTGAGTCGTGTGGACTGCTCCTCACAGTCATGCGACGCTCCAGGGGCCCTTTCACATGGCAAATGCAGTGTGAAAGGGGCCTATGTTAAGCAGCTAATACACATTTTCTGTCTCCTTGCAAGCCCTATAAACATCCTAATATTTCAATAAAGCTTTGTTAATTTTCCTCAGATCACTACCTTCAGCCAAGCTGACAGCAGGGGCTGACAAGATGTTCCTTCTTGACCAAGAGTAATTGTCCATCTCTCTGTGTGTGAGACTCCTTCCCAACCTGATCAGGGACCAATTTCAGTTCCATGATTCTACCTGGGAAACAAAGGTGGACTGGTATTTCAGTCAAGCTCAACACTCTGTACTTTGTTCATTGGGTGGCCCATTTCTGGACACATTTGAGCCTGTCAATAGCCATCTCTTACTGTGGTTCTGAAAACTGTGTCTATGGTAGCAGTGGAGAATAGAGAGAGCTGGGGATCTTGAGGGCATCTAATAGGTTTCCACAGTTGGACAGGAAGAAGTCCTTACATTGGTGGCAGAAGTGAGGGTAAGGGAAAGCTCTCACTCTTGGCAGTAATAACGAGATTTGTGGAAGTCTTCATATACAATGTCAGCGGTGATTTAGGTGGAACCTTACATCTGATGGGAAAAATGGTGGAATAATGGGGAGAAACGTCACAGTGGGGTGGAAATATTTTAATAAAAAAGAGATAAATTTAATTCTGTCATATAGACATACAATCAGGGCTCCACTGGGTGAAATGAGTACAAGTGGTAATAAACCTCTGTACCTGTGTTATGTGGATACATATATGTGGTACGGATCTTTTTGCTTTGCTTTGCTTCTGATGACTGATTTGTATGCAAGTGAAGCTGCTGCAGCTTTTTCTTGCTTTTGTTGACTTTGGATTTTATCTGAACAATTTATAATGGCTTTATGGTCATTTTAATTTTTATTGGACCGTAAACTGCATTGAAAATGTCTACTGGATATAAAATGGTATGCAGAGTTTTATAAATACATGCACAAATTATCAGACGGAGTTGTGTGGTCATGGCTCCTCAACTCTTCTCCACTCTGTATATGGGGGGGGACTGGGGAAAGGAGAGGGGCCATTTCACCAAATTTTTTGGTGGGAGACAAGAGAAATTATCCAGTAGTTTCTCATAGAATCATAGAATAGAATAATAGAATCAGAGTTGGAAGAGACACCAGGGGCCATTCAGTCCAACCTCCTGCCATGCAGGAACGCACATCAAAGCACTCCCGACAGATGGCCAACCAGCCTCTGCTTAAAAACCTACAAAGAATGAGACTCCACCACACTCCATGGAGGCAGCATATTCCACTGCTGGACAGCTCTAACTGTCAGGAAGGTCTTCCTGAGGTTCAGGTAGAATCTCCTTTCTTGCAGCTTGAATCCATTGCTCCTTGTCCTAGTTTCTGGAGCAGTGGAAAACAAACCTGCTCTCTCCTCAACATGGCATCCCTTCAAATATTTAAACATGGCTATCATGTCCCCTCTTAAACTTCTCTTCTGCAAACTAAGCATACTTAGTTCCTTAAGCCACTCCTCACAGAGCATGGCTTCCAGACCCTTCACCATTTTGGTCGCCCTCAGTTGGACACGTTCCAGCTTGTCAATATCCTTCTTGAATTGAGGTGCCCAGAACTGGACACAGTATTCCAAATGAGGCCTAACCAATGCAGAATAGAGTGGTCCCATTACTTCCCTTAATCTAGACACCATACTCCTATTGATGCAACCAAGAATTGTGTTGGCTTTCTTGGCTGCTGCATCACACTGCTGACTCAGGGGTGATGTTCATCACTAGCAATGCCTTTGGCACTGCTGGGTTCTCTTGCTTAACCCAAAGGTTTTCTCTCTCTTTGTGTGTGTGTTTTGCTGGTATTGCAAGTGGCATGTTGTTACCCTAAGAGGTGGGAGACATTGGGGTCCACCTGCAATGTCAATTCCTCCTTAGAACTTGGGGGAATTATAACTCAAAGAAGGCCTGCAAGAGGAGGGTAATGGCAGGATATTTTCACCTATGTACACCAATACTAACTTTAAAGAGGACTCCAGTTAAAGTTAACAAGCATTTTATTTGAATTGACAAACATGCAAGTAATGAGACAAGAAAGGCTGGATAGAGAGAGATTGAATGGAAGGGGTGATAGGCATCAGTTCTGAAGAAAGGGGCACAGCAGAGGGACCCAAGCAGCATCTGAGGGTAGCACAGAGGAAAAGGAAACTGGGGCATATTATTAGAAAAATTGACTCAGCTGTAAATTAATCAGAAAACGGGTACTGGGCTGTCAGTTTGTATGATGTGGTACACAAAGATAGCACTTTTTGGTTCTATGAACAGGTACAAAAATACAACAAAGTCAAGGGAGATCCTTGAAGAGCTATTTTTGGATGACAGCTCCTATTATCCTCGGGACAGCTTAGCCAGTGGTCATGCTGGCTAGGATTCTTGGAGTTGTAGTTTTAAAAAAAGAATCTGTAATAAAAAAATGAAAGTTTTTCCAAACTCTTAAGGCTTGAGAAAGTATCAGCACTTTGTGTAGCATTCTTCCCTTACCTGCCGCCTTCCAGATGTTTTGGGTGGCAACTCCCATCATCCCTATGCTTTTCTGTCAGCAGCTTATTAGAAGTACAGTCCAAAAATGTCTGGAGAGTACCAGTTTGGGGAAGGTTAATTTTTTTGGATAATCCATTGGAATATTTATTTATTTCACTAGAAGTATTGCTAAAAATCCTTTATTTATTTCCTAGCCAAGCTGCTTCCATAAGACCCCTTAGAAAAGATGCTCTCTGAGATCACATCTCTGCCAAAAGACATTGACCTTCCCGTGCCCCCTTGGAAACTTCCGGAACCTGCCTGGCAGCTGAATTCCGTAGTCTGAACTATTAAAAATGAATCATTTTTATTTGGTTGCATGGCAACAGATGATCCCTTTGTTCTGTTTTGACAAAGCAGCTGCTGAGAGCTCCATCTTGTCATTATAACTAAGAGCGATGCCCGCAGGCTTTCTTTAAAAATAAGACACAACACAATACGGAGCACTAAAAGGTAATGAGAAAGAGTTCAGCATTCCTCTAATTCTCTTTCAAAGCAAAGTTTGGGCTGCCCTTAGTGATAAACTCTGCAGTATGCCAAATCTCGCTCTCTGCAAGTGACACACATACGCTCTTACTTTGTCCTACCTCAACCAGGTGCCAAGAATGCAGCCAAGATTCTGATTTTGCACCCATGATCTTCTCAATCTCCAGGAATCCTTTGGGAACAATACTAATAACTCTATTTTCTCAGTCTTTCCCTCTTTCTGTGTCTCATAAACAGATATTTTGACCAATCTTCATTATTGTTATTTATCATAAAGTTGACTTTGACTTATGGTGACTCCATGAGTGAAGATCTCCCAAAAACCAGGTCTTGCAAACTCAGGGCTGTGACTTCTTCGATTGAGGTCATCCACCTGTAGGTTTCATTTTGGATGGTCTCATCTCAGAGTTTTCAATGTAAAAGACTTCAGCAGTAGTTTAGCATTGCCTTCTTCTGTGTCGTTACCACACCACACATCCACATTCTGAAGGATGTGCTATTTTCATAAATGGACACACTGATAGATGGAACACATGTTTGAAAGTGTGCGGGCTGGAAGCATGTGCCAGGTCAGGGTGACCTCAGACATGATCAGGTCATACGTTCAGAGAGGGTTAGGTGGGAAAGTCCAATGCTGTTGGGCTTGGGATAATCATTTCAACAACGGTAGGTTACAAGCACTCCTGGAAACAATAGAAGGTGAAACTGCCCAGGTGAAGAAATCAGGCATATCTATGGAGACTTTTCCTGTTCACACTACACGGCCAAAACATTAAGAGATTGCCAGGACTCCCATCAATGTTTTGTCCCTTAAAGGTAAGACAATCAGCCCATTCCAGACTCTTTTGTCAACCTCATGAGAAAGCCATCACCACTTTGTCCATGCACTCCCTCCTTCAGGGCAGGAAATAGGGTATAAAAGCCCTAGCTCCAGGCTCAGTAAATTGTAAAATGTGGTAGTACTTAGGGTGCTCCACACTGCACGTGGTTATGCTGCCCAGATTGCTGTTCCTCCATGCTACCCTCAGACATGCTTTCTGAGCCATTCCACTTTGACCGTCTGCTTCAGGACCTTTGGCTGCATTGGGTTGTGATGGGACTTTCTGTAAATGGTTCTTGCCTGATAGGATTTTACTTAACTTGGGGCAAATACATTAATCCCCTCAAGTCAGCATCTCAGGGGCTGAGGACCCTTTGTCTACTGTGGGTTTGCACAGCTTGAGGTCTCCTGGGGCTACATGACAGGGGATTTTACTGGCCTGACCTGGTTTTCGATCGTTCGACCGTTGCTGCTTACATGCCCATCTAGGTGACCTTTTAGGCACATGGAATCATATTTTAATATCAAAATTGTAGACCCCGGGACAGGGTTTTCCAATGGGGTAACACATCTTCCTCCTCTCTCTCTCTCTCCCTCTCTGTTTCTATGCAGTTTCTGGTTTTGGGTCCCTGCCTCAGAAACCTTCCAATGCTGCTTTCTAATTATTTTTGGAAGCTTTCTAATCATCAAATCCCAGTTTTTGCACTGGATCCAAGGATGTGCCAACAAAGGCACCCCCTATTATCTTTCAGCCCAAACAGATGAAGGACAGGAGGATGGAAGGCAAAGATTACTGCTCTGCTGTAAATCCAGACCTTTTCCCTCCATAAGCTTTAATGAGCTGTAATCGCAAAGCGATGTGATGTTTTATGTCTGGAGATAAGCATAAAGTATGACTGGCAGGAGGGAACGGTGGTCCTGATCCTTATCTCTTTTTACACCCAGGCAAGGCTATTAACTTTGGTGGAGCTGCTGTAGCTTTTCACAAACCGTATGAGAGAGATACCATCCTGGGTTCCAGGGAAGGATGCAGAAAAGCTGACAGGGAGGCAAAAATGTGCCAGTTGCATGTAGCCTTGGAGACAACACCAGGACTCTGATAAGGGGTTATGAGATCATAAATGGTGGAAAGGAAAAACTTACCCCCATTTATGTTTCCCTTTCCTTTTAAAAAAATAGCAACAGAGAGGTCCCCAAAGAACAGTGGTGGATCTCATTAAAAACTACAATCAATCCTCCACATTAGTGGATTTGACTTTCACAGATTTCATTGTTTGAGAGTTTCTCCAACCCTTGTCACCCCACCATCTCAGGTGCTTCTTTTCCAAGGGGACTGTCCCTCTTGGTGGCTCTGATCAGACCATACAGCCTTCTAAAAGCCCTCCTATGGTCCTCTTCCTCCACCACCACCAGCCTCTGCCTGGCCAGCTAAAGATTGCTCAGGACCCAAACCTTTCCCTATATACCCCCACACCCAAGGAAGAAAGAAGTAGAGAAGAAATAAAGGGCCAACATGCCACCCCCACCTTCATTCTCCTTTCTCTGATCCAATTTAGACCCCGTGTGTCCGCTTTTCCCACTATGACTCAGCCCTCTTCTCTCTCTCTCTCTCTTTCTCTCTCTCTCTCACACACACATTTTGATATTTGTGGTTTTTCCACTTTCATGAGGATCCTGTGCTCCTAACCCTAGTGAATGCTTAGGACTGACTGTAGCTGTTTTCTCTTGTTCGCTTAACTACACAACACACTTATGAATAACCATCACGGAGAGGGTTTGTTTTCTTAAAAGCAATTTGTGTGTGTGTTTGTATGAAATATGTATTTTTGTGCACAGGAGTAATCTACGTAATTGTTTGAGTCCAGAACAGCTGAGCAAGAATTCTGCTGCGTTTGTCTAATGGTGAGGAACTGTGGGAGCTGGGGGTCACATTATCATTTTGTGGGACCTAGGAGGACTCCATTTCACCATCACACCCTTTAAGGGCCATGGGGTGCAACCTGTACTTTTTAAAGCTGTATATTAACACCCCTCATCCTAGGAGCCATGGGTGCAATTCTCCTGTGGTTTTGGACCTTTCTGGGTTGTATTAAACCTAAGCAAATCCTTTTTTCCTCAAACTATAAAGCAAAAATCAACTTGTGTTTTGTTTCCTGTTTTGAAAAGTCTTCTCCTGGGCCTGACACATCCCAGAGGAGGCAAAACCAGTAAAATTGTCCCCACAACTGCTGAAGAGGGTTAAGTCTATACAGGAAAAAAAAATCTATTGTTTGTCATTTGGTTGATGGCGCTTGGGGTCTTTAAAAATATTTTTATGGAGGGTCATAAATTCCTCACCACTGAACAAAAGAACACATCTGTTTGTTTCCTAGTGCAGTTACAAAGATGAACTCATTCTTCATTCTTTTATCAGAGCTTGGAAAAACTCTAGCTTTGTGCTATAGCTCCCAGGAAACCCATCTTATTCACAATGTGTTGGGAATTCTGGAATATGTACTTTCCCAAGCTCCTGCCTCAGCTCCTTCAAGGTGATCCTCACTGCCCAATTATAGGTGTTTGGTACTGTTTTATCAGAAATGGCTCCATCCTATGGAACTCTGGGATTTATAGCTTGGTGACATCCTTAGAGTTCCTTGCTTGAGAACTCTAGTACACTGGACTGAACTGCAACAGTGGAGACCTCTAGGAGAAAATTCTAAAGAGCTTTGAGATGTGGTGAGGGGGGAGAGTTCTGTGGAAAACATGGACTGCCAAAAAGACAAATGTGTCCCAGAGCAAATCAAGCCTGAACTCTCCATAGAAGCCAAGATGACATATTTGGGACATACCATGAGAAGAGATGACTCAGTCATCTCAGTCATGCTTGGCAAGGTAGAAGACAGTAGGAAAAGAGGAAGACCACATTACAGATGTATAGACTCAACCAAGGAAGACACGTCCTTGAATCAGCAAAACTTGAGCTGGACTATTGGTGATAGGGTGACTTGGGGATCTCGCATCCATAGGGTCCCCATATGAAGTTGACTTGCAGTTAACAACCACCCGCCACACCACAAATCACAGGATTCCACAAGACGGAACCATGACAGTTGAAGTGGCACCAGGATGTTATAATGATGGAATCTGGATGCACTCAAAGTCTGAACAACTACACTGTCTCTTTAATGTCCGATTGAACAAGAATACACTTCCAATACAGTAGGGAGTTTTTGCTTGGAGGGATTCTCGCTGGGAGAGCGAATCCTTAGGATTTTATAAGCATCCTGCTCTGAATATGTCTAGGGAAATCTACACTCTTAATGCACAGTTTTTCAAAAGGAAGTTTCTCCCAACAATGACAGATACCTCTAGGGTCCCCATTGTTGCCTGTGACTGCTAACATGCCGAGATCAAAGGAGGAAGGATTTTAGTCATTTTGGGGAATGAATTTAATTAGCGCACTGACTGTTGGCAGACATTTGGCTATGGCTTGTGATCTCTCCCTGCCAATACCTGCAGTGGTGTTTTTAATATGATCATACTAAATCAGTTCAGGGAGATTTAAAAAAAATATGAAAAACCCCCACTAACATTTGCCTCTATGAAATGCCTTTTCTTCTGCTTTTCACACTTGCTTTGGAAACAAGGCACTTTAGAGAAAAAATGAAAAAAGACAGGTCTGGTTAAAAGCCACATTTGCTCTGCAACAGCCAAAGAGTGTTAGGACTGCGGCTGTCTAGATGTACCTGGAAAGTTTTCATTAAGAGCCTCAGTTGCAAACATAACGAGGCGTCTGTGAGTGTGTAGCATTGATGTTTTAGCATCTGAGAAAAAGCTATCATCTCTGAAATACCAGCATCTTGATTTTTGCCTTGAGGCAACGAGCGCTGTATAATACATGGCTTAGCATGAGGATATTCTGCATTGTTTATGCTGAGGGTACTGTTGAATTTGAAGCACTCCCCTCTCAATGTCTTTCTATCTCTCTCTTGGAGAACCTCAGTCTCTCCCTCTCTTTGACCCTTTCCACACACTACCTGATCCTGGTGGCATCCTGCAGGGATCCTAGTAGAGCGTCTCCTGGGAGAGGAGTGCATCAGAAGCATTCTTCTCTGCACCAGCTCCCTCCAGGAATAGAGGAGGTGCAACGGCCATGCCTCTTCCTTCTGCAGTGTGGTTGGGCACTGTCCCAGGCTGCACTGGGGCAGGAAGCAAGGCCATCACACTTCCTGACCCTCCACAGCTCAGGTCAGCACAGGAGAGGGATGGGAGGGCTGCATGGCCACCGATCGTTTACAGATAAAACCCGGCAATGATTTGTGCTGCCTGGAGATGGGAGAATGATGGGACATGGACGGTGTTGTGCATGAACATCGTCCTGGTCCCATCCTTCTCTCATCACCAATGCCAGATGATGACATCCTATGGAAAAAGGCCTTTCTGTCAGAAATGTCTCCCTGCTGGGCCACAGCCAGCAAGGGAGAAGAGAGGTCAGGAACACTTGGGGAGTTTGAATATACCAAACACCAGGAAAGCACAAGCCAAGCCAGGTCAAGGTCCAGTCCAAAGGTTCAGAAGAAAGAGATCCATCTGGAGGGTTTCAGGGAGCAGGAGACACAAAGGTTGTGAGGGCTTGCTAATAACTTGCTTCAAGCAAGGAGCAGCCACACTGGCAGACTTAAATAGCCCCTGTGAGCTGGTGCTGCTCATTCTTGTTTCCTCAGCCTAGTCCAAGCAGCCTCCCTCTCAGCAGCCCATTTCAGCCATCTGCATGATTGAGGGCTGACGGGCACAGCTGGCTGCAACTCCTCAGCATCACTGCTGGTTCCCTCTCTGTCATGAGCTGGCTGGGGCAACTCAGTCTCCGTTTGACTTTCCAGTGCAGGGGACGTTTGCAGGTTGACTTGTTCAGTCACTGGCTCGGCCCCCTGCACAGTCAGTTGCTCCTCAATCACAGCATCATCATTTATTACACTTTCTCTCTCTGGAAAGAGGAAGAAGAGGACAATTGCTGCTGATGGAGCTACTGGGGAGAATCTTCTGTTCTGTCCATGAACCATGGGGTGGGGATTGGAAAGATCAGTGGATAAACCTGAAACTTGGGTAAAGTTGTAGTAGTTGCAATTTCCAACTTATGACAACCCTAAGCTGCTCCTCATGGTTTCCAGGGCTTTTATCGTTTTGATTGCCCTCCTCTGGACTAATTCCAGCTTGTCAACATCCTTGATATGCAGTGCCCACAACTGCACACAGGATTCCAGGTGGGGTCTGACCAAACTAGAATAGAGTGGTAACCAAAGCAGAATAGAGTGCTTAAAGACCTCTAAAGGTAGTAGATTCTGCCACCTCCGAGGCAATAATTTCTACTGTTGAATACTACCTACAGCAATACAAATATATACCAAAATGAGAGTTGCATCAAGAGTTGCATATTCTGGAAAAAAAATGTGAACAGAAAGTGTGCCTGAACTTCCATGTAGGAAGCTAGACAATTTTGCAACATGATATGAACAAAAGGTGGGACAGGAATTCAGGAAGGATTTAGAGAAAGGCAACAAAATCAAGGCAGAATTTTTTCCTTGCCTTCTCAAGAAGAGTTTAGCATTTGAGAAGAAGCAGTCTGATATTGTGAATTTTGAAAAGCCTGGGTGCTTGTTTCTGCCTGCTTGTATTGTCAGTTCAGCCCACGCTTTTGCAAAAACACTCGTCTGAACTGTTCACATGCTTCTGTCTCTCATATTCTTGCTTCCAAATGAAACTGATCTAACGGAAACTGTGCAGACATTCTCACTGCTTGGAGACAGTGGAAAGATCCATCTGTATTTTGTCAAAATAATGATGTATTAGAAATCACTTTTGCCTTCTGTTGATGGATTGTGAACTAACACAGTTAAGCAAAGAAAGAACATCAGAGAGTCTAACATAATTAAGATCTGCCTAGAACATTTGTAACTTGAGCTTCAGCCATCTCCTGGAATTATTGCTATGGTTATCGCTTTAGTAGGTATTAAATTGGTGTAATTATTACAAGTACCCATGAGATATATAAATGTGATGTGGTTCATACACTGCTTTCTTCTTGGAAAGTGAAATACACATCTCACAGCTAAGCCATTTAATAAAGTTTTTAAAAAATCTGCCCATCTTGCATAATCAAATTACAAAAGATATTGATGATAAAAAATAATGTATGTTACCTAGGGCCTTCATGCTTTAGAAAAACCATAGAATCATAGAGTTGGAAGAGACCACCATGGCCATCCAGTCCAATACCCTTCCATGCAGGAATACACAACCAAAGCCCTCTTGATACATGGTTATCCAAAAACCTCCAAAAAGGGAGAGATCACCACATTCTGAGGCAGTGTAGCTCCATGTTGAAGTGCTCTTACTCTCAGGAAATTCTTCTTCATTTTTAGGTGGAATCTCCTTTCCTGTAGTTTGAAGTCATTGCTCCATGTCCAAGTGTCTGGGGCAGCAGAAAACAAGCTTGTTCCATCTTCCATACGACATTCCTTCAAATGTTTAAACATGGCTATCATGGCGCCTCTTCCCTTTTCCATAGGAAGCAAACTCAGATGCTCTTCTAACAAACCCCCACTCGTTTTATATTATAAACAATGGAAATGGACTGGAAATTTTTGTCCAGTGCTGAATGTCTACATTCACTTTAAAGTTGCAGGAGTGGAGTTGCACATGAAATACCATTGTGTATGCTGGTGGAAATGTCCAATCAGATATGCACTTGGTTGTTCACTCTGCTGCTCATTTGGCTTAGCACTGCATTGTGTGATGTTGTCATTTAGAACCAAGGTTGAATAGTACAATCCAAGCATAATGTCACATGCAGAAGTTTATGCTATGCAAGCCCATTGTTGGTTGTTGACCTTGATGTTCCACAACACTTTAACTTGCATGGTGAGGATGGAAAGTATATTCAAAAATTCTTTAAAAATAGTCAAAACTCATGGCTGACGTCTTGTTAACCACTTACAATTTCATGACTTAAGCTAGACTTAAGAGAGCACAACTATTCCTTATTCATATGTCACTATCATAAATGCCCCTGAAACTTACCTTAAAAGCCAGCCTGCCGTCCTGAAGTGATGGAGTTCTGCAGTGTTGGTGAGTATGGCACTGAAGATTGATGTGAATAGACCACTCCCATGAGTGCAAGAAGCAGAAACAGAAACCCCTCCAGGGCCTTGTCACAACTCTTCATCACACTGGGACTCACTGGTTGAAGAAGGCTGGTCATGTCATCCTGCACTCTCCAGCTCTGCAGAACTCCTCCATCACTTAATACAGTTGACTGAATTTTGAGGTGGGGTTCAGGGGCTGGATCAGGAGATGGAGTGTAGCTGTGATACAGTTGCTGTTACTATGCCATACACCCCCAATCTGTGATATTGTTTAATGGGCACATATATCAATCCTACATTTATGGCTGAAAAGCCATGCTGGCAAAGAAGACTGGCTGAACATGTGCAGAATTAGGTCAGAGGGGAACTCGGGGCATGGACAGGTCATAAGTTCCCTGAAGATTAGTCAGAGAACTCAACTAAAGGGGTTCACGATGATCCTTTAAATAGCCCAAACCTAGAAAACAATAGCCACTGAAACTCCCAGACAAAGTGCAACCTCCTTCCTGCTGAACTTCCCCTTTGTTTCCTCACCTGCCCAGACATTATGAATTTATCACAACTCCCATCAATACTTTGTCACCTAATGTTACAATCATTAGGCACCTCCAGGCCCATTTGTTTGCTCATCTAGAGAGCCATTAACACCTTCCTCTTCAGGGCGGAAAAAGTATATTTAAACCCTGGCTCAGACCGTGAACTTTTGCTAGCACAAGGGCGTCACACTGCACCCCAGACTCTCGTTCCTCCATGCTGCCTTCAGACTCTCATGTTTGAGCCATTTGGCCTCAGCTTTCTTTTCTTCAGGATTGGTAAATATCACCCACTTCATCCTAAAATCCTTGCTATGCAACTTTTCCCTCCTTTCATTCTGTTAGCCTTGTATTGTTGTGAGACTGCTCAAAGCTAGTGTGTGCTTGTGATTTTCCCCAATATAACATTCTTTTAGTTTCCAACTGGTGTCTCTGCATTAGTACCAGTATACACAGGCGAAAAGATTTTGTGGTTACCCCCTCTTGCAGGCCTCCTTTGATCTATATTTCCTTACCTTTCCATGGAGGCATTGGCACCGTGGGTGGACCCCGAGTCACCCATCTTTTGGGGTAACAGTTGCTTTGCCACTCACACAGGACCTCAGCCCATGTTCCTCAAGTATCCGGAAACACTGATGCAAAAAAATCCTAGACTAATAAAAATCTTTGGGATTTATTCTGTGCACAATTCACAATTTTTTAATGGCACAGAAAACAGTGTTTTCTGTACAGAAACAGAAAATGTGCAGATTTTATGCAGAACCAGTCCCAAGCTGTGTCTATTACTCAGAACTGCACAGTCTTGAAAGGCCGTCTCATTGCAGGAAGAAAATGGCGAGTCATTTTTTGCTTCCTCTGGGAATGAAATGACTGAAGAATTATGTCCCTGTAGCATGGTCATTACAGGAGCCATTTCTATTTAAGTCACTTTAAGCAATTAGGGTTCAAGGTAAAAATGCATCTAGCAGCTGGAATCTTTTAGGTATAATGCAGGAGCTGGCTGCTCAAGAGCTGTCAGGCACTTTATTTTCCTGACAGGTTGATAGCTTTCTCTGATACACGCACACATACAACCCTGGCCCTATGAAAATGTTCCCCCTGTTGCTGCCCTTGTCCCACTGCCATTGCAATTTATGCTGCTGACTTGCTTGTTGTTGTGTGCCTTCAAAGTCATTTCTGAGAGCTTTTCTGCACTACACTGTTATACTGCTATTATTCCACTTTCAACCTCCTATGGAATCCTGGGGTTTGCAATTTAGAAAGCGGCATTTAGGATTCTCAGCCAGAGAGCTCTTTGGCCTCAGTCAACTACAAACCCCAGAATTCCACAGGAGGTTGATAGTGGAATAATAGCACTATAATAGTGTAGGGTAGAAATGGCTTGACTTATGGCGACTCTAAGCTGAACCTATCCCAGGATTTTCCTGGCATGATTAGTTCAGAGAGGCTTTGTCTTCCTCTGAGGCTGAGAGAATGTGACTTTTCCAAAGTCACCTAGTGGATTTCCATGGCTAAGCAGGGATTCAAACACATGTCTTCAGAGTTGTAGTCCAATGCTCAAACCACTACATTGTGCTGGCTCTTGCTGCTGTATTTACACTAACCAAAATAATTGCAGCTTGAAGAACCTGATTATCAGAAAGTGCATTGAGAAGGCCTTATTGGACCTTTCTGCACGAGGTGAGGGAATCACTCCCTGCCGTTACCTACTGCTTCTTCTTGGGTCCAAAGCAACGCAGACTGTCCCTGAAGCCTTTCCGCAGGGCCCTCCTTGGTCCAGGGCGAATCGGAGCACTGCGAGGTCTGCAGATCCGCACTGCTCCGGCTTCCAAAATGTCAGCTTCCGGCTTCCAAAATGGTGGCTTCCAGTTGGTTGTGGGTCCCGGCCAACCGCTGAAGCTCGCCACACCTAAAGCCCGCCCTCCGCAGATTGCAGGCTCGCATTGGTGTGAGCCTGCGAATCTGCACAAGGGAGCAGGAACACAATGGCGCATTTCAGGAAAATAAAGACCTTTTTTTTTTTTGCGGTCTTTAGAAAACACGCTGTATGACCACTTGGGGTCATTTTGGAGCAGACTGAGGTGCAGATCTCCGGTAAGTAGTCTGTTCCTAGTCTGCTCCAAGGTGCCGATGACCTCCATGAGAGGACACACTGCCCTGTCCTAATTGCCTGGTGTGGAAAGGGCCATTGTCAGGGTTGCTCTCTTTCTCTCTATCTGTCCCCCCATTATCTTTGGACTAAGCATCAATGCAACCCATCTGCACCCCCATATCGTAATGTCACAATGTTTCAGCATTGCTCATTAACAGCCACAAGTGCAAATGGTCAAAGGGAAAGCCTTAAATATTTGGATGGGGGAAATCTCTCTCAGTGATTCCCCTAAATGTTAATATTTTATACAGGTCTGTGAGGATTATGGAAATTATATCCTCAACAGAGGTGTCACTTTTGACAGCTGCAGTGCAGACCTTGCCCTTGCGCAGAATATGGGAAGATGAGTTATTTTCAGCAGAGAGCTGAGAGGTAATATACAACACTTCAGATCAGTAGGGTATTTCTGTAGCCCCATGATCACAGTCTGTAGCTGAGCGCACACTGTCAAACCCCTCCTGGCCCTTGTAACAAGGTGATGGGCCCACAGGCCATGTCTTTGGCGCAGACTACCCCAATCTGGTACCTTGAAGATATTCTGGAATTGCTATTCCCATCATCTTTCACCACTGGGAAATCTGTAGCCCTCCTGATGTGTCCATCCACTCTTGCCAGCCTGGGCTGCTGCAAGGAATCAGGGGAGTATAAGTTCATCAACATTTGGAAGGTCACAGATTCCTGATTGCTCATGCAGGGGGGCAGATGGGCTTGCTTGAGGGCTCAAAGGACCATTTTCAGAGGGTTCTTCCAAGATCCCAGACACTGTCACTGTGCCAGCCTCTTCCTGGTCACGTTTGAAGAGCATTTGGTGCCTTTTGTTGCTGTTGTTTCAAAATGCCCATTGAAACAGTGTTTTACACTGGAGTATTCCCCCAGGGAGAGAGTCTTGGCAAAAGAAATGGGGTGGAATTTTGGTATGTGTGTGTTGGAGCTTAGGTGGTGAACTACAGTCAAATCTATATGTGCCCGTCTAAGCACTGCTCTTGTTACCATGCCATACACCCCCACTCCATGATATGATTGGCAATGAACATTATTTAATTGGCATAAAATATTAATCATACACTATTATGACTGAAAAGCCATGCTGGCAAAGAAGACTGGCTGAACACATGCAAAAGTAGGTCGGATGGGACTTCAGGGCATGGCTAAATCATAGTTGAAGGGATCAGCTGGGAAGCTCTGGCACAAATGAAATTGTGATAATCTTTTCGATAACCTAACCTTCAAATAAAATAGCACTCAAAACTGTCTCAATAGAACAACGAATTGTCATCAATTTCTTCCCCCTTCCTGCTGAAACTCTCCTTTGCTTCCTCACCTGCTCCGACATTAAGAAGCTATCGTGATTCCCATCACTGCTCCGTCACCTAATGGTAAGACCATTAGCCCCTTACAGACCCCATTGTTTGCTCTGCCAGAGAGCCTTTAACACCTTCCCCTTCAGGGCAGAAACAGGGTATTTAAACCCTGGCTCTAAGCCTGGCAACTCACAGCACACTGGATCTAGGCTGTCACTCTGCAGCTCCAATTCCCATTGACCATTTGTCTGAGCCATATCACTTTATCTCTTCTGTCCAGGATAGGTAACTATTGCCCACTTCATCCCAACTTCTTGCTATCCAACTTTCAGTTAGCCTTGTTTGATGGTGAGTCTGCTTGAACCTTGCATGTGATTGTGATATTCCCCAATAAGCATTCTCTTAATCTCCAATTAGTGTCCCTGCATTAGTACCAGTATACAAAGGTGGAAAGATCCTGTAAAGTTAGCCCACTCTCACAGACCCCCATTGTTGAGCTGTAATTCTCCACCATTTCATGGTGGCACTGGCACCTCTGAGGCACCCACCATTTAGGATAACACTCTGCTGTGTGTGGATCAGATTGATTTCAAAACGCAGAGTGGATGTGTTCCTTAAGCGTCTCATTTTTGAACATCTGAAACTAGAAAAAATAGTTATCATGATATCAGATCCACAGGCTTCCCAATATCTTGAAACCCCTGTTGAGAAAAGTAACAGAACAGCAAGAATTGAACACTGTCTTCTCCCAGTATTTAAATGGAGGATTTTTCTGTGCAGAGAAAAATATGGCTTTTTTGCACCTCCTCCCCTATTTTCTACACAGAAAATGCATTTCTTGAACAGCAAATTTGTTTTTCCAGGGGAAATGTATGGTGGTTGTGTTTGAAGCACACACACATGGATTTTTCTGCCCAGAAAAATCCTCCAAAATACTTTAGAACTCTTCAGTGCAGTGAGAACAACACACAAAAAGATTTCTTCCCATCCACAATGGGGACAAAACAATGGCAACTATCTTTGTTTGTTTGTATGAAACACTCAGGTTTTTACATCCTGGTATCAGGGTATTCTGTTATCAGTTACTATCTGATATTACAAAATGCATATTATGAAAAGCAACCTATTCCATGCTAATCAGTTCCCTACTCTCTTTTCACCCTTTCCTTGGAGTTATTACAAATGCAAGTGATAGGCACGGTGAGCCAGGAACTATGGGGGGACAATCCTTTATTATCTGGAAGAGCGCTAGCAGTCTGCAAATCTTGAACTGCAGAGACTCGAAGAAGCTAGCGATGGGAGGAAGGAAAAATCTACTTTCTCACTTACGTCCACCAACAGTTCTCTAATCTTGCCTAGTATTTTCCCGGCAGTCCCGTGGTTTGTCACAATCTGTCACACGCCAATGCTTAACTTCAGAAGCAATGATAATATGGAGCTAATAGCTCCATTAGCCTATTACAGTTAAAAAGCTCATTCATCTTAATAGCCTGGAGGATGGCCAAAATATGCAGATAATCAGGGAATTGGATAAATGGGAGTGTTATTGCTAGGGTGCCAGAAGGAAGGGATACACAATCATTTAGAAGAGCAGGATTTGAGGAGAATTGAAGGTTAGAGAGCAAACATTTCCATTAGCTCGCTGATTCTCTTTCTCATGTTCAGACTGTGAAATGCAGCTGATGGTAACTTACCAGGGAAGAGAGCCAGTGTAATGTTTGAGCATTGGTCAATGACTCTTTGAAGACCATGGTACAAATCCCTGCTCGGCTATGGAAACCCACTGGCTGACCTTGGGCAATGGACCTTCTCTCAGCCTCAGAGAAGGGCAAATGTAAGCCCCCTCTGAGCAAATCTTGCCAAGAAAATCTGTGATAGGTTTGCCTTAGGGTCACTTTAAGTTGGAAATGACTTGAAAGCACACAACAACAACTACTACTACAGTTTCCGAGTGGGGGTGAGTGGCCATTTTCACTCCTGCTTCCCCTTCCCAGAAGCTGTTCCCATGAATCGTGATATTACTGTCATAATATGTCATATTGTCATATCTGTCATATTCCTATAAGGCATTACTTTCAGTTGCTGTTTCAGGTTGGTTTTTGGCCCCAAAAGGTGGTTCTGGAGCAACTAAATGAAAATCACCCCAAAATCAGTCCACCCTTTCTTTTGTCTAAACTTTTTTTATATATTATTTTTATATACTAAATTATGACAACAAAAAATAAACAAAAAATAAACATCACAAAAACATCATAAACATTTAAGCATTACTAACGTTTACTAGCATTTTCATTCTCATCCACTGTTACCTTCTTCATACATTCCATTCCTTAACTTCCCTCCAGGCTTAACTTAAAACAATATTTTCTTTTAATGTACAAATCAGATTATCTCTGTCTAACATATAATCCTTCTGATTCTGTATATCCCGTATTTACTTATACACTATACATTTTTAATATGTCCTACTGTTGTAACCAATTTTGATCCTAAACGAAAAACTTCTTTATTTAACTCCAGTCATTAGCAAAAAAAAACTTCATTATTTAAATCATTGTCATCCCTTGAAGATTAAGAGATTTGGTGCCTGGAAATTCCCCCAAAGATCTCCAATAAAAACAACAACAACAACTTAGCAGTGGCAACCTTTTTAGATTAAGAATCTAAAATTAGATTAAGAATCTAAAAAGCTTGCCACTGCTAAGTTGTTGTTTTGGTTTTTTTTTAATTGGAGATCTTTAGGGGAACTTCCAGGCACCAAAAGGTACATTTCTGTAGATTGCACTTTACTCACTTTTGCTGTGGACAAATGGCACCATCCATGAACAAGAAGGTGGTATCAGCAGGCCTGGGAGAACTCCAAGGTTTGCAAAAAGAAAAGGTTTACAGAGTAGGGGAAACAGCAGCCCACACAGCAGGACTGAGAATGCTCTTTGGTCCTGGAATTGCAGGATGGTTAGAGAGAAAATGAAACTCAAGAAAAGTGGGGAACGGTACCCTGTGTAACTCCACCAAGGAAAGTAAACCTGGACAGGAACATTCCACACTCCTGCATTTCATTTCAGGTCTAGACAAAATTGAAGTCAAGATTAAAAAGGGTGCATCTTGAAAACTGGATTCAATGCAACCAAACACAAGTTATAGCCAAAAGAAAAATCAGTAACAAGCAATCGAACAACACAGTAAAAAGTAAAATCACAAAGTTTAAAAATTCTTAATAAATCAGCAGATCAAAAGGATACATTATTGCAATGTACAAAAGATAATATACAATGCAAAATGGAATACGCAATGCTTACAGATATAATTACTGACTCCACATTTATTTTATAAGAACAATTAATCTCAGTTATTCTCATACTAAATTCTGAGTAGGGTTGCTTTCACTGCAAATCTAGACACATTAACCAGAACTGATTTAATTGACCTAGACAGCAAGTATAAAATTTTTATCCTTATCATTAAAGTTAGCTACATGCTCTAAACATCTTACCAAAGTATTTATCTCATGGAATTTCATATAACTTGCAATGTAACATGTCATCTACAATGTGCTCAGGCACTTGGCTTCCACAAAGAGAGAGATGTTGTTCTTTGGAAATAGAAAACTGAATTCCAAAAGAGTTAAATGAGAAGGTTGAGTATGCACTACTTTGCACAATAATCCAAATTTTTTCATGAGGATCTGATGAAGGGCAGAATATTTCACTTTCCCTCCCAATCAAAATTCCGTTATCCCCTACTCTGGGGATTTGCATTCTGGCAACATTGGAAGTTATGATTTATGTAACTTTGAAGTAGGTGATGGAGACATTGAAATAGTTAAAGACTTCCATTCCTTGGCTGAGTCATTAATCAGAATGGAAATTACAGCCAAGAAATCGGAGGAAGACTAAAGCCTTTTCCGCACTATGCTGTTATAGTGCTATTATTCCACTGTCAACATCCTATGAAATCCTGAGATTTGCAGTTTAGGGAAGGCCTTTAGAATTGTTGGCCAGGAAACTCTTTGGCCTCAAGTCAACTACAAACTCCAGAATTCCACAGGAAGTTGAAAGTGGAATAATAGCACTGCAACAGTGTAATGCAGAAAGGCCCTAAGACTTGGAAGGGCAGCTATGAAGGAACTAGGGAAAGACATATCGTTGAATGCTACTATCAAGATCGCCCATGCCATCATGTTTCTGATTTCTACATATGGCTGTGAAAACTGGACAGTGAAGACAGGTGACAGGAAGAAAATCAATGCATTTGAACTGTGGCGCTGGAAAAGAGCTCTGTGGATACTGTGGATTTCTCAAAAGACAAATAAATGGGTCTTAGGACAAGCCGAGATGATTAAAGGGAGACTGCAGTACTTTGGACGTACCAGTGGAAGACATGAATCCCCAGAAAAGGCAATGATGCTTAGTGGGGTACAAGGCAGGAGAAAAAGAGGAAGGTGGATAGAGTGAATCAAGGAAGCTGTTGTCCTGAATCTGCAAGACCTGAGCAGAACTGTAGATGATGGGGTGACTTGGAGATTTCTCATTCATAGGGTTGCCATAAGTCAGAGTTGACTTGTCAGCAATAGACATTAACAGTAATATCATTTGGTGGACTGTGGGTTGCCAACCTGGGATCACTGGCAGGAATAAATAGGCAGAGGAAAGAATGAGAAATTTGTATTCTTTCCACACAGGTAGCCATCTAAGGTATATAAGAAGAACAAGCCTGTTTTATCCTTTCTTTTCACTCTCCTTCAAGCGTGGTTTGAATGTTGTCCTACAAATCGGGAAGACCAGGGTTGAAATCTGAGCTTAGCCATGGAAATCCAGGGGGTGAGTGTGGCCCCATCACTCTGTCTTGATCTCAGAGGAAGGCAATGGAAAATTTTGAACAAATCTAGGAAAGAAAACTCCATGAGAGGTTCACCTTAGCATTGCCATAAATCGGAGATGACTCCAAGGGACACAACACAACCACCATCTCATTCAGCAAAGGAGTAACTGATGGAGATTTGTGGAAATGGAAGAATTTAAGCTAAATCTGCCTCCCCCGCTATTTTTCTCAGAGAAATACATGTTTAGAGCGTCTTTGTTTTTCTGTTTGAATGTGAGCCTAGTATGGTTTCCAGGGAAGTGGATTTTAGTTGCTTTTATCGTGAATGATAACAGTGAATAGGTTTGCAAATTTGCAGCGACTGGGTCAGGAGGAGCAGGTGTCTACTTTTAAAAGAAATAGTGGGGTTCCATAATAAGAATAACCATTTTTTTGTAATGTAAGTTTGAATAGATCTCACAATAGTATACATTCACTAAAGGTAAGAGATAGAAGATATTGCTATAGTTGGTTGTGTTATAAGAAAACAGCTTGCAATTTTTATATATATATGTTTCTAAATGCTTTGTATGCATTAAGGATTTTTTGTTAACAGTTCCATACATTTTCTTGTGTTTTTAGAAGCCTCTGAAATGTCATTGCAGACATTTCTGTCTATCAGCTATATTATTGGCCAAAATAATAGAAGAATCTGTCTTCTATTCTTCTCTCTAAACGTACATACCACTTTTTTATAGTCCCAACTAGAGTAGATCTATTGAATCAGTAAGACTTTTCTATAACTATCCCATACATATTAACCCTCCATTCAACTATCGATTCAGTGGGTTTACTCTAATTGGGACTAATCGATAATATTCAAGCCAAAGTTAATTTCGGGATTACATTGTAAATGCTTTGCTGTATAGCTCTATAAAAGGCAGAATTTCAGGGGAACTAAAAAGATGTCTCAAGCCTAAAAGCATTTGCATGGTTGCCCTCCGAGGGATCCAAAGCCAAACTTTTAAACCCAATGCCAGACTTCTTCTTCTTTTTTTTTAACAACAACCAAGCACACAGCCCACTGGTTGTGGACAACTGAGTCAGCCAGTTTTGATTTCTTCCACATTGGATGTTTTTTTAAATCAAAGTTGTTCCCATCTGCATATGAAAATATGTCCAAATTTTGGTAAAGTCTCATGAGAAAGAAACAAAAATAACAGTGTTACCCACATCTAGGTCTCTTTCACACCACACCATTATAGTATTTCCATACAACTTTAATTGCCATGGCTGCAACCTATGGGAGATTGGGATCTGTAGTTTCTTGAAGTATTTAGAACTGTCTGCCAGAAACCAGTGGTGTCTCACTGAACTCCAAATCCCAGAATTCTTTAGCATGCAGCCATAGAAGTTTAAAGTGGTATCAATGTGCTGGTACTGTGGCCATTTCTGCACTATACTGTTATAGTGCTATTATTCTACTTTCAACATCCTATGGAATTCTGGGGTGTGTAGTTTCCTGAGGCCAAAGAGCTCTTTGGCTGAGAATTCTAAAGGCTGCTCCCTGCAAAACCCAGGATTCCATAGGATGCTAAAAATGGAATAATAGCATTATAACAGTGTAGTGCAGAAAGGCTTTAGGTAGCCGCAAAGAAGTGAAGCCTGTGACAATTCCAAATGAAGGCTGAGAGACGTCACATCTTTGTTGCCAAGGCAATGCTGCACATTCGAATGTGGCGGAGAGGAATAATAAGTCAACAAGGCCATGGAGATCAACAGCAGGCTGGGTGCTGCAAAATGCCCTCACAGCACACACAACCATTTCACTTTTCTGTCTCGGGTTTTCCGAAAGGGCAGCGGGATGGTCTGACCTTTTTCAATCATCCCTCAGAAAAATTTCCCCTCTCGAGAAAATGAGGCAGAGAGAGAGAGAGAGAAAGAACACAAAACTAGGAAAGGTGATGGGCAGCTGACAAGTGTGGCTTGTTCTTTTTATTTATAATGATACAGGTTTTTCAAACAACGACAACAACTTGCAAGCGTTTGACCAAGGCCACAGAAAAACCAATGGGGTCTTTGTGCACATTTAAAGCTCTTGTAGGAACTCAGCACTAGTGGAAAGCGTGCTGTAATTGCCAAAGCATGGTCATTTCTGTACTAGCCTGTTATAGCACGATGATTTCACTTTCAACATCCTCTGGAATCCTGGGGTTTGCAGTTTCGGGAAGGGCTGAAACTGCAAACCCCAGGATTCCAGAGGATGTTGAAAGTGGAATCATCGCGCTATAACAGGCTAGTGCAGAAATGGCCATGAATCTAAATGTTTAAGAGATGGAGAGATGAAGGTTTTCCTTCTGGGTCATTCCTGTCCTCCTTCATCCTATGTCTCTTGCTCCTTCTTCCTCTGTCAAGAAAATCTGCAATCAAAAAGAGAAAGTGAGATGTCACAGAGCTGGGCTATGGAGGAGAAATCTAGGCCGCCTTCTGCAAAATGATCACATACCCTCCAACATTTCTCAAGAAAGACTGGGACATGATGTGGTGGTCATGTCCCAGAGCACAAAAATACTGGAAAGAAATACACAAGAAAATAAGTTCAATTTTGAAGATCCAGTTTGGGATGACACCTGAATTCTACTTGTTAAACATGACACATATATTAGATGGAATGTCAGTTAAGAAATACTGGAGAATAATATTGTACATGGTGACGACGGCCCGTATTGAGTACGCACGATTTTGGAAAAATGAAACTATACCTACAACTGAACAGTGGTGGACAACTTTTATGGAAAATAGAAATGCAGATATACTTACACAAAGACTAAGAGGGAAATCAGATGAAGACATTAATAAAGAGTGGAGGATTGTTACAGATTTGGGTTGGGGGTAGACAGAAGGTAATACATTTTTCATGATATCAATTACTATACAGGTTAATAGTCAATGAAATATCATGTAACAAGTAAAGTAGAGACATATAGCAGGAACTAACAAATTATAGATTATTAACATTTTATTGCAATACATGGTATAATAAATAGAGGGAATATTAATAATTGTAATCCAGAAAGGAAAGGAAGAAGGGAAAACATTGCATGTAAACATTGCAGAGATAATTGTTTTATTTGTTGGAATTTGAATAAAATTATTATATAAAAAAAATAAAGACTGGGACATGGGTGGCCAAGCTACATCAGAATGTGGTCAAAATGGTAATAGTGCCAGAGAGTCTAGGGAAGTGGCTATCCAGAGTGGTAGGGAAGCCCAGCAGAATAGCTGCTTCGGAGAGAAACCCAGCCCATTAGTGTGCATAAGGGGTTGGAGGTCTGAGAGGATATATATGTTTAACAGGCACACTGAATTGGTTTTGGTCAGACTTCAAGGCAGAAGGGCTAAGAGTCAGTCCTTCAGTCAGAGGGGTTCTCAGTCAACCAGGGGATTTGACTTGAGAGGGGTATGTTTTCTCAAAGAAAGCCTAGAAAAAGAGGAAGAAGAGAAATCAACCCACTTTTGAATCTGGTCAGAGAGTGTGATGCAGATTTGGGAACTGAGCCTTTGGCGAAAGAGTAACCAGAAGGCTGCATGTGAGAGAGACCTGTGCCTTTATGCTGATGTAAAGATATAAATGCATTCAGAAGATCTGTTTGAACTTGGATGCACCTATGAAAACCAATACTTTGTTTGGGTTGCTATTTTAATAAATATTATAGTATATTTTTATAAATTTTGGCTGAGCTGAATGATTCTCAGTGGTTATAACCAAACAGAACCATGTTACCGTGAACCATTAAAGGGGTTCTAAATAACAACTGAAAGGCTTTACTCTTTTTACACAAAGGTGGTGTTTTAAAGTGGGGTACCACAGGGTTCTGTCCTGGGCCCAGTGCTATTCGACATCATCAATGACTTCGAAGAAAGAATAGAAGTCATGCTGATCAAATCTGCAGATGACACCAAATTGGGAGGGGTTGCTAATACCCCAGAGGACAGGATCAAATTTCAAAACGACCTTGACAGATTAGAAAGCTGGACCAAAGCTAATAAAATGAATTTCAACAGAGAGAAATGTAAGGTCCTACACTTAGGCAGAAAAAATGGAAGGCACGAATATAGGATGGGGGACACATGTATGGATAACAGTACGTGTGAAAGGGATCTAGGAGTCTTGGTAGATCACAAGCTGAACGTGAGTCAGCAGTGTGGTGCAGCAGCCAAGAAAGCCAACGTGATTCTTGATTGCATCAATAGGTGCATGGTGTCTAGATCGAGGGAGGTAATGGTACCACTCTAATTCTGCTTTGGTTAGACCTCATCTGGAATACTGTGTCCAGTTCTGGGCACCTCAATTCAAGAAGGATATTGACAAGCTGGAATGTGTCCAGAGGAGGGCAATCAAAATGATGAAGGGTCTAGAAGCCATGCCCTATGAGGAGTGGCTTAGGGAGCTGGGGATATTTAGTCTGCAGAAGAGAAGATTAAGACGGGACATGGTAGCCATGTTTAAATATTTGAAAGGATGTCATATCAAGGAGGGAATAGGGTTGTTTTCCACTGTTTCAGAGATCAGGAGAAAGAGGAATGGATTCAAACTACAGGAAAAGAGATTCCACTTGAACCTCAGAAAGAACTTCCTGACCATCAGAGCTGTTCAGCAGTGGAATATGATGACTCAATGGAGTGTGGTGGCGTCTCCTTCTTTGGAGGTTTTTAAGCAGAGGCTGGATGGCCATCTGTTGGAAATGCTTTGATGTGTGTTCCTGCATAGTAGAGGGTTAGACTCGATGGCCCCTGGGGTCTCTTCCAACTCTCTGATTCTATGATTCTATAAAGGGGGAAGGCAGAGCTAGGTGGAATGATAGGACACTTTAGCAGATTGGGGGGAAGCTGCCATACCAGTCTGCAAGGTGAAAAAGCAGGCCTTGCCAAAAGATGGGAACAGTTACTAGTGAGGAAGAATGGAGAATCTTTAAAGTATCTCAAGAGCTCTCCTAGAGAGAAGGGTGCTGGGTTGTTGTCTGCTGCTCTACAGGAGAGGACCAAATGTAATAGTTTTTAGTCACGGGAGGGTAGACTTCAACTGAACATTAGAAGGAATTTCTGGATGTAAGAGCAGTTTGACAAAGGAACCAAATGCCTAGAAAGTGATGAGATCTCTTTCTTTGGATGTCTTCAAAAAAGAGGTTGGGCGGTGATCTTCCAGGGATGCTCTAGCTGCTTTGAGTGGGAGGTTGGACTCAACATCCCATATGGTTCTTTCTAACTCTATGATTCCATGACAAGCTGGGAGAAGTAACTGGGACTGTCCTTGCCGCATTGGGGCAGTTGCATTATCTGTGATACCCAATGCCAGCAAACTGGACCATTCCCCCTTTCCCCTCCTGCTGCATCCCTCAGTAATATTAAAATTCTGCTCTAGGGTCTTCTAGACCTCTACGGCACATTTTTAGGATACACACACATACACACGCACGTGTGTGGTGTTATACATTTCTTTAAAGAGGACAATTTTAAAACAAGCTTCAAAACAGGCTTTTGGCTAATTGGAATTTCTGACTCTACGAAAGGAGATTAGCAATACTAATTGAAAGACCATATTTCTATGCGTGAAGCATATATGAGCCCAAGTTTTGAGAGGAGAGAGGGGCTTTCTCTCATCCCACCCCCATCATCTGCATGATATGTTTGGTGAGGACACATGAGAAGACCATGTTAGTGACTCCTTTCATACTGTGGAATGTCTTCTCATGGAAGACTAGGCTGGACTTCTCTCTGCTCTCCTTATGAGAAACAGAGAGAAAGATTTAAAAAGCCTTTGGCTATTAACTAGTTGTGAAAGAAGGATCTTTTAACAGTGGGTGCATGGCCACACATGGCCAGTTTCAGTCTGTGAAATGTTGGAGGGTACTCTACTGAAGAAGCAGAAACTTCCATAAAATCCATAAAAGAAACTGGAAACACATCTCAAGATGGTCAGAAGATGGTTCTTCGAGTAGCACAAAAGCCAGGCACATTTTGGTTGGTGTGGACTCTTGAGGCTTTCTTCAAGGGTTATATGAAGTCATAGAAGGATAACATGTAAATACATCATACCATTATTGTATCTGTACATTGTCTGTGGCTTGCACATACCTATTTATAGAATCAGACTTCACAAATGTCTGGATCAGGAACTTTCAAACCATTTCCTGACATGAAAACATGTGAGAAAAAAGAGAAGGCTATGTGCATATATGTATGTAAGTATACATAACACACAAATACACACATGTGGTAATAAAAATAGTTAATAGTCAATGACGAATATTACTGCCACTAAAATAGCTAACCCTAAAATAACTATCTTTTGAGCATCCTGAGATGTGTCTCCATTCTGTGGGTTCCATTGGATACTGAAGCAGATTATTAGATCTAGGCCAGGATGTCAGGACATATATTACATATTTGAATTTTAGCATGGTTTTTAAATGAAGGCACCTTATGAAATCTTTGCCCTAAAAGAGCTGTAGAATCATGCAATCCTGCAGTTATCATTGCACTGAAACTCCCAGCATTCCTTACCATTGTCTAGGCTGGCTACGGCTACTGAGAGTTACGGGCCAACAACATTTGGGGGCCACACAATTCCCACATGATTACTAAAAGATAGGCTCAAATTATTCAACTTTAGAAAAAATAGAATGTAATAATATCAAGCTTGACTATTTCTCTAGCAAAATAGGATTGGCCTTTTGAAAGAAGCTGTAAATCTATCACATCTGGGGTCTTATCTATCCCTCAGGCCAGCTCAACCTAAGCTGTCCTCTCTCTCCCATTACCTATCAAACTACTTTCAAGCCTTTTTCTCTAATACCAAGGAAGACCAAGGTGTTGGTGTCATGACAGGCATTTCCAGTGATTTCCAGCCTAGCAGATAGAGCAAGGTCAACATAATATAATCTTTCCCCATTTTTGGTTGCAACACGGTTTTGTAATTTTAATTCAGAAAAGGACCATTTCAGAATCCATTGCTGAGCGAGCTACCTCTCCCTCGTTCTTTTCCAGCTGATCAGAACAAGCCTGTTTTATGAAGAAAATGAAATTGTATCATTTTGGCTGATGCAGCAATTCATCTCTGACATAAAAGTACATGAAACCAAGTGGTACTAAACCAGGTTCGCCTTTGGCCTTTGATTGTCAGAGGTGTTTGTGTGAATACGTCAAGGAGGGGAGAAGGAAAACTGTGTCACTTGCGTGTGATAGAAAATTAGCATTATGGTGCCTACATCCACATTTCATTCCTTAAAAATGGTGCATTGTGATAACTGCCTTGAATGACTTTTCTAATAGCTAGGATTTCATAGGCCATTTCCGCACAATGTTGCTGTATCACAACAGCAGTGAGATGTTAACAGTTCAAGAGCTGTGCTACTGCACAGCATTGTCAAAAACCAGCTGCTATTCTATCCCCATGCATTACAAAACAGCTCTATTATATTTCCAGAAAAAGTCCTTTAAGAGCTTCCATGAGCACTTCAATCCCATCAGCCATCTTAGTGTGGAACTGTAAGAGCGCTTGATAGTGCTTCCTGTTATCGCAAATCCAGCAGTGGGTGGGCTGTGGGCATGCCCAGGTTGTCCCTCCCTCTGCAACGCCCATGGTGTGGTAACATCGAAATCTATCACCTCTCTGTGTTTATTTTAAAGTTCTCCTTTAAGTTAAAACTTTTTATTTTTTAAATATATTTTTAAGCATTATAGCATAAAAATGCAATAGGGTATTGGCATGTTGTGCCATTGTAACATTGCTGCACTAGTACGGTTTCCAAAGGGGAAAAAAAAAGACCAATCTCGGCCATGGGGTGGGCTAAAGGTGGGGAAAGGGAGTGGTCAAGGATGCTGTAGTGTGGAAGAAACACCAGTGGCAATACCGCTACTCAGTTGCTTGAGATGGAAGGGTGTGGAAAAGAGCACTCCTAACCCAATGGCATCATGTGAATGAAAATGCTGGGATTGTAATGCTACAATGCTCTAGTGGTGTCTAGTGCAGAAATGGCCATAGATTAGCAGTGTTTCGGCAAACAATAGTATGTGCTAACTATACGAAGCTCCCGAGTATATGGCACCAAGAGATGGCTATGGAGGCAGAGTCCAGTTGTTTAAAACTGCCTTGATAGAAAGATGGATGCTGTGCAAGGAGATAAGAAATGCTTCCTTCGGCAATGTCCAGAAAAGGATGCATGTGAATGTAATCTTAGGTTGCAAATGCATATTTTACCTGCAGGATTCCAGTCACACATAATTAGGAGCTGCGAGAGGGCTCACTTCCAAGCAATGTACATTCAGCTGGTACTGTCAAAGAAACCCAGATGTGTATAGGGTGCTCCGTATGGAATCAGTCCAGGTTCAAAGGACAGTGCTCTTGTTCACTGCTTGGAATGAGTTTGCTGGTGACACTTCAATGGAGAATTTTGTTGTTGGAGTTTGGACAGTACCATAATGATGATGATGATGATGATGATGATGACGACAATAATAATAATAATAATAATAATAATAATAATAATAATAATAATAATAATAATGCAAATCTTGTTGCTCCAGCACAGCTCGCTGATTAAAATGGAGGTCAAAAGGAAGTGCTCACTAGAGTCAAAAGTAATCAAGACTGAATTGATTTTATATTCAATTCATGTAAACACTGCTCACTTCAACTCTTAAAAATCCATAAAGTAGCAGAAAAATTACCAGCTCCATTTTTCAAAAGGATGTATAGTTAAAGCACAGAGCTGCTAATGCGCTTTATCCACGTATGACACAAAGAATGCATAAATAAGAGGACTGCCACGGCATCGGCTCATTCAGGAAACTATCGAAGTGAAGCTTAAATGTTGACCATTTTTCAAGGCTACTTCTACTTTCTGTCTTCTCAGTGAATTAATTAAACTCATTAGCTTGACAGGCAGAAATGCCCATTCCATCTAAACACCATGTTTCCTTTCCTCCGCCTGAAGCTGAGCTATGGCTTTATTATAATAGATCTAGCAAAAAAAAAAAAAAAAAGCACTTATGATCATGAGTATCTCTTAGCTAGGGATTAAACGCTTGGATGCCGATGGGGTAATTTCACTGAAGAAACTTACTCAGTTGTCACCCAGGTTCTTTCCCATCAAAGCAAAATCTATTACTGGCTAGCTGATGTAAAATTGGCATAAGGAGATAGGAATAACCTATTTGGACCAATTCTCTACTCTCTTAATATGTTTTTATACTATACTTTCTCCTCCTTGCCCTGGCCTTTCACTTTGTTAGAATCATAGAATGATAGAATCAAGAGTTGGAAGAGACCGCACGGGCCATCCAGTCCAACCCCCCACCATGCAGGAACACCCTCAAAGCACTCCCAACAGACGGCCATCTAGCCTCTGCTTAAAAACCTCCAAAGAAGGAGACTTCACTCTGAGGCATCATATTCTACTGCCGGATGGCTCTGACCATCAGAAAGTTCTTCCTGAGGTTTAGGTGGAATCTCATGTCCTGCAGTTTAAAGTCATTGGTCCTTGTCCTAGTCTCTGAAGAAGTGGAAAACAAGCCTATTCCCTCTTCAATATGACATCCTTTCAAATATTTAAACATGTCCCATCTTAACTTTCTCTTCTGAAGACTAAACATCCCCAGCTTCCTAAGCTGCTCCTCATAAGGCTTCCAGACCCTCCACCATTTTTGGACACTTTCCAGCTTGCCAATATCCTTCTTCAAATGAGGTGCCCAGAACTAGACACAGTATTCCAGATGAGGTCTGGCCAAAGCAGAATAGAGTGGTACTTCTCGATCTAAACACTATACTCTTATTGATGCAACCAAGAATTGTGTTGGCTTTCTTGACTACTGCATCATACTACTAACTCATGTTCACCTGGTGGTCTACTAAGACTCCTAGATCCCTTTCACAGATACCATCATCCAGCCAGGTGTATCCCATCCTAAATTATTGTTTTTGTTTTTGTTGTTATCTGCCCTCCAGTCATTTTTGACTTGGGGAAACCTGAAGGCAACCTTATTATTGGGTTTGCTTGGCAAGAGTTTTTCAGAGGACGGTTGTCTTTTGCCTTCCTCTGAGGCTGAGAGAGCCTGAGTTGCTCAAGGTCAGCCAGTGGGTCTCCATTGCTGAGTGGGGATTCCAACCATGGTTTCTGGAGTTGTAGTCCAATGCTCAGACCATGGTTTCCAGAGTCGTAGCCCAACCATGGTGGCTCTTTACCAATCATCACTGCCTTTTCCAATAAGTCATGTCACTTACGATACATCCAAAGAACAACATCCTCAGTTCAATCATCTTGGCTCCTAGTAAGAGCTGAAGTCTGATTTTCTCTAGGGCTTATTAAAACAAAGGTGTGTGACACTACAGCCATTTTCTCATGATGTTGCTGTCCTGTGATGGGAGACGTGTTGCTTCTGATCTGCAAGTAATTCAGAACTGCAATGTGGACAAAATGAACAAAGAGCACTGTCATATTTGAAGCATCCAGCACAATGTCTCAGTGACTTAGTTATTCCTTCTGCAGACCTAAAGACAGCCTTGCTTATTATATCACATTGTTACTGGATGGTTTGCTGTCATGAAATCCTTAAAAAAGGAGAAAGCACAAAAGGTGGTATAAAAATATTCTTATGAACAATTGTTCCCCAAATCATCATATTTCAATATTTGTTTGTGAGCCTGGTCAGGTTACTTTGTATAAATGAAGGAGCAACAGTTTTAAATAAATTGAAAGGTGGTTGAACCATTTGTTGGTTGTGAAAAGATACTGTTCGAAAAGGATGTACTTCAAAATGCACTTCAGTGCCGAAAGAGAAAAAGCCCTAACTTTTTCAAAAGCTTCTCTATAAGCTAGAACAACGGCCCCTGGAGATCCATATTCACACCTTCTGTTCTGAGCTGAAATTGTACAATTTTGTGTTTTTAAAATGCCTGACTCCTTGATTGAAATGGCTGAAAATGAGCTGGATTCAGAAGTCCTTTAGATCCAATCATTTATGTCACTCCACTTCACAATAGCTAAATTGCTTTGGATTCGAAACATTGCCCTTAGGGATGAGAAAGAACCTCCAGAATGGTTTTTTTCCCCCTTCTTTTTGTCTTCTTCCCTTTTTTTTTCTTTTAAAATAAAGCTCTTTAGGCCTCTGATGAAATACAAAAAGAAAAAGAACAAGAAAAAAAGCAACCCAAACCTCTCCCTCGAATGACTTTTGGTTTAGGTTCTTATTGAAAATAGCCCAGCATTACTGGTAACTTAGCTATGCTTGAGGACTGAAAATAAGAGGAGAAATGCTAGCTATTTTACAGGTTGAATAGAGAAAGACACAATGGGATCATTTTGGAGACAGCGAGGAAGCCTGATTGCAGCGTTATTGTGTCATTTGAAGATATTTATAAATTTTTGGAGCTGTGATGTGAAGCACAGAAGTGTAAGGAAGGCAAAGCATCGAACGACAAAGGCTGTGATAGCTGGATATGGATTGTGGGTAGAAGGCAGACAAGGAACATTGGGGACAGTGAAAGAAAGGAGTGCCACAAGAGCTGTTTCTGCACTAGCAGATGGTTTCTACGTTGAAGTGAGTATCTGTTCTGAAGTGAGTATCTGTTTTGGGCTCTTGCTCAGTCTAGTTCCAAGCAAAGAACTCCAAAACCATAGAATCATAGAATCATAGAATCATAGAAATGTAGAGTTGAAAGAGACCACACAGGCCATCCAGTCCAACCCCCTGCCATGCAGGAACACCCTCAAATCAATCCCGACAGATGGCCATCAAGCCTCTGCTTAAAAACCTCCAAGGAAGGAGACTCCACTACACTCCGAGGCAGCAGATTCCACTGTCGGACAACTCTGACCATCAGGAAGTTCTTCCTGAGGTTCGGGTGGAATCTCCTTTCCTGCAGCTTGAATCCATTGCTCCTTGTCCTGGTCTCTGGAGCAGCAGAAAACAAGTCCCCTCCTTCCTCTACGTGGCATCCCTTCAAATATTTAAACATGGCTATCATGTCCCCTCTTAACCTCCTCTTCTGCAGACTAAACATACCCAGCTCTCTAAGTCTATCCTCATAGGGCATGGCTTCCAGGCCTCTCACCATTTTGGTCGCCCTCCTCTGGACTTGCTCCAGCTTGTCAATATCCTTCTTGAATTGGGGTGCCCAGAACTGGACACATCATTCAAGATGGGGTCCATCCAGGGATGGACCAGTTCTTTACTCAGTTCTAGGGATGCAGTTCTTCGCTAAGGGCCACACGACATTGCTATAGTGCCATTATTCCACTTTCAACATCCTGTGGAATTCTGGGGTTTGTAGTTTCCTGAGGCCCAAGAGCTCTCTGGCAGAGAATTCTCAATGCCTCTCCCTAAACTGCAAATCCCAGGATTCCATAAGAGGTTGAAAGCGGAATAATAGCACTACACTACAACAGTGTAGTGTGGAAAGACCCTAAGTTTCTTTTCAAAGGAAATATTGAGTAACTTTGGAAAATTTCTTCAAGCAGGAGAAAGCCTTTGAAGTCTATTTACAACTTGGGAACTATTCTATGCAAAATTCACATATGATTGTTTCCTTTGGAAAACAGTATTTTCTGCACAAGAACCAGCATTTTCTATGCAGAAAATAATATTCTTATGCTGGGAGGAAAAGATGTTGAAAACCATCCATGTTCAGAGGCAGGAATCATAGGCCTTTTTTTTTTTTTTTTTTTTTGGGTGAGGGGGGAGTCTCGTCTGGCTCTTCAAACTCCTCCCAACCTCCTTCCAAAGACTTTCCAAAGTTTTTCATCAGAATCCTATATGACCTGTTATCTAATACATAAAGGTCAAAGTTTGTCTGTTTGTCTCTGTCAGATGAAGACCTTATATGATTGGCTGCCTAAGAAGATTCTATGGAGTCCTGGGCTTTGCAGTTTAGAGATGGGCCCTTAGAATTCTCAGTCAGAAAATAGGCTGGTTACTATGGAGACAGCAAGGAGGCCTAGCACCAAGGAGGAAGACATTGTAATCCCTCAGGAACTCAACCTCTCTATGTTAATAACTCTGAATACAGATTGGATTGGGGAATATGAGGAAAAGTTACAAGTACTGGACAAGACAGTTTGGGGAATTAGAGACACAGGATCTCAAATCTTTTAAACAAGTATTACCTATGAGAAAATAAAGTCCCGGGCAACGTCAGGAATATATGCTAGTATTAAATAACTATACACACACCTAGTGACATAATAGAGGCACTAAAAAATCCCTTTACTGGATTGTAAAGATGCATAACAGGAAAAACCATGTGCATTGGGCACTCACTGGCAAGAGTGCCCAATGCACATTGGTGCCCAATTTGCACTGGGACTGATGTGATGAGCATCCTGTACTGCATCCATCCTGTTGTGCATGGATCCCATTGTTCATTGGTCACTTTGCTGATTGTGCTACATAACAGCAACCCTCTACTGGATACAGATGTGATGGAACTACCCGATTCTAATTCCCACAGATGTACATCTGCTTATGAAGACCTGAGACCCTAACGGGATTCTGGTCTTTAAAAAAAAAAAAAGAGCATGATGGGAGCACTCCCCTCCTGGCAGACCGAATGCCAGGATCCACATAGGAAGACTCCATGAACAGGTAGAGTGCAGAAAGGACCTTGGTGTAATTTGGGAAGGCACCATTCACCCCAAAGTAGGGCCAAGGTCCTAGATCAGCTAGTTAGTTCAATACTGTACACTTAATTAAGTAGCATCTCTTGGTTTGATTCCCCCAGTCTTGCTTCATTGGGCATTACCCTCTGTGAGAAATGTAGGTCCATTCTCCTGCCAGTCATGGCATAGCAGACTGATGTTTCCACCCCAGTCTCTCTAGTGATCTCTGGTGTGACAATCTGAAGTAGGACCTCCACCTCAATTCCTCCTCATACCAGAGATTGAGAGTGGGACAGGGGTACAGTGGCGGAGCTTGGAGCGTGTGGAGTGGGGGCAAGAGGGAGGCAGGGCTACGGCACAAAGGGCATGGCCACTCTGTGCGGGGGTGTGGCTGCAGTGCATGGGGGCATGGCCAGGGAGTGCAGGAGCATGGCTATGAGCCAAGATGCCCCCAAAACATTGCTGCCCAGGCAACCAGCCCCTCCATCCCTGCAGGGGTAGAAAAAAATGGTTTGCTGTGTTCCAAGCAGAAAGTGCTGATTTTTGCATAAAACCATCATGTGAGAATTCGAGGCAAAAGAAGTCTTCAAATAGCCTTCAAAAGCTATGGTTTTTTGAAGACTTTTTCACTACGGGAATAAAATTGCTGAAATTACTCATCAACACCTTCAAGAAGAAACACAGTTAAGAATTACATCCCTAAGCAGATGACTTGCTTGGTCCAGTATATAGAAAATAGTTTGCAATATAAAACACCAGTCTGCTTTCATTGTACTTTCTTCTTATCTGGCAAAAATAGCCAGAAATTTTCTCATTCTGAGTTCTTTTCAATATGAATCTGCCTGACCTTGAGTTCCAAATGTACAAACATCTTTTAGGGTTTTTTTTTAAAGGCTACCATATGCTGTATGTTAAATAAAATATTATTTTACCATCTGTTTGACTGGTGTCTGTGAGTTCCAATGTGGCAGAACATGGGCTGCCTGCAAACTTAAACATATGAGTAAAGCAGCTTTTAGGAAAATGTGGTAGGGGAGGCTTGGGCAACTGCTTAGGCTTTTAAAGATTTTGCAGATATAGTGTAGGTATTTTTTAAAAAGACAGTTTGGAATCCTAAATAATCAAGTACCAAACATGCCAGTTTCCTGAGAGAGAAAATAAATAGCAAATTGTCTCTTAGTTTCTGACATTAGATCATTTGCCATGGAGAAGGTCCATGTTAAATCAATATAAAACACCATTTTCTAAAGCAGCCAAATATCTATTTCATACAGCAGCTAAGAGCCTCCATCAGGAGAGAAACGTCCATCATTTAGCTACATCTCTGTAATTATGTCCCCAGAGGTACCTCTCCTTCTAATTGGCAAAGGCTACAGCCATGATGTTGATTTCTTCACCAACTTGTTTGCCCTTCCTCTCCTCCCCCTGACAAAAACCTTGCCCAGTAAGCAGTGTGGTCCTCCCATGTCCATGTTGTCAGAGACCAGGGGGAGTAACTAGTGATGTGTCCAGCTATTTTCCTGTAGCTGGACATACTGTGATAGGCATCCCCAGAAATCTGTAAGGGTCATCAAGATGTCTCTGCAGACAATGTCCTTGTAGTATATCCAGTTACTAGAAAATAGCTAAACGCATGTCTGCTCACCCACTCCACTTTCCAACAACACAGAAGTGACCATCTTGGAAGAGGTGAGGACTATGGCCTTTTCCGCACGGGCTTAAGAAACGGTGCAGAGCGTCCTCCAGAGAGGACGTCTACACCTGAGAGCGGACTGGGTCGGACCTACTTTGTATAGTTCTGCAACTCAGTCTGCTCCTGAACGACCCGAAGTGGTCATTCAGTGTGCTTTTGAAAGACCGCTTAAAACAGGTCTTTCAAAAGCACGGAGCGCGCCATTCTGTGGTCATGCTCCAGTGCAGATTTGCAGACTCGCACCAGTGCGAGCCTGCAGATCTGTCAGGGGCGGACTTTAGGCTGGCAAGCTTCACCGGTTGGTGGAGAGCCTCCACCAACCAGAAGCTGTCATTTTTGTCCCCAGAGCAGTGCGGCGCGTGGCCACGCACTGCTCCAGACCAGCCTGGACCCACAGGTGGAACACAAAGGTCCCGTGCGGAAAAGGCCTATGTTGCTTACCAAGTAATTTTTTGTGGGGGGGGGATTTTGGTTGTTGCTTGATTGGAACAAATTCCAACCCCGGCAAGGATAAAAAGGTGGGTAGTGAGAGCATTAATCTGATTTAGACCATCATAATTCATGATAATAATAGTTGATCTCTTTTTTTCCAGTCTTTGATGGCTGTTGACAACAATGAAACAATTTTTCATCCTACAGTTTGTAGACAGTTTGTATTCCCCACCGCTGCCACAACTGGGCAGCTTTTCTATGAAAGCTGTGCAACATGCCCAGATAACTGCACAGTTTTCTAGAAATCTGACTCCTTGGTGTTGGATTCTTTGGATTCCAGAGCATGGGTTATAATATATACACCTAGGGCTTTATCACACAAGGCAGGAAAATTACAATTACATCAGGATAACAGTTTTTTGAACCAGTGTGGTACAGTAGTTTGAATGTTGAACTACAATCCTGGAGATCAGGGTCTGATTCCCTGCTAAGCCATGGAAACCTATTGGGTGACTTTGGGCTTGTCACACACTCTCAGCCCCCAGAAAACCCTGTGATAGTTTCACCTGGAGTCACCATAGATTGAAAGCTGCTTGAAGACATACACCACCACCAGCAGCATCTTTGCCTGGGGATTATCACATGATGTCATTTCTGTTGTTCTCCCAGTGGGACACCATTTGAAAAGTATTTCTTTAATCAACACAAAAAACCCTGTTAATGATCTCCTTTGTAAAATAAATGCTTTTCATACAATCTTCCACCAGGAGGGCAGCAGAAGAGGAATGAGGAAATATGATAAGTCCCAGCAAAAAATGCCATTATCCTGCTGTAATTGTCACTTACTTGCCTTGTGTGATAAAGCTTCTGGACAGTATTTGGCTGCAGTTCTTCAGCCAGAACATCATTCTTCTAAATCTCCAGGAATTACATTTGAATACCCTAGAAATTTTCAAAGAAGACATTTCTCCTCTTTGCTGAGAACCACAACCTCATCCTATCTGTCCCATGGGTGCATGCTTTGGCAGGGAAAAGTGCCATTGTACAAGGAGGTACGGAATACCTTCTTGCGTGATGATCTTAAAAGCATGTATGTCTGGAAAATGGCTTGTTCCATCTGTGTATGATACCAGCAGGACTCCAGCCTTTATGTGTTTGAGCTTTTTTCAGTGAAGGGCAGCCTTTGCCCCAATCTTTCCTCAATAATTTTTTTTCTCTGCATGTTTGCAGTCTCTGTTGTCAGATTTCAGGATCATTCATTTTCTGATTACCATCAATGTACTGCCAAGATGTGACAGTTCTTTCTCCATGTTTCCAAGAAAAAAGGACCAAAAGAAGAGGAGCTACCAGATACCACCTCCCACTGCATTTGAACTCTCTCTATTTTGCTGTTATAAAAGTAGGTCTTCTCCTCACAAGGCACTGTGTTGCTAGGGAATATACATAGCCTTTGTTGTTGTTGTTGTTTCCTCCTGAAAATGAGTTGTTCAGACTTATCTTTTCCCCCAGCAAACAGCATTTATTGCAAATTCTTTGAAAGCTTTGTACTTATTTGTACTTGAGACAGAACTACGGAGGCAGCAGAGACAATTGTGGGAAGCAGTCCAGTTCTCCAAACAAACCTCCTTTCTTGTTCCCTTCGTTTAATTTGGTAATTTTAACACACTCTTTGCACATTTCAGGGTGAGCTATATGCTAATTGGAAGCTCATAGTGAAACATTTGTCTTCTTATTTCAAATTAATAACTTCCTAAACTCCGCACTGCTTGGATTCCTCTCTGTTAGTCCATTTTCTCTCTAAATGTGGACCTCCCAGAGCAACTGGCAAACTGGAATGTACTTGTCCTCCGAGCTTGGAAATGTTTATGTTTGGGAATAAAATTCCCAAGATCTCTAGCCACTATGGCCATTGGTGGGAGCTGTAGTTCAGAAAAGAAAGTTTTCCCAGTTCTGCTGGCCCATCTTCTGTAGTGTGATTCTTTAAACAAGGAATGTGGACAAAAATATTGCAATGGCTCAATCAATCAACTATGTTCTCCTCTTTTAGTCCATCCCCCTACTCCCACCATTCCCCCTTCTTCCTCAGAACAATCTGTTAATCTTTCATGGTCACTGAGAATGTTCAGTCCTGATTAATCTATTTTAAGGATGAATTCACTAATGATATAGACATATATTCTTGATCAGTGACTTAGTGAAGTATACACAACTAAGTAGAATGTCTCAGTTTGATTCTCCTGCATTCTGCCTTAGCAGGCATCAGCTGCTGGAAGCAACAGGGTTCTGTTCTCCTGTTCATTGAGATGGAGCAGACTGATGTTTCCACCACTTCCCATGAGCAATCTACAGTGCAACCATCAGAATCAGGATTCCTGTTGCTACTCCTCCTAGTACCAGAATCCATACCAATGGGAGGAGAGTGGAAATATCAATCTGCTGCTTCCTGATTGACAGAAGACCAGCCGCCTGTTGCTCAGAGCCTAAATTCTATTATTAGTCTTCACTGAAGTAAACCCATTAAATCAATGAGATTTACCTATGTGTTGACTCACCATTCAATAATTTATTGAATGGGTCTATTCTAATTGGGGCTATGGGTGCAATCCCATGTTGCTCAGAGCAGCATAATACAGTTGGTCCTCAACGTTTGGTGGTTTCTCTTTCACAGATTTGATGATTCATGGATTTGATTAAGATGTTTTCTCTAGGAATCTCTAGGTTCTCCGCCACAATTCTATGGTCAGCTTCTACTGGAAGTTGACCAAAGAATTGTGCTGAAGGACGTAGAGATTCCTAGAGCAGTGTTCTCTCAGGTTAAAAAAAATAGCATTCATGATAGCTACGTTTAAATATTTGAAAGGATGTCATATTCAAGATGGAGCAAGCTTTTTTTCTGCTGCTCCAGAGACTTGGACAGTATGGAGCAATGGATTCAAACTACTGGAAAAGAGATGCCATCTAAATGTTAGGAATAAATTCCTGATGATAACAGCAGTTTGACAGTGGACTATACCACAGCCTGAGAGTGTGGTAGAGTCCCTCTTTTGGAGAGGTTGGATGGCCATCTATCAGGAAAACTTTGATGGTTATTCCTGCATGGCAGGGGGTTGGACTCAATGGCCCTTGTGGTCTTTTCCAATTCTATGATTTGATGACTTATTGGAATCTGCTGCTAAATGGCAAGTCAACACTTCTATAAATTGCATTGCTTTCAGGGATTTAATCTAGTCAGGACTAGAGTCCAACAACTGGATTTTGGCCTGCGTCTTTACTCTAAACAAACTACTGTGTCCATCAGTATTTCCTTCCATGTCCATCAACATCTTCATCTAGTAGCAACTCTGGAGGGAAGATCCTGTACCATTTTGCTAAATGCAAGACACCAATACCTAGTGAGGAAAAGCACCAGAATTCTCAGAAATATTATTGGAGTGTTGGATGCAAAAGGAGGCTATCTAAAGCAGGACAGTGTTTTCATTTTATACCATCGTCCATAATGGGAAATAACCTTGCATCTCAATTTAGAGCTTTCCGATAATGAACAGATGCTGCAGGTCAAGAAGGGTGAGATGAATTACCAAGCTCAGTTTCCTCTTGCTCACTTGCTCTCTCGGATCATCATTATTTCTTTTTGGAGAGACACTATGCCTGCAACTTGTTAATTTGCATCTCTACAATAGCTTTTCTCTCAGTCATCTACAACAGTGAATAATCCCTTGAGGGTTAAAACAATGGATTTAGCCATGGAGGGAGGGAAGGGAAAAAGACAGAGCTCACAGCTTTGAGAAACAGTTAAACCTCATAAGAAAGGAAAGTTGAAGAAATAATCATAATTTATGTAACAGAGGGAGAAAAATGATGCAGGGCAACACAATTCATAAATCAGAGGGTGGTTGGATCAATGATTTAAAATTGGCTGAGCTCCAGATTTGCCTCTAAATTCTTACTCAGTGAGTCAAATAAAATGGGTGACTAATTAGGAATCACAGAATCATAGAATTATAGAGTTGGAAGAGACCCCAGGGGCCATTGAGTCCAACCCCCTGCTATGCAGGAACACACATCAAAGTATTCCCAACAGATGGCCATCCAGCCTCTGCATAAAAATCTTCAAAGAAGGAGATGCGACCATACTCCAAGGCAGCATATTCCATTGCCAGATAGCTCTGATGGTTAGGAAGTTCTTCCTGAGGTTCAGGTGGAATCTCCTTTCCTGCAGCTTGAATCCATTGCTCCTTGTCCTAGTCTCTGGAGCAGCAGAGAACAAGCCTGCTCCCTCCTCAATATGACATCCCTTCAAATATTTAAACATGGCTATCATGTCCCATCTTAACCTTCTCTTCTGCAGACTGAACATACCCAGCTCCCTAAGCCGTTCTTCATAGGGCATGGCTTTCAGACCCTTCACCATTTTGGTCGCCCTCCTCTGGACATGTTCCAGCTTGTCAATATCCTTCTTGAATTGAGGTGCCCAGAACTGGACACAGTATTCCAAATGAGGCCTAACCAATGCAGAATAAAGTGGTACCATTACCTCTCTCGATCTAGACACCATACTCCTATTGATGCAACCAAGAATCATGTTGGCTTTCTTGGCTGCTGCATCACACTGCAGACTTACGTTCAATTTATGGTCCCTTTCACACATACTGCTATCCAGCCATGTGTCCCCCATCCTATATTTGTGCATTCCATTTTTTTCTGCCTAAGTTTAGGACCTTACATTTCTCTCTGTTGAAATTCATTTTGTTAGCTATGGCCCAGCTCTCCAATCTGTCAAGGTCATTTTGAAATTTGATCCTGTTCTCTGGGGTATGAGCAACCTTTCCCAATTTGGTATCATCTGCAAATTTGATCAGCATGCCCTCCGCTCCTTCATCCAAGTCATCGATGAAGATGTTGAATAGCCCTGGGCTATTCTGTAGCACCCCACTAGTCACTTCTCTCCAGGATGAAAAGCAGCCATTGGTGATCACCCTTTGGGTTCGGTCGGTCAACCAAGCAAATACTGAAGCAAATACTGAGTTCTGAAGCAGGGAAGCCGTTTGTCTTATCATACTTGTGAAACTGCTTATTTCACTATGTATTAACTAGCTAGCTAGTTGGCTAGCTATCCTCCCACTGGACACATTTATACCATAAATGCACAATACATTAATTTTAGTATCAGATGAAACATGAGGAAAGCTTATTGATTTAGATATGGTGGTCCTGTTTTTAACCTCTACTTGTAACAAAGGGCTTTTGCGAAAGAGCTGGGAAACTATTGACATCTTCGGATGATCTCTGATTGGCTGGGATCACATGCACGACCCTAGTAGAACCATTGCCCTCACTATGATTTCATCTACCTTTATTGATCGGAGCACCTGGCTAAATCGGATTGGGTTCATTTCACTGTGATATCATCACAAATGGTATTTGATCCCTGACTGGCTAGAGTCATTCAAGAAGAAATTAAAGACAGCACAAAAGACCATATGCACACAAGCAAAAGAAGATAATAGCAGAGAAACATGGATAGAGAGAAGTTCTGAACAGTCATGGGATGATAGGATTAAAGATATGGGGACTGCCCCCACCATGAAAAATCATGCCTAAGGACATTCAGCTCAGCATGAGATTATGGTTGAGATCCCAAATCAAGAAACAGGGTGTCAAGTTCTGCCAAGAAAGACCTGAATCCCATCTCTTCTCTCACTCACCAAAAAAAGGATACTTTTTACATACTGTCTTCACCCCCAGAAAATAATCATTTACTGGGGTAGTGATGATATTGATGAAATGTCCAGGGTTTTGCCTATAGGTGGGTGCAGATAATTAGATCACACTCCAGGGCCTCTGGAGGACTACTGGAAGATCTTGGAGCATGTGTCCAGCAGCAGCCAAACAGGTAGACACTTTCTCACTATTCCTTCCATCCCCCTCTCCACTTCCCAGCAAATGGTTGTGTGCGTATGGGTGTGCGCTGTGTAACAGGTAGGGTTTTTGAAGGGTTTTTGCCCCTGAACAAGGGTGCAAGTGAATTCCTTCCTCTACAATGACCAAAGACATACACCAGCCCTGCTGTGGTTGTGTGCCTTCAAGTCATTTTGAACTTGCGGTGACCCTAAGGTGAACCTATCTTGGGGTTTCTGAGTATGTGTAATGTGCCCAAGGTCACCCAATAGGTTTCCATGGCAGAGCCAGGTATTGAACTCTGGTCTCCAGGGTCATAGTCCAGCATTCAAACCACTATGCCATGCTGATTCTCTATTTTCCCATAAAAGGAACTGGTTTTCTAAGCCTCCACACTGAGGGTTGACACACTAGTGTTCTCCAGATGCTTTATATTACAATACCCACAGGTTGTTCCCAGCTTAGTTAATGGGGAGAGGTTTATGAGTTGTAGTCCTAAACATCCGAAGGCCATGTGGTTGCCAATCTCATCTGTAAACATGTGAGACATCCTGTGAACCCTTCAAGCATTGCCCTGTGTTTGGGGAGATAGCTTGGGTCCACATCATCTACTAAACCACTACACCCCACTGGTTCTCACACCAGCACTACATTAGCATAGGTAACCAACAAGATGCCAGAAGGAAGATTTTTACTATTTTCCTTTGTGTGTCCTGTCTTTCAAGATCAAGAAAATACAGATCAGTATATCCAACTTCCTTGCATCACACTAGCATAGCATTGTGCCAAACTGGCATCGGTGTTCACATTCCATTTTTTTTAAAACTCTAGCTGAAAAAGAGAAAAGGAGAGCGAGAGAGTGTGAGAGAAAAATATTATAGGTTATCCAGTACTGTCCTTGGTTTAATGGATGTGTGTTAAAACTGGAAGAGGAAAAGGGTAGAGTCTACTGCTTCGTCCTGATGCTGGACAACTGGCACCTCATTTATCAATGGGTTCATCACCAAGGCATAATTCTCCTGCTATGAAATATGCAGATGAAATGGGTTGTCTCTAGTCAGCATTCCATTGCCCCAGGCTGCCTAGGGGTGCAATCATTCACGTTAACAATGTTCTTGCTGCTCAAGATGCTCTGGCCTCTTCCAGAAGCCCATCACTCTTGTCTCCTCCAATGAACTCTGCTTCCCCACGAGGGAGTCTTGTCTAATCAGGGTGATACTGATGAGATGGAGCTTAACTAAATATTTGCCTAATTGCCGGAGTAACTTACATAGTCAGTGGAATTCAGAGTCCGTGGAGTCCAGAGTCAGCAGAATGCTCTCTCCCCACTTCAGATTCTGCAACTGGAATTAAAAAAGGTGGCATAGGAACATAAAAAAAGGGTCAGATCTAGTCCAGTTCCTGTAGCACTCAAACAGATTCTGCAGTGGTAGTGAGCAGGGGTATAGCTATGGGAGACAAGGGGCAAAATGAGAGCCTTGTTCCCTAAATACAAATTCTGTCCTCTTGTGCAATATACCTTCAGTCCTCAAATTCCTAGGCTGTTTCCACACTATGCTGTTACAGTGCTATTATTCCACTTTCAACATCCTATGGAATCCTGGAGTTTGCATTTTAGGGAGGGGCCTTTAGAATTCTCAGCCAGAGAGCGCTTTGGCCTCAAGAAACTACAAATCCCAGAATTCCATGGGATGCTGAAAGTGGAATAATAGCACTATAACAGTATAGTGTAGAAATGACCTTAGTCTGCAGGGAACAATATGTCACCATGATTTCTAAGAAGCCACAGAGCTGGAATCCTTTTAAAATGATACCAAATGAACCCTTTTTCTTTAGAAAATCTTCCTGAAGCTCCTCCTTTCTTCTGTTTCTGATTCCAATTTACGTTTCTTATATTCCACGAGATAACACACCAAACTGGCCCGGAGAATTTTTATGTCACCCTGCAATGAAAAGTGGCACGGTTTATGAAGTTAAGCCTAATGCCTTCCAGCCTGGAGAAGGTATGTATGAAAATAGGATAATGAAAGTGGCGCTAGGCTTATCCATTTCAGAACATCTCGCCGCTATGACTTGCTGGGAGCCATTCTTGGATGGCTTGGCTTACAATTAATTTGGGGGAGTTTATTGAGAAATAATGGACCAGAACTGCATTAGTTACAGTTGTAGCAAGAGCTAGCTATAGGGGATGAACAAGATGTTAAATCCCATCGCAAAACATCCCTCTGTCTACATAACCCAAAGCTGGAGCCAGACTGAAGATTTCCTAATTGTGATTTTCACTTTGCATTTAGCACAGAGCTTTCCAAACTGTGTGTCACAATATGTTAGTGTGTCGGCTGCAGTATGTAGGTGTGTCATTGCTGCTGCCACCCTGGGCCACGAAAGACCCCAGCAAGGGTGGTGGCAGGCCCACTCCACCCTAGATACACCTCTGGGTACTACACAGGCATAATCAGGTTGAAAGAGTGGAAATGAATGTGAAAAGGTGTGGCTCCTCCACCAAAAGCCACCTATCTGTAGTTGTGTGCCACGCGGAATTGTTCTCTCACTTTATCACTGCAGGAATGAAGTGCGAGTGCTGCTATTTTCATGTTTAGTTACTTAAATTGCAGTTGAATTACCCCTAAAAGGGATAAGTTTCTAATTAAGAATTTCATTACTTGTAATTTCATTATTGCAATTTATGTTTGTGTCTGTATCTCTTAGAAGGGGTTGAGGCACTGCTGGGACCATGGCAGGATGTCGGTGGGAATCAGGAATCTTCAAAAATGGCCATAGAATTACCTACAGGCCAAGTAGAGAAAATTTCCATGGTCTACCACCACTTTTACTTGTATGGAAAACTACAGATGAACTAATGTCAGATTATGGTATGTGGGCTATGGAGAGGGTTTTAATCAATGGTAATTTATTACTGACGTAGGCCATTTCCGCACTAACCTGTTATAGCGCAATGATTCCACTTTCACATCCTCTGGAATCCTGGGGTTTGCAGTTTCGGGAGGGGCTGCCCCTCCCAAAACTGCAAACCCCAGGATTCCAGAGGATGTTGAAAGTGGAATCATTGCGCTATAACAGGCTAGTGCGGAAATGGCCATAGAGATGCAGAGCCCCAGCTCCCCTTAGTACCAAATTTACCAAATATCAAATTTAAGGTTTCTAGAGCTTGCAGCTATGGCGCACACACAGAGAGATGCAAACACATTTTCTTTTATTATTATAGATGGAGATGATTTTTCTGCAAAGCAACAATATACACAAAATGAGATAAGAAACGGTGGCTCCATCTTACTTAAAAACCTGGCAACCTGTGGAAAGGTTTTTGAGCATCATTTAAGCTAAAGCAGAGGGTGCTCGGTGGGGGTGGGCAGATTCATTAACAAATGCAGGCTTGAAATAAATAAATAAGCGACCCATTTAATTAATCTGCGGCATTACTTGGCAAGGCCAGTACTTGTCTGCCAAAGGAAGGTCAGAATTATGTAGCTTAACAAGAATCCACATTAGGCGAGGATGGAGAATAATCAGACATCTGTGCTTAGGCAGAAACGCTGCTGATATTGAAGCTGGCTGGGTGCCATTTCTTTCCCTCTGGACTTGCCCTGTTTTGACAGGCTTCTCTACTTCTCATTTCCTTTCCTCTTGCCTGTACTGAATAGAAATACAGAGCTTGTGAATAACTAGTTTCAGGTAACAAGTTGCATGTGAGGAACTTGTTTCCCCAATAACAGAGGAATAATGAATGATGTTACATTAGAACTGGAAGTGGACAAGAAATACCTCCAGTCATTTTGTGGAACAGTTGTATGCTTCCCCTTCCCCTATCTTTATAATTACAATAATTGGCTTCATTAAATGTTGGAGGAGGAATACCACATAGTTCAAGTGCTGGCTTGTGCTGCTGCCTGGATATTGTTGTGGGAGTTGAAATGGCAAGAAACTGGGTGAGTTGAGAACAAGAGCAGCACATACCACCAGGAGCCCTGGTGGCACAGTGGTTAAATGCCAGTACTGCAAGCCACAAACCACAAGGTTGTGAGTTCGATCCTGCCGGGCTCCAAGGTTGACTCAGCCTTCCATCCTTTTGCAGGTCGGTAAAATGAGTACCCAGCTTGTTGGGGGCATGTATAGAAATGTTTCGAAATACATGCTATTTGTAAGTTGTTCGCCGCCTTGATCCATATGGAGAGGCGGGATACAAATAAATAAATAAAATAAAAAAAATTCTTTTTTTCCTGCTTCTCTCTTGGTGGGGAACTACTGTTCTGTCCAGAAAGCCAGCCATGGTTCACCATCCTCCAAAAGAGTCTATCGTAGCAGCCACATACAAGGTTTACAAAAGCTAATCAGTCAGTTACCATTTTTTTTTTTTATTTCAGCAGCCCAAGTCAGTAATAAATTCAGAGTGTCAGTTCAAGGGAGTATCCAGCAATATAGTCGGCACACAAAGTGAGGGTCAAGGTTTTCCGAGAACATGAGCCAAGGATGCAAAACAAGAACACGTTGCTTCCACCAGAAATACCAGTTGTCAGCAGTGGACTTCTCCCCATCTCATCCATTGTATTTGTTAGCCAGCTGTTTGCCTAATTGATGCATCTTCTCTATAAATGCTCTGAATCTTATGGGCTCTTGCTTTCTCACCTATGCTGGGCTGCAGTAAGTATTATCCTGCTCACATCTGTGTGTTGAGACTGTTGGGGAGAATCCTTTCTGCATTTGCACCTGAGTCCTGGGACTGGAGCATGGCAACTACAATAAAGTAGATATATAACATCAGTTAAAGCAGCATATAAACCAATACATTATTTTAAAAAAATACACACTTTAAATTTCATAATTTAAAAATCATTTGGATAGGCCGGCCAGAAGAGACTGATCTTTACTGCTGTTTTAAACTCAGAAAATATATCCAGCTGACAAATCTCCTCTGGCAGGTCATTCTACCATCTGGGGCTGGCTGAAGAAAATGCTGAACAATTTGGAAATGTATTTTTCAGTTCTAGGTCCTAAATACCTTCAAGGCACCAGATCCTGTCTGATCTTGGAAGCTAAGCAGGATTAGTTCTTGTTAGTGCTGGGATGGGAGACTGCCAATGAATACCAGGCACTGTAGTCTATATTTCAGAGGAAAGAACTGGCAAAACTACTCTGAGTATTCGTTGCCTGAGAAAACCCTATGAAATTCATGGGGTCATCTTAAGTCGACAGGCAACTTGAACGTGCAAACACACACATGTTTTACAGCTCAGACTAGGGTTGCCAAGTCAGGACTACACTGGGCCGCGGAATTTCAGGGATAAAACCTGAGACTTAAGGACTTGTGATGCCACAGCGGGCAGACCCTGAGGATGTTGCAAAGTATATTGTTTTATAATTTTATATGTTTTTTAATGTTTTTAACTGTTTTTAATGTGTTTGTGTATTGTTTGAAGCTGCCTTGGATCCCACTCTGGGAGAAAGGCAGCATAGAAATATAATAAATAAACAGACAAAAAACAAACAAATAAAATATTTTAAGGAGCAACCTCTGGTGATGTCATTAAATATGATAACTTAAATATGATCCATTGAGCACCATCCACTCTTACTCTTACTCATGCCAATCAAATCAAAGGCCATTTCTACACGTGGCGATGGAATCGCTCTGGTTTGGTACTTACCGGACTTCTTGGCTCAATGCTCGGGTCCAGGCCGCTCCGGAGCAGTGCGTGGCCACTGCTTTGCACTGCTCCGGGGACGAAAATGGTGGCTTCCAGTTGGTGGAGGCTCTCCACCAACTGCTGAAGCTCGCCAGCCTAAAGCCCGTCCCTAGCAGATTTGCAGGCTCGCACCGGAGCGCGGGAATGGAGTGGCACGGAGTGGTGCACTCCGTGCTTTTTAAAAACCTGAAGAAACAGGTTTTTAAATAGAACGCTGCACGACCACTTCGGGTCATTCCGGAGCAGACTGAGGTGCAGAACTATGTAAAATAGTCCGACCCAGTCCACTCCCAGGTGCAGACGTCCTCTCTGGAGGACGCTCTGCACCGGTTTTTAAAGCCCGTGTGGAACTGGCCAAAAGCACTCTGTAGATTTAAAGGGTGAAAAAAAACATACAGGTACATTTTTCAAGGCAGTTCTCTCACCCTGGGATTCCTCCCTCTTGGATGTGGACAAGGGGTGCCAGATCTCAGGGTTAGGCCCTGAGTCTGCACCTTTTATGCCTCACTTCTAGGTAGGAGACAAGGGTGAAAATTCTCCAGTTTTGGTGCAGGTCAGTTCCAGACAAGAGGAAAGAACTGTGTGCAGAAGCATGCTAGAAATTGTAAAGTCGAAGGCTTTCATGGCCAGAATCCATAGGTTGTTGTGGGTTTTCGGGGCTTTGAGGCCGTGTCCTATTAGCATTTTCACCTGCATCTTTGCCTGGCATCTTCAGAGGATCTGGTGACATCCTCTGAAGATGCCAGCCACAGATGCAGGTGAAACGTCAGGAGAAAATACTAATAGAACAAGGCCTCTAAGCCTTGAAAACCCACAACAACCTATTGCCACAAATTGATTTGTTACTGCATAACAATTCATGATATCACCAGGTGTTCAGGTTTTGGTCTAGAAACTTCAGGGCTTGGGATGATCCTGAACTGGCAATGCCGACTATAAACAGATAAAAAGGGACCCGGCCCCAGATTTGGCCACCCTGCTTTGGACTCAAACCACACCACCACAGTTACAAGGAAGGTATCAATTGCCACTGCACTAGTCTGCTATGGTCCAAGTGACAAGCCTCAATTAGCAACCTGATGTTGGTATACTGAACGCTTATGGATGCAATGTACTTTCTGTCAGGCCGGTTGATTGGAGCTGGGACTGCACATTAGAGATATGCTGCTTTTTTCCTTTTATTTTGGAAGCAGTTCAAATAGACATCTGTCCCACGCTATGCTCCACAAGGCCCTCAGCTACTTTTGGCTTGGCATGGCTTTGGCATGCTTCAAGAAGTTTAGATTAGTGGATGTTCTCTTTGAAACGGTGGCCATTATGTAGCCTGGAGAGAAAACAAGGGTGGGGAGGGGAATGAAACAAAAGGCAATAATCTCATTTTGGTAATGAGGTTCTCTTTCAGCCCTGCCATGATTTCCCCACTGCTTGTCTGGATGAAAACTGACCTTGAGGGCAAGAAGGAGCAAATATGAACTATCTGGAACACTTCTGGTGACTCTGCTAGGTAAGTATTGAGCAGACACAGTGAAACTGCATCATTTCCTTGGAGAGTAATGTTAGCATCTCCCTATATGAGATCCTGGTGTGAACATGCTTGTGTCTTGAGATCTTCTGAGGGGGCCCTCCTCTCTATCCCACAACCCTCACAGGTGCAGCTGGTGGGAACACAGGATAGGTTCTTCTCGGTGGTTGCCCCCGCTTGGCTCTGGAACTCCCTTCCTAGAGAATTTAGACTGGCACCCTTTTAATTTTGGAAGACCTTTGAGGTTTGACTACTCAAGAGGAAAGGACTGTTCACGGGCTATGGTGCTCATATTTGTTCTTTTTGGGGGTTGGCTTTTAACTGCTTTTAATTGCGTTTTTGTTCATGTCTATATTCCTATTTCTTTTCTCAAACACCATTTCCGCACTACCCTGTTATAGTGTTTTTATTCTACTTTCAACATCCTCTGGAATCCTGGGGTTTGCAGTTAAGGGAGGGGCATTTAGTATTCTTAACCAGAGACTTTTTGGCCTCAGGAAACTACAAACCCCGGAATTCCACAAGATGTTGAAAGTGGAATCATAGCACTATAACAGTATAGTGCAGAACATCCCTCAGCTGTGTTGCTCAGCTAATGGGAGACTCCATTATCACATCACAAAAGTTCCATTTCTTAAGATTTTGAAACAAACTTCTCCATTTTTTTTTAAAAAAAAAAGGTATGCAAAAGTAATTATATTGGGAGGAAATGCACTCAAAATAACATTCAAAACCCCATGACATTAAGAAAATTATTCTCTCTCTCTCCCCCTCTCTCTGTTTATTTATTTGGGGTCCAATGTATACACAAACACATGAATCTAGAGAAACAAACATAAAAATGTATATGCATTCTCATGCAAATGTATTTTAAAAATAAAAAGGGGTGGATGGTACTAAAGAGTGGGAAAATTCTCCAAGTTCAGAAGAAACTGCAGACTGGGAAACTGAGTCAAAGAGAAAATAACAAAATGGGTGGGGTTTGTCAAACCCTAATTTAACTTCCCTAAAATATGAGTTAAAAATAGTCTGTCATACACACAAATTCACAATGGCCCTTTTCGCATGGCATTTGTCATGCGAAAGGGTGCCTGGAGTGTTGCACGATTGTGAGAAGTGATCTGCAGTGCACAATGCACTTACAATTGCGCGACGCTCCAGGGTAGTGCAGGCACTGCTAGCGCACTTTTTCATTTTTGGCTTTGAGCTGAAAGTGGTGCGCAATCGCACATTGATCCAGGGCCCCGAGCACACTTGCCATGCGTGCGAAGCCTCCGGAGTCATGGCAGTCTTGCTTCCTGCCCCAGCGCAGCCTGGGAAACTCCCAGGCTGCACTGCAGAAGGAATAGGCAGGGCTTTCGCGCTGCCTGCTCAGGAGCAGGCAGCTCATGCAGAGCTGAAGCAGTGGGGATGCGGGAGCCTCTTGCTGGAGGCTGCTTGTGCGATCCCCGCACCCCAGCACCGAAAAAAGGTAAGGTGCAGAAAGGGCCAATGATTTGAACATACCTTTCTAATTAAACCACAGGTACATGTCTCTCTCTCTGACTCCCACACACACACACACATATATGTATATATAGGGGGGAGGAGAGCTAGAGGAATCAGGAACTAATTGCTTGTTACTGCCCCATTAAGCTGCATTAGCCATCCATTTGAGAGCTAATAAAATAAAACACAATTTTCAGCCCACCAGATGTTGATGAATAAACTGGTGCTAAATTGGTGGCAATAAAATCATAAAAGGGCCACAGGTCAATTGACTGTTCTGGAGAGAGGGAAGGCTATGCTGGGGAAGGAAATCAACAAGCTAAAAGGTATTTTTTGGGTGGTCTTCTCAGCTGCCTTTAAAGTCATGACTGACTTAAGCCATCTCCAGCTGGATAAAGAAAACCCTGCAAGTCCTTCCTTCCTTCCTTGACTCCATATTTTACTTTATGTTTTGGTAAAAGGCAGTTGGAATAGAAGAAGACTGCATTATAGATGGATAGATCTAGTCAAGGAAAATACGTCCTTGAGTCTATAAGAATAGAGCAGGGCAGTTGAGGATAGAGTAGCTGGAAGGTCCCTCATCCATAGAGTAGCCATAAGTTGGGCCATTTCTGCACTACACTGCTATAGTGCTATTATTCCACTTTCAGCCTCCTGTGGAATTCTGGGGTTTGTAGTTTATTGAAACGAAAGAGCTCGCTGGCTGAGAAGTCTAAAGGCCGCTCTCTACACTGCCAACCCCAGGATTCCATAAGATATTGAAAGTAGAATAATAGCACTATAACAGTGTAGTGTGGAAATGACCTTGAAGTTGGCTTGATGGCAGTAGCAACAACAATTTTATAACTTGGAGTTGGCCCAATAAAGATATCTCTGCTTTGTGGATTTTGTTGTATTTCTCTGCTTGGCCAACAGGGATAACTCTGAATATATTTGCTGGAAGTCTTGCTCTTTTTCCTGTACTTTCTGACTTCATTTTGGAGATTCACATTACATTTTCTTCATCCTGAAGTATTTTCTGGGAGCTCCGAGCATTACTAAGAACTTTGTTTCCCCTCTCCAGTTCAGTTTAAATTAACTGAGGACTTTCCGAAATGAAATGGATCTGTACTTGGCCTTGTATGTTTTATACTAGCTCAGAAGCAATAAAGTTGGATGCCAGTGGTAATCACAACTATTGTTTCTTGCAGATTCAACAGAGATCAAGCAAGGGAAAGAGGAATATCCCACTCAGCTTCTCCAAATGTTCCACTGTTAGTGCAGCAGGCATATGCCCTTTAGTGACCATGAGAACTCAGCATTAAGACAAAGGGTACCTGTGGCCCAAGGGACCTGTGTGTGTATGTGAGAAGGAGAGAATGAGAGAGAGAGAGATGTAGGATAAAACACAAGGATGTAACGTGGAGCAGGGGGGTGCAACATTCTCATGTAAACAGGATCATAGGGGTACAAAGTCTGAGAAGCACTGCTTTATCCTTTCTTCCTCAGTAGGGGTGAAGGAATAATCTACCCATTTCACTTTGATCTGGGAATAACTCCTTTAGTTAAGATCTCTGTCTTAATTTCCAAACTAGAAAATATGTTCTTGCATGGTCTCTCTCACTTTCTCTCTTTTCTCCAGTGAATGAGAAGCTGTGAGCCCTTGTAGTATGTACTTAGCGCATAATGCTAAATCGCGTCATCAGAAGCCATCCCTCAATCTCTGGTTTTAGCCCTTGGTCTGGGACAGGTGTTAACCCCAAACATGGGTGACTCAGGGGTTCACCCAGGATGCCTATACTTCCTTGTGACAATAGGGAATTAATTAACTTAATTTAGGAGGCCTTTGGGGGGGGTAATCTAACAAGATCTTCCACCAGTGTTTATGAGGTCTTGCAGAAAAGAACCAGCCAGAGATTCCAAATCAGCTAAAATGTGTTTTATTCAGTGTTCAGTCATATGCAAAAAGTTCCAAGCACTCACACACTTGCACAAGAGCTAATCAAAGGAAAAAGGGAGGAAATTAATTGATAGTAGAGTTTTAGGGAATGGGCAATAATCACCAATCTGGAAAGCTGTCAAGAAAGCAGCACTGTGGCTTAGATTTGCACCCAAGAACAGTACTCATTCAGAAATCAGAGCAACAATGTGGCATTCAGCATGTGAGATACTGCATCAAACTGCTCAAAAATGGAGGGTTTTTATACGCAAAATCTGCCTGGAGGATATGGATGTGAATGGCTCTTTGGCCAAGCAAATAATGAAGGTTGCCACATGGACAATGGGGTTTGAATGGAGTTAATGATCTTAGTGCTAGGTGATAGCTAGTTAATAGTTGTCATAATGGCTCTGTAATGGCGAACAGGTAAGGAAAAAATGAAGGGAAACTTTCAACTGTCAGGAAACATTGTTTGGTGGGAACTTCCCATTGCTATTTTGTGGCATCAGAGACGTTACAGCTTCAGCTTAAGCCTATTATCTCTGGAGTTACCTGGTGATTAGCCTGACAATGACCTTGGTTACACCTAGAGGGGATCTCCTGACCTACTTTGCAGCACATGTGTTTAGCCAGTGACTTTCCTCTGGCCAGCCTGGCCTTATGGTCACGTTAGGGTCCATTTTATATCAATGCCAACTAATGTGTTTTGCCAATTAATGCATATTTTGTCAATTAAACCATATCAAATCTGGGGGATTGAGCCAGTAATGCAGGGACACACTAGCTTCTTCCCTAGACGGTCTAAAATTGCCATGGATTTTAATGAATATTAAATATAGAGAACTGACTCTCCACCTTATTAAGCTCCTTGTTTGAGCTCTTGTGGAATGTTTTCTTGCCCATTTAGACCCTTCATCACCAAATGTCTGGCTTGGAGCCTGAAAATCTACAACGTAGCATGTTTGTTGATTGCTCCCTGAAATGAAGGTTGGAAGGAAGCCAGATTTTCCTTTTTCCAGCTCAGCTCGTTTCTGCTGCATTCAGAGCAGGATAACTGATATCTGCCACCCGATATAATTTCTCAGTGGAGGCCTTTAGATCCACAAGTTTTAATTAAAGTCCACAGAGCAAAACGTCATTGTGCTAAGTGCGGCATTTGGAAAGTCTCTTTTCTTCACTGACCTTTCAGGAGAAAAAAAAAGATCTTGCACACCATCAAAGTGTTTCATGGATTGCTTTCTTTTTTTTCTGTCATGTCATGTCAGTCTCTGTAAGACTTTTAAAGAACAAGGAGAAAGAACACAATGACCCCAAAATAAAAATAAAAATCCCAACATGCATAAATATTTGACACCAAGACAAATTTCGGTTCCTCTCTGCCTTTTCTTTTGCAGTGTGACAGAAATGTTTTGTGACGTGTCTTCCACCATTTCCCCCCTTTTCTTGGAAAGACAAGAGTTCAAGTCTGCTTATTCACCTTGGTTTGGGAGTGCCTATTGGGGTACCCAGATGTCAGGACCTGGTCTGGAGTCTCAGAACCTGGCCCCTCTTTTCTAATCCTCAGAGGGAGAGAGAGAACTTTGTCAGGACCCTGGCACTCCAGGACTCAAGCTCTGAGTCTGAACCAGAGGACTTCAAAGCCATGGAGCCTGCTGCACCAGCAAAGTCCATCCCAGAGGCTGCCATGGAGCCTGCTGCACAGTCCACCCCAGAGGCTGCCCTGGACACAGAGCCCTTGGCCCCAGTAGTCCAAGCAATGGAGTCAGGGGCTGCCTTTAGACCCAGAGATTCAGGAGCAGGTGCCTACTTACCAGCAGCATCTGGAGCAAAAGAGTGCTCTCAGAAGGTCAGAGCGCTTAAATAGGAAACACCAAGCAATCAAGCTTCAACTGAGGTAGCACCTGGGTGAGGGCCTGCTTAATAAAAGCACTCACTCAGCCTTGGGTCTTTGTTGGCTCACAACTGTCCATTTTGGGTGTGCCTGCTGGGCTACTAGGGCCCTTGCCTTGCTTCCTGGAATGCTGCCTGACTGGCTGAGGAACAAGCTCTGTGGTATGTGGACTCTGTTTGCTGTTTTGCCTGGCTGTGCAGTAACAGCCAGGGATATCTTTGCTGCAAAAGTCTCTTTAATTTACTGCTGCCTTACCTACTTACTGCTAAAGTAAAGCCCTTTGATTTATTGCCTGTCTGCCTTATCCGTGAAAAGACCTATTAGCCGGCTCTTGGCTGCCTGCCACACCTTGGCGCTGATAGACTCTTAAGGTGAGAGCAGTGCCTTGAAAAGCATGTATGTGTGTCTATATGCATCTCTGTGTTGCTGGCCCTATTGAATATTGCTTTGGAGTTGACGTTGGGTTTCTCCTAGGCCCACTTCTCTCCCTGTTCCTCCCATCTCAAAAATCAATAGGCATTGTCGTTGGGACCCAGAATTCCTGGTATATTCCTGATCTGGCCACCCTTGCTGGGTTATTCTATATATACATGCCTTCCCTGTTTAGGCCAACAGCTATTTTGAGGACTATCTAAAGAGTGTATATTAATTTGTTCATTTCTGTACTGAATATATTTTGTTGTTGTTGAGTGCCTTCAAGTCATTTCCAACTTATGGTGACCATAGCATGAGTCTATCATTGAGTTTTCTGAGTCCGAGGCCACTTCCGCTCTAGACTGTTATAGCGCTATGATTCCACTTTCAACCTCCTATGGAATCCTGAGGTTTGCAGTTTTGGGAGGAGCTGGACGGCCCTTCCTGAAACTGCAAACCCCAGGATTCCATAGGAGGTTGAAAGTGGAATCATAGCGCTATAATAGCCTAATGCGGAAGTGGCCTGAGAGTGTGTGACATGCCCAAGGTCACCCAGCAGGGTTCAGTGGCTGAGCAGGGGAACTGAACCCTGATGTCCAGGGTTGTAGTCCAAGATTCAAACTACTCTCATATATTTTATATTATAATGCCAGTAATGTTTGTTACTATTATTTGTTTGTTAGTTTATTACCTGCCTCTCCTCAAGGCTCGAGGTGGGGTACAACAGGTTAAAATACAATTAAAACACCTTATGATTAAAATACACTAAAATACACTAAAAAATAAAGCATTTATATATAAATATAATATAATTAAAATCAGAATTAAAAATATATCATAATTAAAAATAGACTGGGTAAGCTTGCTGGAAGAGATAAGTCTTTAGTAGTTTTTTAAATTCAGCCAGCATATTTTGCTGTCGAATCTCTTCCAGCGGGCCATTCCACAGTCCAGGGGCAGCCGACGACGAGAAGGTCCTTTGAGTGACCACTGCCAGTCTAGTTTTAGGCAGTAAATGGCCCCCAGAGGACCTGAGTAGATTGATGACGATGACAACAACAGAAAGCAACTTCTTACCCAGCTCTTCCTATGGATGGAAATGGAGGACAACAGATTAAAATATAGGAACCAATAGGCTCGTAAACACAGTTAAAAAAAACATGAACGCCAATAAAAATGCTTGCTCGGTTAAAAGAGCATGACATCATTTCAAAAAGCACACAGTCATCCCTCCACATTTGCAGAGCTGACCTTTGTGGATTTGACTATTTGTGGATGGTTTGCTGCCATCTCTGCTGCCAGTCGCATAGGGATGTGGGGGCGGAGGGGGTGATTCCACCCAGGTGGCAATGTTTTTGGGGCGTCCCGGTCTGTAGCCTTGGCCACACTCCATGCACTGCAGCCATGCCCCCCCCACACAGTGGCCACACCTCTCTCACCATAACCCCTTCCCCTCCCTCCTCTTCACACAGTCTAAGCTCCTTCACTGTCTGCTGCTGCTGTCCCCTACACCATTTTTAATAGAGATTTTTACAACATCGCTGTCTGTCTTAAGCTATGTCCAGTTAAGACAGGCTTAGTCAGTGGTCAAGTGACTAAGTGGCAGGTTGGCTGGCCTGGCCGAAAGTGCGTTCCCTTGTGCCGTATCAGGTCTGGATTCTGCTCTGAAGCTAGTTTGAAATGGGTCTAGAAAAGCATCATCATCATCTGAGACTGCTTGGAGCTGGAAAGCAACGGCCAACTCAATCACCTTGCCCAAAAAAGGAAGATTCGATACTGGTCTATAGTTATTAAAATCCAGATGGTCCAGGGAGGGCTTTTTTTATCCCAGAACCATTGCTTTTTTAAAACAAGGTGGAAAACTTTTCTCAGCAGCTGAGATCTAACTGCATCTCCTCCTTGGATGAGCAGTCAAGAAAGACAGAGATCAAGGGGACAGGTTGTCCTCCTTACACATGCTAGCAGTTTTTCCGCATCTGTGGTACTCACCAACTGAAACTGATCCAGTGTAGTGCTATCCATGGAGTTGCTACAGACCCCACTATCAGTTTCTGCTGTAATGATGGCATCTAAGTCGGCTCTTATCCAAGAGATTTTATCTGTGCAATGATTGTTAAAAGCATCACACCGCTTGGATATTTTTTATTTATTCACTTAAGTAGTGTCTAACCACTTGCAAATAAATGAATAAGGGAGAAAAGAAGGGAGAGTTGGATGACTGGGATTACAATCTAACTCAAAGATGAACTTTGCGGCTGAATTGTCAAGTACAATAACTAGGCTCCAGCCCTGTTATGTCTCCTGGGATAGTTAATGGCAAATTTTGGTAGATGCAAGAATAGCAGCTCACAAATTTAAGTCTAGCCATTATCCAGCAACATAACGTTTGGCTCATTATCAAAATGGGGATAACATCATACTTCTGGTCAAAGGTGATGAAGGACCCTTTTGTGCAACATTGTTATGGAACTGTGATTCATTATTAACTGCTATGATGGCTTCCTATGAAACGTGGGATTTGTAGTTTAGGGAGAGGCATGATAATTCAATGGGTTGACTGTTGGACTAGGACTACTAATATTAGAAGGGATGTCATGTTGAAGATGGAGCAAGTTTGCTTTCTGCTGCTCCAGAGACTTGGACATGGAGCAATGGATTCAAACTACAGGAAAAGAGATTTCGCCTAAACATCAGGAAAAACTTCTTGATGGTAAGGGCAGTTTGTCAGTGGAATATGCTGCCTCGGAGTGTGGTGGAGTCACTTTCTTTGGAGATTTTTAAATAGAGTCTGGATGGCCATTTGCTGGGGGTGTGTGTGTTCCTGTATGGCAAGGGGTTGAACTCAATGGCCATTGTGGTCTCTTCTGAATCTGTGATTCTAGGATTCTACTGAAGAATGGGGCTTGAATCCCTGATCAGCCACAGATTTGTCATTGGACAAGTCACACTCTCTCATCCTAAGAAGAAGGCATGGCAAACCTCATCTGAATATAGTTGGTTCTCCACTTTTGTGGGTTTCCTTTTTGCAGGTTTGATTATTCATGAGTTTGTAGCTTCTCCCCACCCTTTGCTTTGTGGTAAGAGAGAGCAGAAGAGGTGCTGTTGGAGGAGGAGATGGGAAAAAGATGGGAAGTGGGTCTTAGAGGTGGATTGCAGGTTGTGAAGAGAAGGTAGAGAAGGTGCTGTTGGAAAACAGGAGATGGGAGAGGAGTGGGAAGAGGAGAAGAGGGGCGAGGGGCTGGAATGGTTATTGCTGCAGCTGGAGGCTGCTTAGTCCTAGGAGGCAAATGGGCTTTTAAAATCTTATTTGTGATTTTCCCATTTTTGAAAGGGTCCTGCTCCCCAACTCGTGTGTAAGTGGAGGATCAGCATAAATCTTGTCAAGAAAACCCTATGATACTGTTGGTATAAGTCAGAGTCGGCTTGAAGGCAAATAGCAATAACGAAAGCAAAAGGAAAATCTGTCAGAAAGCTCTACTGCTGCTGCAGACTATAAAGTATAGGCTTCCATAGGATGTTGCCATGGCAGTTAAAGTGGGATCACAGTGCTATAATTGTATAAGGTAAATGGGTCCAGGGCTATTACTAAAAGGAATGAGCCAATAGAGGTGAGGGGGGGAGCTCTTTATACTATCAGTGCCCCAAATTTGTATTGCTCTTTGTTCAAGGCAGGGAGAGGCAGCCTTGATGATGAAATAGTTCCTTGCCATTTCTTTCTTTTGGCCTGGTGTTTAATCCACACTCTGTCTGATGCACACACACACACACATGCACTGGACTTGTGGCTTCCATGTCAATAAGATCATGAATCCTCTCTAAGTTTTACTTTTGATTTTGAAACAGCTAGCCAAAGTGCTGAACCATCTACCCTAAAAGAAGTTCAGTACCTGGCACAGCTCCTTTACGTTTTGGACTAAAACCCAGAACAGATTCTCCACCATAACAACACTGAAGTCACCAGCTGCCATTCTACACACACACACACACACACACATTCTGAGACCGTCTCTCAGGTTTCCACTTCAAGACCCACATGTTTTTAATGGTCTTATGGGGTTAAGGACAGTTTCTCATTAATGTCCTCCTGCCAGTGAAAACACAAGAAGCCCAAGGGCAAATGCATCCCGTGCAGATAGATAATTTGAACTTGGACAAAGAGACTTAAGGCAAACAAGCAAACAAACAAACAAAAAAATGGAATAAGTTACCTTTCAGAATCAGCTTGGATTTGCAAAACCTGTCTTATTTTTTAAAGCAAGCCCATGCCTTTGACTCCCATCACCTTTCCTCCCCTATTTAAGATGAAATGTAAGCATTTCTGAAAAGGCAGCTTTCTGTTGCAAAGCGCATGCATGTATTTCAAATGAACAGCATGCTCCGGCCCTTGGAAGAAGAAGCATATTTCAGAAAAGCCAAGAGTTCTATACTGTGTCTCTTGGCGAGTGCCCTCTGAGCTCTCTCTATGCCGGCTTCTCAACTCCCCTGGTGGTTCATTTATCCAGTCCTGTCAATTCTGATCTGTCAGAATTGCAGGCCCTGAAAGAACGGCTGGTGAGCGCTGCCTCTCCGTCATGACTTCCCTTGTGTTCTCCTTGAACTGCAACCGAAGAGTTGGGTAATGCAGTCAGTCCAAGCTGCTCACTTTGCCTCTTGCACTGAGAATGACCAGATAATGACAGAAGGCAGGGGGAAATGGAGTCAAACTGCAGTTATTTTGGGGGCTTTTATTCCCATCAGGTCCTTAACTTTCTGAATTCGGAGTCCAAAGACGAACTAAGTCCAGTACTGATCTGTTCAAATGATGGAGATAAAAAAATAGTCCATCAAATGCTGGTAAAGTGCCACACAGACATCATGTCAGTTACAACTGTCCATACAGTCACAGGCCATTGTTATAGTGTTATTATTCCACTTTCAGCCTCCTATGGAATCCTGGGGTTTGCAGTTTAAGGAAAGGCATTTAGAATTCTCAGCCAGAGAGCTCTTGGGCCTCAGTAAACTACAGACCCCAGAATTCCACAGGAAGTTAAAAGTAGAATAACAGCACCATAACAGTGTAGTGCGGAAATGGCCAGAGAGAGAAGGGGACAGGGAGAGGGAGGAAAGAACGAACCGCTTTTGCATTTCTTTCGGCAGGTATCCCCCCATGCTCAAACTAAACTCTTCTTGATGCAGCCACTGAATTACTTCTAAGGGGCTCCTAATAATTTCTCATCATGTTCCTTTAATGTTTTGGCTTCGCAGATCAGAAATCTCTTTTATGTCATCGCTCAGCGGGAGGAGCATTCATATCTGTGCCAGGCTGCTGTTTATACCACTTTGACTCCCCGCAGGGTATAATTCCACGTCTTTCTGCAGCGTGGTAAACATTCAGACTGATGGAGAGGAAGGCCTGGAAGAGAGGATTGTTTTCACGCAATGCTTTCCGTTCTGTGAGGCCAAGGGAGGGCTGAATCTATGAAAACACCCGGCGAGCTCCGCTTTCTAACAACACAGTGGGAAGACCTCAGCACTTAAATGGTTCCCCCAGAGTCGCAGGCAGATGGTGTTTCTTTGTTTTTATTATTTGTTTGATTAATTTATACCTTGCTTTTCTTGAAGGAAGGAAAAAAAAGGATGCCATGTCAAGAAGACTCCTAAATTTGTTCATCTTAGATCATTTCTGCACTACACTATTATAGTGCTATTACTCCACTTTCCACATCCAGAGAGCTCTTTGGACTCAGTTAACTACAAACCCCAGAATTCCAGAGGATGTTAACAGCAAGTGTCAAGAAGTTTCTTTACATTCAAGTGCAATCTATTCTCCCGTAACTTCAAACCATTACACTTGGTGGATGGTAATGTTAAAAATCTCGTAGAGATCTGAGAAAAGTCTCATATTTTTTTTCATTAAACCAAAATACTCAAGTTTGGTCACCCTTGAAATATACCACGTGTTTTGACTGTTTCTGCTTTTGTTCCCTTTCTGCTCCTTCCATTGCACATGCCAATCAAAGCGCATGGAAATGCACATGGGCATGATCATGTAGATGTGCACGCACACACATGCGCACACACACGTCCCTTTGGATGTGCCTTTGGAGGCCTGATCAAGTATGCATTCAGTGGTGCGATGTTTCTGTTCAGCACAAGGGCCGCACAGAACAATATATCGGCATTTCCGCACTACACTGTTATAGTGCTATTATTCCACTTTCAACATCCTATGGAATTCTGGGGTCTGTAGTTTAGGAGGAGGGGCATTTAGAAGGAGGGGCATTTAGAATTCTCAGCCAGAGAGCTCTTTGGCCTCAGCAGACTGTGAGTCATTCTAGGATAATAGGCAGCATAATTAGAAGATAGGATTTTTAAAAAACTGAAAAACTACAGTATTTTTACAGTATTTTTTTTAAAAAGTAGATAGCAATAGAGAAGTCTCCAAGGAATGGTGGTGGATCTACAGTCAGTAGAAAACTACAGTCAGTCGTCCACATTTGTGGGGTTGACTCCACAGATTTGATTATTTGCTAGCTTCTCCAATCCCTTTCTTCTACCTCAGGCATGTCTTTTCCAGGGGAACCTTCTCTCTCCGTGGCTCTGATCAGGCCACACAACCCTTTAAAAACCTCCCTCTTGCCCTCCTGCCCCTCCATCAGCTACTGCCTGGCCAGCTAAGAAGGGGTCGAAACAGCCCAATTTCTCAGCACCACAGACACTCTCTCATTGCCATCCACACATCCAAGGAAGCAGAGGGACAAGCTGGTGGAAGTATAGGGTCACCATGCCAATCCACCCTCTTTCCTACTCCATTTCCTGGCCTGGTTTGGAAATCATAGAATCATAGAGGTGGAAGAGGCCACGACGGCCATTGAGTCCAACCGCCTGCCATGCAGGAACGGACACTCAAAGCACCTCCAGCAAAGGGCCCATCCAGCCTCTCTTTAAAAACTTCCAAAGAAAGTGGCTCCATCACACTCCAAGGCCAATGCCAAATGGCTCTTACCATCAGGAAGTTCTTGATGTTTAGGTGAAATCTCTTTTCCTGTAGTTTCAATCCATTACTCTATGCTCTAGTCTCTGGAGCAGCAGAAAACAAGCTTCCTCCATCTTCAACATGACATCCCTTCAAATATTTAAACACGGTTGTCATGTCCCCTCTTAACCTTCTTTTCATCAGGTTAAACATACCCAGTTTCCTAATCTGCTCCTCATAGGACATGGTTTCCAGACCCTTCACTGTTTTGCTCATCCTCTTGTGGACATGTTCAAGCTTGTAAATATCCTTCTTGAACTGTGGTGCCCAGAACCGGACACAGTACTCTAGGTGAGATCTAAACAAAACAGAATAGAGTTAGAAAAGCTGGATGCCAGTTCCTTCCCCCTTTGATAGTTGCAATTTTCCACTTTTGTGGGGGTCCTCTGCCCGTAACCCTAGCAAATGTGGAGGGCTAATTGTACTCCTGTTACTAATAACAACAAAAAACAAACAAGCCAACAAGAAGGAAGGATGAGAAGGCGGCAGAGCGTACATACAAATGAACTCACTTAAGCTGACCTGCTGACCTGAATTCTCCCATTTATTTCAATTTCAATTAGAGAAAAGGCATGCTCAACGCTTTCCCTGGGATGTGTCCTTGCCTGGATTGGAAAGCCAGCCATTCTAGACAGATTGGTCATTCCCTTCCTGTCTTCATCTCCTTACTCTTATATTTGATAAAACATTTATTTTTTATTTAAAAACAAATGTTCTGATCAATCTTGGCTGTATCGCTAAGTCAAAGCCCGGATTCCCTGCTTTCATCTCTTGTCAGAAGTGCACCTTCCTGTCAATCCAGGACCCCGGTCAAATTAAAAATAAAGAGTGTTGTCAGGTCCGGAAATGTAGTTATTTCACTTGTCATTTCTTGTTAGCTCTGTCTTTCACCCGTGTTCAGTGAGTGGATAAAATATTTAAAAGAATGTGGTGCATTCAATCACACGCAATTGAGATGAGCACCCGAGGTTGTCAGTCGGAGAGGTCATCAGGCAATTTTACTCTTTGCTTTCCTACAAGGCCCTTCCCAGCCAAATATTTTGAAAGTGATCCAGCCACCCGTGAACACCCACTGTTGGCTGAACAGCATAATGTAAAGATACAGACTTTTGTTGGTAGCTCCAACCAGAGTAGATCCATTAAATCAATGGGATTTGCCTACATGCCAATTTATTGTTTAGCAAAGGTGTGGCAGATCCCTTTTCCTGGGCTGGCCTTTCAGTTCCTGCCCAGGGAATCCTGCCACTTGCCCTGCCCTCTTTTCCCCACCGAATCTCTTTCTGGGTTGGGTTCCTAGATGTCCTTGTGATCCCCTTAAACATTGAGCTGTGGATATGTCGTTGTGTGGGCATGGCCTGACTCTTTATCAGGTTTGAAAGAGATAGTCAGAGACAGTTTTTTAAAAGAATAACAAATATGGGTTTATTGAAATGATGAAACACATTAACTTCTGAAGAATCTATTCTGCCACAGGTCCCCAGAACAGAGGCCATTTCTGCCCTAAACTGTTATAGGGCTATTATTCCACTTTCAACATCCTATAGAATCCTGGGGTTTGTAGTTTCCTGAGACCAAAGAGCTCTCCAGCTGAGAGTTTTAAAGGCCCCTCCCTAAATTGCAAACCCCAGGATTCCATAGGATGCTGAAAGTGGAATAATAGCACTATAGCAGTCTAGTGGGAAATGGCCTTAGCTTTTGGAGTAACAGAAAGCAAATTTGCTGCATCTTCTCTGTGACAGCTTTTAGATTTTTAAAGATGGCTGTCGCACTGCCTCTCCATCTTCTCTTCTCCAGGCTATAATATGCCCAGCTTCCCAAACTGTTCCTCCTCAAATTTGGCTTCCAGACTTTTTATCATCTTAGTAACACTGCTTTGGCCACATTCCAGTTTATGCTTATTGAAGTTCCACCAGACCCAGTAGAACATTAAACTGGGACAATGTACCTTTGCTCCTGGTGCCATGTATTTGGGTTGGGAGATGGGATCTTGTCTACAATGAGTCAAGAGCTAAAGAAGGCAGGGCAGGATGACCCAACAGTGAAGCCTGGAGAAGAATTCAGGTCTGAAGGGCAAACTGGAAGGTAGAACTGAGAAGTAAGCAGGAGGCTAGAATAGGAGGAATGGTCTGGACCAGAACCCAAACTAAAATCAGAATCAAAGAATATAAGCTCAAGGAAGGTTGTGTTGAAACAGGAAGACTTCTTCTAGCCTATTTCCTGTTGGGGGGACAGTCCAGGATGCAGCCTTTAAACTCCTATCTATAGTAGTTTGGCCATAGATTTAGACCATTTCCACACTACACTGTCATAGAACATTTCTGCACTACACTCTTATAGCGCAATGATTCCACTTTCAACCTCCTATGGAATCCTGGAGTTTGCAGTTCTGGGAGGGGCTGTCTGGCCCCTCCCGGAACTGCAAACCCCAGGATTCCATAGGAGGTTGAAAGTGGAATCATCGCGCTATAAGAGTGCATGCGGAAATGGCCATAGTGCTATTATTCCATTATCAACATCCTGTGGAATTCTGGGGTTTGTAGCTTACTGAGGCCAAAGATCTCTCTGGCTCAGAATGTTAAATGTCCCTCCCTAATCTACAAATCCCAGAATTCCATAAGATGTTGAAAGTGGCATAATAGCACTATAACACTGTAGTGCAGAAATGATTTTAGAATGCAGCTGGAAACTCTCCCAAAAGAGAGGAGATTATTTTACCCCGAAAGTCTTGAAAGTCCTGATTTTCCTGTGAGTGAGAACCCAGCAAGAGTTGTTGTAAAAGCATCACGCAGCTCATAAAAGACCCCCCCCCATTTCCTTGATGAGTATGGGACTTTTATAGAGAGGATGACATTGGAAACCAAATAGCCTTTGTACTTCTTTCAAGGCCGTGAGGCTGAAATCTATCTCTCTTTGGTCCTTCGAAAGCTGCTGCGCACTCAAGTCGTGTTTGCATCTTCCCTTCCCTGAGTTGAATGAATTCCAATAAAATGTGAGCTTTTATGACCCTTCCAGTCTACAGACATCAGCTTTGTCAATTTCTCATCCATAAATCCCCAGGAGTATCAAAAGTGGCAGCTATAGCAACACATACGGGACTATGTCAACATTCCCTTCTGGTGCAGAAGTATGAACTGCATGAGAGGTAATTAGACCGATCAAGTGCAGAAATAAATCATTTTCATAAGAGGTAGACCCTGAATTGCACTTCGTCCAGGAGAGGAGGAGGGAGGCAGAGATTGTGGTTTACCAGCAAGAAATGGCCAGCTTTCTGGCTTTTTGTTAAAGCTCCAATCTAATAACTTGAACTAGAGGTGGATTTTCAAAATCCCTGCAGGTGGCAGCTGCTACAGATAAACAGAAGTAAAAATAATCTAATGGGTCATGATTTCATTAATTCCCTTTAGGCAAGCTATTTTGCTGTACCTCCCTGCTGCATAGGGTTGTTGTATGTACTGCTGAGACAGAGGCCATTTCCACACTACACTTTTACAGTGCTACTATTCCACTTCCAACATCTTGTGGAATATTGGGGTTTGCAGGTTAAGGGAGGGTGATTTTGAGTTCTCCACCAGAGAGCTCTGTGGCCTCAGGAAACTAAAAAGCCCAGAATTCCACAGGATGTTGAAAGTAGAATACTACCACTACAACAGCATAGTGCAGAAATGGCCAGAGTGACAACATGCAAATAAAGTTGTAGGTTCTTCCTTATTTTATTTTATCTATATTCTACTTTTCACCCAATTTGGAAGCCGAGACAGTTTACGATGTCCTGTAAATTAAATCCAAACCCAACTAAAACAATTTAAAGCAGTAGACGCTTCCGCATGAGACTGTTATAGCGCTATGATTCCACTTGCAACATCCTATGGAATTCTGGGGTTTGCAGTTTTGGGAGGGGCCAGCTGGGCCCTCCCAAAACTGCAAACCCCAGGATTCCATAGGATGTTGCAAGTGGAATCATAGTGTTATAACAGTCTTGTGCAGAAATGGCCAGTGATTCTTAACCCCAGGGGTCTGTGATCTCCTCATAGGGCATCCGTGAAGGCTTAAAGAAATGTGATAAGCTTTTACAGTTAAAATACCAAGAATGAATGAATGAATGAGGGAAAGGAAGGGAGAAGGACAGACGGACAGACAGATGGACAGTCATACATTGAACTCAAAGAGCAGGAGTATTTTGGACAGGCATCATTTGTACAAAGTTTCATTGCAGTATTTCAAAGAGTTCAAAAGTTATGAAATTGACAGCAATTGACTTCTGCATGCAGCGAGAACAAGGCAGTGAATGACACTGAGGTCATTTCCTCACTACATTGTTTAGTGCTATTATTCCACTTTGAACATCCCATGGAATCTTGGGTTTGCAGTTTTGGGGAGGGGCATTGAGAATTCTCAACCAAAGAGCTCTTTGGCCTCAGTAAACTACAAACCCTAGAATTCCACAGGATGTTGAAAGTGGAATCATAGCACTATATCAGTGTAGTGGTGAAATGGAAATGGCTTCAGCTGGCTGGATTTTTGGTGTCTTCCTCCAAGCATAGCTATGGATACTGTCGTGATGAGCACTGGCACTTCTATGTTTACCTCCAATACAGCAGGTTAATTGTCACTCAGTTTTCAGCCGTGAATCCCGCCAGCTCCAAAGAAGTCCACACTTCCTTTCCCCCCTACATTTTGATGTTGGCCTCGCATACATTATTTAAAAGGCCGAGCGCAGTGAATTTCACAGAAGCACATGAAGGGGAGGCGTAGGGGGAGTGACAGCTGCAAGGACTGGTGTTCCCACAGTGTTTGGATCATATCGATATCAAAGGATAAAACTTCAGATGACTCCTTCAGGTCTGTCTAAAGAAAATGAGCTGTCTGTATGCTGGGGGAAATTGGTACGTTAGGGAAAATTGAGTAAATACAATTTTTGGTGCACTTTTCTTTAAAAAAAAGTGCAGACCAGTGTTCAACCTGGATGGAACAGACCATTGACTGAATGCATGTGAAGACGTATGACTGAATCCAGTAACAGGGACTGGATATAGTCAGCTTCATGGGAACATAGGCCTGGATCATATTGGTAACACCAATTAGAACAGACTCTTTCAATCAAATGGGATTTATGGATGTGTTGCCTTACCATGCAATAATTAATTCAGTGGGTTACTCTGGTTAAAGTTAAGAGTATTGTTCAGATCACAGGTAACTATCTAATATTAAGCCCATTGGTCTGTCTGGTTCTGTAGTGTCAACATCAGCTGGCAGAAGGTCTTTGGGATTTCAAAGAGAAGTTTTCCCAGCCTTTATTCTTAGGCACTTTTCCATGCAAAGCGTGTGTTCTGCCTTTGAGTTCCAGGCCTGCTTGAATCTTCAATCATTCAAATCCATCCATCCATCCCTAGCATGGGAAGACCATGAAGCCTGGAATATAGAACACTGTCACTCCACTGTTATCTCCACGTGTCTTCCAATCACTGATCAGACATTTATTTGAGTTCCAGCTGTTCGGAGACTTTTTTTCCCATTTTTTTTATTTTCATTTTTCAGCACAGAAATACTGTTTTCTGTGCAAGATAACCACATGTGAATGTTCTGCAGTGTTAGTCCTGAATTGCAAATAGGCTTCCAAAATGGAATAGTTCTCGGAGAGCTTCTTACCCCAGGAAGAAAACCACTAAAATTATCCACCACTTCCTTTCTTCATTCTTAGTGAGGAATTACATCCCTACATTATAGTTTAATTCATTTTTTAAATTATTTGGGTATCCTCCTGGACTCAAGAACTCAAATATACTTGAGTGTTGCTCTGCAATCAAAACATCAGCAGCTTTTCTAGTCACTTTCCCCGGTTCACTTCATTCCACAAATGCAACATCTGCTATCAAAAGAGTGACGTTATGTAAGGGTTTTCAATAATGCGTGTGTACATATTTTATTCATGCACAAATGTACAAGAAGACTGGTTCTTCCAGCCCGCAAATGTTTTGCTCTCCAAATGTCAGTGGTGACTAGTGGATTCCACATCAGTGAGATGAGAAATCTCTGGATTTTAGTTCTAACTCTAAAGAAGTTCCTAAAATAGGTTCATCACTATGATCAGCATCTTTAATGTTCCGGAATAGATTCACCGCCTCACTGACATGGGCAAACACTGCTAATTGCAGAGAGCATGTGTTTGAACATCTAGTGTTACAATCATGGAATAAAGTATCAACATATCAGTGATGAATAAAAAGTGTGCATGTGAATGTGGTGAAATGGGCATGGTTCTGTGTGCATGGGAGGGCATGTTGTGCAAGGAGAGATTGAATAGCTCCTTTACAATATCTTTAAAAAAAAGATCTATGGTGTTATGCAAACATATGTTACCAACACAATCCCAGCTTCCTTGTCTCAACAAGGATCACATGACTCTTACAAATGGGGAAGGATGAACCACAAACTGGTGGACCACAAGCTGAATATGAATTAGCAGTGTGATGCAGCAGCCAAGAAAGCCAACACGATTCTTGGTTGCATCAATAAGGGCATGGTGTCTAGATCAAGGGAGGTAATAGGACCACTCTATTCTGCTTTGGTTAGACCTCATCTGGAATACCGTGTCTAGTTCTGGGCACCTCATTTCAAGAAGGATATTGACAAGCTGGGGCGTGTCCAGAGGAGGGCGACCAAAATGTGGAGGGTCTGGAAGCCATGCCGTATGTGGAATGGCTCAGGGAGCTGGGTATGTTTAGTCTGCAAAAGAGAAGGTTAGGATGGGACATGATAGGCATGTTCAAATATTTGAAGGGACATCATGTTGAGGAGGGAGTGGGCTTGTTTTCTGCTGCTCCAGAGACTAGGACAAAGAACAGTGGATTCAAGCTGCAGGAAAGGAGATTCCACCTGAACCTCAGGAAGAACTGCCTGACGGTCAGAGCCGTCCAGCAGTGGAATTCACTGCCTTCATGGAGTGTGGTGGAGTCTCCTTCTTTGAAGGTTTTTAAGCAGAGGCTGGATGGTCATCTATCAGGAGAGCTTTGATGTGGGTTCCTGCATGGCAGGAGGTTGGACTGGAGGGTCCCTGGGGTCTCTTCCAACTCTATGATTCTACAATTCTTTGAAGGAAGGAACTCCCTTCAGGTGGAAAAAAGCCCATTGAGCACTTTGGCCAGGGGCCCAATGACACAGGTGGCCTTGATGATCGGAGAGTTGCCCTGTCTACCAGCATCATCTGACCACCCCCAAGGGCTGTAGGCAAGGCATTTGCCATCTTCCACCCCAAACAGGTGCCTCACCTCCTTTTTTAACAGAGCATCAAAGTGGTGAAATGAGGATTTTAGGCTCTCTTCATGTTCTTATGTAGATTGACAGCTGCTTGGAAGTGGCAGGTCCCCTGTCAATTTCCATTCACTGAGGAGCCAGCCCAGAAGAGGTGAACAGAATGGGAAAGAAATTGCTGAGATTTTTTTCCCCTTGTTGTGTGACTCCCCTCCTTCCCATTCACTTAACGTTCGCAGCAGCTGTTCTGTGAACTCCTTTCATGAGACTCTCCTCAGAGCCTCTTCTTTTCAAGGCACAGCCGCCTTTTTAGCCAAGAGAGTGTCCTTTCGTCAGCCAGGCAGAAAGATATATTTAAAAATCACTAGTCTGTTTGCTAATTACCTCGGGGAGCGGAGGAAAAGTGAAGCTTTTATAGTGTAATCAGCAGAAAAGTTTAGTGTTCTCATGGAATTTTGCTGACGCCAAAAAATCTTCTTTTCCCCCCTTGTTTAAAATACACACACCACCAACAGTATTTTACAACTCAGATTCAATAAATTGGCGGGCAAAAGCAACACACAGGCATATCATCTCCCAGGCATAGTTTTCTTTCCCCACCATGGAACGGAAGAACCACCTTCTCACGCAGAAACATCAGGCGAGGACTATATCTGTAGTAATGGAGTGCGGCATTTTTAATGGTAGGTACACATCACGACAATACTCATAGTAACATACCCAAGGAACATGAAAAAATGTAGGAAATTGTGTGGTTCTGTATCAAGACACCATATCTGTTCTATCAGTTTTTACTTCCATGCAACATTTTTATTTCCATACTGAAGTTTTTATTTCCATACAGGTCTTTTGTAAAGTTAATGGCTCTTCATTGCTCATTCAGGACCAAACCTATACCTAAAGCACAGTGACATGACAGCAAGGATAGTTCGTAACTAAATCTTGGCTGATGTCCTGTTAGTTACAATGTCCTAAGTTAGACCAAGGGCATCCTAATTGCTTTATATTCATAGGGCATCATTGGACATCATAACAGTTCTATTGCCATGACTGCAAATGAACCTAAAACTTGCCTCAGAAGCCAGTCCTGTGTCCTCAATGATAAAAATCTGTTCTGCGCTGCTGCATAGCAGTTGTGTGCAGAATGGAGTGACCAGCTCCTTCCCACCAGCGAGCAATGCTGCAGGGAACAGAAGCAAGGCAGCCTGCCAATAACTCTTCATTATAGTTCACTTACTGGTGGGATGGGGCTGCGGGGTCCCATTTGGGAGCAGCACAGACCTCCATTGCTCTGAATGGCTGGCTGGCTTTTAAGGTGTGTTTTAAAGGTCTAGTGGTGTCACTATTCTGTACACCCCCAATCTGTAATACAGCATGGTTGGCTATAAATACTGTTTAATTGGCATGAAATAAATATAAATCTTGCACTTACGGCTGAAAGCAGCATGGAAAGCAGCTGGAAGCTTCCTGAGGCTAGGACAAAGGATCTCAGCATGGCCAGGTGATAAATTTAGGGGGATCAGCCGGAAAGCTCCATTGATGGGTTTTAGATGGTCCTCTAAAGTATTCAAGCCTAAGAAACAATAGCGAACGGAAGTGCTTGAAGGAACATCCCCAAAACCTGGCATCCTGTTACCTCTTTCCCATGGAAACTGTCCTGTCGTTCCCTCACCCTTCCAGTCATTAAGAGGCTGTCGTGATTTCCTTCGATGCTTTGTCTCCCACTGCAAAGACCATCAGAATTTTCCAGACCTCTTTGTCAGCTCTGCCAGAGAGCAATTAATATGTTCCCCTTTAGAGCAGAAAAAGGGTATTTAAACCTTGGCTCAGACCCTGTCTTTTTCCTAGTAGTTTGGACACATGTTGGCATGTTACGGTGTATGACGGCCCCCAGATTCTGGATCATTGTACTATCTTCAGATTCCCCCAGTATGAGACACTTCTCTTCATTTCTCTTCTGCTTCAGAAAGGGTAACAATCACCTTCTTCATCCCAAAGTCTCCTTGCTATCCAACTTTTCCCTCCTTTCCCTCTGCTAGCCTTGTAATGTTTGTGAGACTGCTTGTTTACGTGTGCATGTGTGTGTGTGAATTTCCCCAATAAAGGCATTCTGTTTTCTTTCCAATTGCGTCCAACAGTTAGTACTGGTATACATGGGTGAAAAGATCCCGTAAGGTTATCCCATCTCTCTCAGGCCTCCCTTTTGAGCTATATTTCTTCACCTTTTCATGGAGGCAGGGGTCCTTCTGGAGGACCTCAAGGTCTTCCACCTTTTGGTTTAACAGTGAAGAGTTAAAGCATAGCTACAACATTGTGGCTACACACTGGATGACAGGACCTCAGTTCTTGTTGAGAGGAACTCATTTTCTCTTCACATACGGTGAGGGTTGCAGAAAAGTTCAGAAGGAACAGGGAAATGGAGATGGGGGTGGACAGATTATATCCTTACTGAATCAGGAATATGAATCTGCCCAGCTAGCAGTTCCTGGACTGATTATGAATTGAGCATTATTTTCCTCAGGGGCTCTTTATTGGCTCTCAATGGAAAATTAGATTCTGAGCATGTAAGGCCAATTTCCAGCCCATCAGGCACCCAAAGTTGGTTCCTTTATAGCCATATGTGCATAAATTCCTTCACCCTGACTGCTGTCATTTATTAACTGATGACACTGGTTTCTAGATTCTTTTTGCCTCCAAATTGTGGTGGCTGGTGGCCGTGAATCCACCCTAAATCTTAGTCAAAACATTGAAGGAGATATCAAAGCCCTGGACCTATTTCAGGAACAGAGTTCATCATCTCGGTTAGTTTCTTTAAAGCTAAAAATAAAATCCGGATTCACTGCCCCTCTGACTTGGAAGCTACCAGCTGGTATTCCCTCCAAAGCATTTAGGGTGGCACATACATTGTATTTATATAGTTCAGGTAGTATATATCATTCTTTTCACTCACAGTCCAGAAAAGGGATTTCTGGACTACGGACCTTTCCGCACTACACTGTTATAGTGCTATTATTTCACTTTCAAACTCCTACAGAATCCTGGGATTTAGGGAGGGGCATTTCGAATGCTCAGTCAAAAGCTTGTTGGCCTCACTAAACTACAAACTCCAGAATTGCACAGGATGTTGAAAGTGAAATAATAGCACTATAACAGTGTACTGTGGAAAGGTCCTATGACTCCCAGAATCCTTCAGACAGCATGGCCGCTGCTCATTGAGGCTGGGGGATTCTGGGAACTATCCACCAAGGCTGAGACGCTTTTTGACACTGATGGAACCTAAAGTTCCGCCAATGTATTTATGTTGGATTCCTGGAGGATGAAGTTTGCTCCTTTTATCCCTGCTGCGCCGTGGAAGATGGACAGCACCCCGGTGCAACTCATCAGCCAATCAATGTGTGTGTTTATGGGGGCCTGAAACCGGATCTGTCCTATACTCATTGGACAGCCATTGTCTAGCTAAGGAAAGATGTTGCTCAAGAAGGGACAGGATACCTCTTTGGGTAACACCTCTAAAAAGTACTTATGTGGATATAACCAGGGACCAATCAGCAAAGAGAAATGTGGCCTCACAGAGTAACTTTCCCAACTTCTGGAATAGATTGGTGGGAAGGGTTAGGCTGGAAAAATGCATGCTTTGATATCACTATGGAATTTATGGCTGAAGATTTGAACCCAGGTCCTTTTAAACTCCCGCCCAGGCATCCCAGCCACAAACAACTGCGTGAAGTGAGAAGGATAGACATGAACTCCCAGAATGATCTCCATTAAGTGGTTCTAAACCAAAAAATAGGACAACTTTATTCTTTTAAGACAAGGGCAAGTCATCACTCCATGCCCTCTTCTGTACAGATAACTGTGAAATGTGAGAGATGCACTATTTCCTTATCTTAATTTAGAAGCAGCTTCAGCTCTCGCTGTCACTCATGCCACATGCCCAGAGTGTAATTTCCATGGGTCTATGACACAGGCTCGGCAGAAAATGTGACAACATGTCTTCCGTTCCCTTATTGAAGTGTCTCTTTTAAGCATTACAGAATACAATATAAATGATGTTGTACAGGAGCAGCCTTCACTGGTAGGGATGGAAGGAACATTGGAAAATATATTTTCTAAAATAGTTCAAAAACGGTTCTCTCAAGTGTTGGGAATCACTGCTGAGAAGAATCATAGGCTGGCAAGAATCTTCAAAGTGTGAGGCCAGCTTCTTGTTAGTGACACATGCATGTATAAGTTGGTCTACACATCTGGGGCAAATTCTTCATCATAGCTCAACAGAGGAATTCTGTTGATAGGGGCAGAAATGGAATTGCACCTATAACAATTTTGCCCATTGTGGTTGTGCACTGTGCATTGCAGTTCAGCACTGTGCATTAAACCTGTGACAATCAGAAGCAGGACCCCTGTCACAAGGCATAGAATCAAAGAGTTGGAAAAGCACACAAGAGTCCAACTCCCTTCTGCCATGCAGGAATTACACCGTCAAAGCATTCCCGACAGATGGCTATCCAGCTTCTGTTTAAAAACCTCCAAAGAAGGAGACTCCATCACACTCAAAGGCGGCATATTCCACTGTTGAACTGTTCTTACCATCAGGAAGTTCTCCCTAATGTTTAGGTGGAATTTCTTTTTGTGAAGTTTGAAGCTTTTGCCTTGTACCCTAGTCTCTGAAGCAGCAGGGAAAAAACAGGCTTGCCCTATCTTCCATATGACATCCTTGTTGCAGCTTCGCTCACTGGTGGGAAGTGTTTGGAAAATGTCTTGCTCCTTGCACATGGATCAACCTTGAAGCTGAACAGCCTTTTTCACCCAGCTCCAGGCCAGGAGTCATTACTTATTCACATGCACATAACTGTCTAACACATACGGTGGGCCCTCGGTATCTGCTAGGGTTTGGTTCCACGATCCCCTAGGATCCCCTGTGGATGCCAAAACTCATGGATGCCCAGGTCCCGTTAGGTACGATAGTATAGTAAAATGGCATCCCTCATATAAAATGGCAAGATCAAAGTTTGCTTTTTGGACTTTTCTTTTTGAATATTTTCAAGCCATGGTTGGTTGAATCCATGGATACAGAATCTGCAGATACGGAGGACTAATTGTACATAACTAAGTTGCTGGTGATGAATTTGAGTGAGAAATAATATATATTTCATATTGTGTTTAAATTAAAATGAGTATGTGGTGGAAAAATTTTTTTCAAAGCAGCATTTCAACATACATTTAAATGCAAACTTTGTGTTTGTCTGTCATGAGTCAGAAATGAGTTTGAAAAGCAGATCTGTGAATAAACAGATCTCATTGTGAGGCACAACAGCAACAGACTGGCTACTGCCAGGTCAAGTTGAGATCACTGTTAACTTTCTCCCTAGTTCTGAGGCCCTTTCTGCACGAAGCGAGGGAATCGCACCGTGCTGTTTCCTACCACTTCTTCTGGGGTCCAAAGCAACATGGACTGTCCCTGAAGCCCCTCCACAGGTCTCCTCCTTGGTCCAGGGTGAATCGGAACAGTGCAAGGTCTGTAGATCCACACTTCTCCGGCTTTCAAAATGGCGACTTCCAATTGGTCGTGAGCCCTGACCAACCGCTGAAGCTCGCCACGCCTAAGGCCCACCCTCCGCAGATCGCAGGCTCACATTGGTGCGAGCCTGCAAATTTGCACAAGGGAGCAGGAACGCAATGGTGTGTTCCAGGAAAATAAAGATGTGTTTTTTGCGGTCTTTAGAAAACACTTGGGTCATTTTGGAGCCGACTGAGGTGCGGATCTCCGGTAAGTAGTCCATTCCTAATCCACTCCAAGGTGCAGACGACCTCCATGAGAGGACGTACTGCCCCATTCTAATCGCCTGGTGAGGAAAGTGACTGAATTTGACAAGGAGAAACCTTCCCCTCCCATGCAAGAGGAAATAATTTGATTGGTTCTAGGGTGGCCAAATGAGATACAGGATGAGACTCCTTAAGGTTAGCCCTTAACTAATCTTGGAGTAGGAGGAAGTGCCATAAAATTCCACCAAGCAAGATGAAGGTACCCATCATTCTCCATTTTCCAAACCCATTTTCCAACCAGTCCCTTGCCAACATGGATGTAGCCTCATAGGTGGAGAGAGGAGGGAGGAAGCATGTAACAGCTCCCAGCTCTGCTTTTGTTACCCCAACACACATCTTGTCTCTTTATTTCTCCACCCCTTTTTCTCCCTTCCTGTCCAGAAAGCTGAGATGAAATAGTTCCAAAATTAACCATTTATTGCATATGTGATGATACTGCAAATGTTAGATTTAACAAAAGGAGGGTAAGGAAGGAAAAAAATAGCATGCATATCTCTCTTTCCATCTAAAATGTGATCCTTAATTAGCTCCAAACCACTGACTCAGAAGCTCTCAGCCCCGTGTTCATCTTGAACATGGCTTAGCGCTTATTCATTTCTTAATAAAGTTTTGCTCTTAAATGATTCATGATGCTGCTCATCACTGTGACTGTGCCTTACAGGAGCTTGGCATACTCTTAAGGACCTTTGCTCCAAACCAGCTTGTCACTCCAGATGGCTGTGAATTCACCCAGCAGATGAGATAGTATGGTCACAGTTGCAGAGATGCATGTATTTACCAATCTGTGCTGTCACTGGCCTTGGTATGTTTCCACAGCTGCTTTACAAGAGCTTAAACTTTGGATGAATTCAAGTGAAAAAAGATGAGCTAACCATCTACAGCATGGGGACACCTGGATCACTGGTTCTCAGCCATTCATTCTTCAGATGTTTTGGACTTTACTGACTAGGATCCCATAGCCATGTGGGGTGGAAATTCTGGGAACTGAAGTCCAAGATATCTGGAGGACCAAAACCTTAGGACCAGTGATCTAGACCAACTACTGTCTCTTCAGATTGAGGAGTGTGTTTCTAACATCTGAAGATCCAATGATGTCATCAGAAATAGTCAAGGTGACAGGAAAGGTATCTACAGATGTTGGCCTGTAAAAGGCAACGGGGTTCAGTGAGAGGGTAAAAGAATTAGTCACTCCCCAAAACCTCCTGACCACAAGCCAGTTGGATATTCATGGAAGAATGGTGCTTGATTGAGCTTTGAATATCACCTTAAAATATTTAGGCACTACAGACAAGAAGGTGAGCTATGGATTCTACCATTGGCTACATCAGCAATAGGAACTGTGTATTCCTCCAGTTTTTGTTGTACTGCACCTTCTGGCATTCCTCAGCATTGGCTCTGTTGAGTAGGGCTGCTGGGAGTTGCCATTCAGCAACATTGGAAGGGCCACCCACTTCTCACCTTTGAGCCACATAGTTGTGGGCTGTGTGGGCAGGGAGGAAGTGAAATCATTGTTTAGAATCATTCCATTTACTTGAAGAGGAGAAAAATCTAGCAAGGTAAAGAGGCGAACACCCAACGCTCTTATCTGTCTGTATTACTGTTGTTCTCTCTAGGCATGTAGTGAAAAAGCTATTGTAATTTTTTTCTCTTTCAACCAGACTTTTGCAAGCTCTAGATGAATCAAGGCCTTTTCGCCTAGAAATCCAAGGGGGTGAGTTGACAAGGACCCCACTTTTCTACAAAAGCTAACTATGCAGCCATACTAATCTTATCTTCAGGGGGCTTGTTAAACAGCTGCCATCATAGCCCCTTTGGAGGAATCCACTTTGAGTCATGAGCTAGAACTCCCAGAGCTAAGTATTTTGAAGTAGTAGCTTGTTTCAAAGGACCAAAAGGTACGTTGAGGAACTCTGGGTCCTCAAGGGAGCCCCTTTCTTATCCTGGTCCAAATTGCAGGTTGCCAAGGTTGCACACAGGGTCATTAGTGAGATGAAGAAGTGGCCAACTAAGTAACATGACTCTCTATGAATCTTATCATGGGTAAGACCTCAATTAATTCTGACACAGTGACTGTTGGTGGCTCTAATCTGAGTGGGGTAGTGAATCCACTCAGGGATTTCCTCTGAACATGAAATGAGTTATCCAATTGCTGAAAGTATTTGGACAATAGAGTTCAACACCTTGGATAGGTCTTGCTTCATACTAAAGTCCCAAGTGGGCTTACCATCCCAATGACATGGAAGCCATCAGCACCCACTGTTCTGATGATTGGCAGCAGTGATGTAGGTAAGACTCTGAATATCAATATCTAAAAAGCCCTTAGTATCAGGAAAAAGGTTCTCCAGCTTCCTGTGATTATCACACTTCCAGTTTACCTTGCTTAGCATGTGGTTGACCTGTGTTCAGAACTTGCTTTCAGTGCTAACCCTTGCAACTGTCCAGATTCTGCCTCTTCACACAACCAGAAGCAGGACTGATATAAAAGTTTATTGGTAGCTTAAAAGCTTATTTTCAGCTTATTGGAGAAAAATATTGGAGCTCTTAAAACGAAATGCCAGGAAATAGTGCCTGAAGCTATAATGCAGACTTCTCCAAGCTGGACTTCTCCAGTTGTTTTGGGTTAGCCTGAGTAGATCTGAAGAGGAGCTGTAGCTCAACATAACCACAGGGTCCCAGATATACTCACACTTGAACAGTAAATCTGGGGTGTTTTTCCTTTCCTGGATCTGCAAAATCTCAGAGTGATGGTGGTGGGTGATGGGAATGGCAGTTAGCTGCTTCCCAATCAATAGGGGAACAGACTCCAGTTGCTTATATCAGCTGCTGCCTGGTAAGTGGGCATTGGAGAACTTTCACAACCCCTATGTATTCCCTAAAACAGCTAATACAAAGGGATTGTGAATATGAACCGGTTACAAGTGTGTAACTTTGTACGTGAAAGTCTTAGGCCATTTCCGCACTATCTTGTTATAGCACTATGATTCCACTTTCAACATCCTATGGAATTCTGGGGTTTGCAGTTCTGGGAGGTGCCGGTTGGCCCTTCCCGAAACTACAAACCCCAGGATTCCATAGGATGTTGAAAGTGGAATCATAGCTCTATAATAGGCTAGTGCAGAAATGGCCTTAGTGAATTCTGGCCCCTGCATTTACCATATTCACCCCTCCCTTTTATGTCATGTTTCTTTGTACTGTTGCTGGCTGACCCATTATTGAAGCACCCTCAATCTGGAACAAGAGTGGTTTCTCCTCCTCCTGTGAATCCCCGAAAAGAGCACCTCAGAAGCGAGGACGTGTTGGGCAGAAAAAAGGACCTCGGTAACTTCCCACAGCATAAATCTTCATAGTCCTGCCCAGCACTGCCAAACCCCTCATGCATGGATAAAATGAGGGATGAGCCAAACCCATTTGAGGGTAAAAAAGAATGTTTTATCCTGTGGTTCACAGGCAACTGTCCCATTTTTTGTCGATGCCCACAAAATTAAAAGACGCCGTTCAAAATTGCTTATCGGCTGCTGCTGCTGCACTGTCATTCCCCAAATGACACCTTCTGGAATTGGGAACTGGGCATTTTGCTAAATCTTTTGATAGCAGAATGATCTAATGCTGAATCGCTTCCTGGCTGAGTTGGTAACACACAAATGGCCTCTGGTGTGTCATTAGCTTCCCTCCCTTTAAAACACACACACTCCTGTGTTCTTAGTGTTAGAACTGCAACAGTACTTGGCACTAGAGAGCCAAGGAGGCTTCAGAGAGGGAAATGGTAATAGGGTCAGGTAGTCTGAGTGACCCAAAGTGTTTTTCCTTCTTATCTTTTTATTCAGCTCCCTCTGTGATGTAAACTGATACTCTTAGGGATGTTTTTCTATCTCTTCTCTCCCTGACAGTTCTCTCCCAGCAATTCCCTAGAACGAAGCTAGACTAGATCAGCAGCTTGGATAACTTTCCTACCTTAGAATGGCATTCCTATAACTAAAGCCTTTACAGTTAGCCCTCCACATTTGCAGGTTTCACTTTTGTGGATTTGGTTATTCACGGATTATTTGCTGTCACCTCTGCTGCCTCCCTGTGCCATTTTTAATAGGGACTGCAAGCCTCGTGAGACTGAGAAACTGCAAACAAGGCTTGTAAGTCCCTGTTAAAAATGATTTGGGACAGCCGTGGAGGTGGCAGTAAGCCCCACCAGCCCTCCACTTCTGCCTTGTGAAGGAACCTTGGTGCCTCAAAGGATTCCATGCTGGGTTGAATATGGTGATCATAATTTTTGTGTGTTAAATATAGTTTGGGAGGGCCTAGAGTTATTCATGGTTTTTCACTTTCATAGGGGTCCAGTGCCCCTAAACCCTCGTGATTGTGGAGGGATGACTGTAGTTTGTTTCCCCAAGCCATTGGGTTTTTGCTTCTTAATCAGGGTCTCCAACCACAGCACGTGTTCTCTATCCCATAGCCTGCACTCTAAACAAAGAAGAAGAATAACAATAACAGAAAGAAAAGAAAAGAAAAGACTTTGATCTCTGACTTTTTTTAATCTACAGCTTGTGGTTCTCAGATCTCAGGGCTTGACCCTAAGCCACAGGGCAGGGACTCTTTCCTCTGGTCCTCAGCGAGAGGAAGAGAAATCTCAGGTCAAGAAAGCTGCCTTGAAAAAATACATACAATTTTCTCATCTGTTAGATGTGATGGCTGTCATTCTCTATTGTGGTTACAGATTTGTGACCTAGAGTTATGGATCCGTAACTGCTCCATCTTACGACTATTTTATTTTTATTTTTTTATTTTTTTATTTATTTGTATCCCGCCTCTCCATATGGATCAAGGCAGTGAACAACTTACAAATAGCATGTATTTCGAAACATTTCTATACATGCCCCCAACAAGCTGGGTACTCATTTTAGCGACCTGCGAAAGGATGGAAGGCTGGGTCAACCTTGGAACCCGGCAGGATTGAACTCACAACCTTGTGGCTTGCAGTACTGGCATTTAACCACTGCGCCACCAGGGCTACACACTCTTATTGCAGAACTATGGAAATTCATCTTCTAGCCTACCCTAACAGCCAGCAACTGCACGACAGTGGTTGGTGTGTAACAGTGGCTGCCTCTTGTAACGTCTCCCTTGTACGTGCACCAGGACCCAGCTCTTGTCCAATCAGAGGGAATATCCCTAGGTCTTTGTGTTTGCCCCTAGTTATTCATAGGGTACAAGATGAGTTAGGACCTCTGGAATAAAGTCAGTAGTTAGGAGTGAAGGAGAAACCAGGAGGGAAGATCAAGCAGGAAGCCAGAAATCAGCTGGAAAGAGCTACAAACAGTATGGGAACACATCAACAAATATGTTTCTCCATTGAGGCTCAACCAAAACAGGAAACCCTTGAATTCTCCTTCCTGCACAGCAGGATACAATACAGACACTTTTTGAGATCCTTCCAGATTGATTGTCTCATGCACACAGGTTTATCTAGTTTATCATATTAATTCTTGGCGGACTTATTTGATATATAAAGCAAAATGAGCTATACCTGCACATTCATATACTTGCATTTTCTCAGTTTATGACTTGTTCGTAAGAGTTGTTATCCATGTATCATTCCTGCCACTTTCTTATTCTTTTCACAGCTCCCAAACAAGGCTCGAGAAATATTTTTAGCCTGAAACACACTGGGCTATTTTGAGAAAGAAAATATTTGATACTTCCTGAGGCCCTGTCTGTCTTTTATGCTTCGCCATGCAGGGAGAGATCTTGACTTAGGGCTGGCTGGGGAGTACAGTTCAGAATCTGAATCTGGGATTTCACTGCTGAGACCTACTAGATTTCAGAGCCAACCAGGAGTACCCAGTATCTCTTGTTCATGCTCCTTGTGAATCTCTGTCTCTGGTTTTGTCTTTGTGAGATGCCTTGTTAAAACTGAGTTAGATATTGCAAGTAGTTAGGTAGGTAGATGATAGATAGATAGATAGATAGATAGATAGATAGATAGATAGATAGATATGGAGCATAGTCTGAGCTTCAAAGATATCCAATTTGTTCAACCTATTTGGAGCAAAGGGTTCAGCATCCTTGCAAAGCTAACTTAAGACTAAAACCTGTAGTGGAATAACTGCTTCACAAACATGGAAATCACTTGCTGAAACTGACTTCATTTCCTTATTAACATTGCCCATGCTAGGTTGGGCTGATGAAGATTATAAACCCAAACCCAGCTGGAGGGTCCAAAGTTCCCCGTCCCTGCTTTAACTCTCTCTTCTTCAGGCTAAACATATCCCAGATGAGATTCAGGCTGACATTGACCTCAGTATCCTTAGAACTTGGTGGATGCTAGGAAGAACTACAGATTAGAAGGATCTTAGGTCATTTCTGCACTACACTGCCTTAATAGCTCTATTATTCCACTTTCAACCTTCTGTGGAATTCTGGGGTGTTTAGTTTGCTGAGGCCCAAAAGCTCTCTGGCTGAGAATTCTAAAGGCCCCTCCTGCAACTTCAAACTCCAGGATTCCATAGGATGTTGAAAATGGAATAATAGCACTATAACAGTATAGTGTGGAAATGGCCTTAGTTTCACTCAGCAAGGCTGTTCTTGGTCCAAGTCTTGTTGACCATTCAAACTAGAGTAGACCAATTGAATCAATGGGATTGGCCTATGCGTTCCATCACCTTTCAGTAATAGATTCAATGGATTTACAGTAGTTGGGATTAATTGGTGAGAGTCAGGTCCTTACTTCTTCCAGACAGCTATACTTCTAGACACTTGAGACATCCATATCTTGAAGGAGATCTTTTTTTTTTTTTTTGCAATTGAAGATGATGATTAAGTACATAGCAACTCACACTCATAAGGGTACTAAAAATCTTAGTATGAAGATGAAAGTGTTCCAGTGGTACATGCACAGATCATTTAACTCCACAGTAGTTGGCAAAAACACCCGTGACCTTGGTGGAAAGTCTACCATGCAGCTGGGATGAACATGAGTGCGCAGCCAAATGAGTATGCCTACCCTCCACACTGCTGCCCTTTTAACAGAAGCTGGGTTATCACTTGGGCAGTTTCCCAAAGTGCTTGAAGTGTCAGTTAAGGCAACCAACCATAGATCACCACAGCACATGCCAATGAAGCTCCCAGAGCACCACTGGGAGATGGAGGCATCATATTCGTTTATCTCTTTAATCATGGAGCCGGAGTCTCTTTAAAAAAAAAAAAAGTTGCAGTCAAATCTCTGAACCAGTACTCCATGCTTAGCTGCTCTTTGAAAATATTTGCTGCTATTAGTTATACGTGAAGAATTGTGAAGTAGGGTGGCTGAAGAATTTTGTTCGGTGTACCTTTTTGAAGCCAAACAGCCAAATTTATACACGTCTTCTACCACTGTGTTGGGCAAAATGCTGTTAACTTTCATACCATACGTACCACAAAATTTGTGCTCTATCTGGGGGTCGATAAGGAAATATAAGCATGGGGGAGGAAACATATACAGTGTAAATGTGATATTTTCTGTTGATTCTTTAAGATTTTTCCAGAATATAGGGTGGAATGGATTGACAGCTGACCACACTTAAAAATGATGCAGCCTAGAAATTGATCCCATAGCTGTATCTTCTAAAAATCCTGCTGCAACTTTTCCCCCCATGGTGTAGGGAATCGCATACATGAAAAACCCTGAACAATGCTGAATCTACGATTCCCTCATATTAAATAATGAATACTGTGGGAGGGAGAGAACTTTCTAATCCAATAACTACTTCAGGTTCCTGGATGACTGATGATACAAATGTCCCGTGATGATCGTGTGAAGGTTTGTTCTTGGACCGCCGTGCAATTTCCTTCCTTTCTTTGAGGACACATAATCTGTCAACATCAAAAGTTTCTGTCCGGATCAAGGATTCTCACAAAAGCCGCTTGGGGTGGAGGGTGGGAGGAAGGTCTTTTGAAATCAGCCTGCAATAGTATAGAAGAAGCTCTTCATCAGCATTTTTAAAAACGTATTCTGTCCCCAAATGTAGTGCCAGCATCTGTTCTCCTAGACTAAGGATAGTGAAGGAGACAGCTGGACGATTTGACAAGTTTTCAGTAGCAAGTGCTGGCTTTGAGATGAATAGGGTGGTCAAGCCATTCTGGGCTTTAATTCAGGCATGGAAAGACCCATCCAAGTTGCTCAGCCCTTTAGCTTATATCCCAGCCTTATATATTTACTAAAATATATATGTGGCATTGCCTGGGATTTTATTTTCTCATAGGTAATACTTATTAGAAAGATTTGAGATCCTGTGTCTCTAATTCCAAAACTATCTTGTCCAGTACCTGTGACTTTTCCCCATATTCCCCAATCCAGTCTGTACTCAGAGTTATTAACATACAGAGGCTGGGTTCCTCTGGGAATCCACTGCCCTCCTCCTTGCTGCTAGGCCTTTTCTCCATAGCAACCAGCCTATTCAAGACAGACACAGTTGACTGAGGCCCAAGAGCTCTCTGGGTCAGAATTCTAAAGGCCCCTCTCTAAACTGCAAACCCCAGGATTCCATAGGATGTTCTTAGGCAACCGATCATATGAGGTCTTCACCCTACACAGACAAACTTTGAGTTTTATATATTAGATTCACTTCTACTCCAACTCTATTGATAGCCTAATTATATCCCAGTTTTATTTAGTTAGTTGATGTACATCCTAACTTTCTCCTAATATGGGCTTCTAGATTCAGTACCTTGGATAGCATCTTTGAAGCTCCAGCTAAAACTTGAGCTCTTTCCACATCATACCTCAATAGCATATTGGTCCATTACAATCCCAGCATTGTCATTTCTGTGATGGTGTCGGGTTAGGAACACTCTTCACTGCATCCTTTTGACTTAAGCAGATGAATAGCATTATTGCCGCTGGAGTTCCCTCTGCTCTACAGCATCATTGGCCAGTCCTTTTCCCCACTTTTCCCCACCCCATACCTTGTGATGGGTTGGAAGCTTTTTCGTTAGCCATACTAGCAGAGCAATGTTGTAACTGCATGACCTATCAGTACACCATTGCATTTTCATACTATAATGCTTAAAAATGAATTTTTAAAAAGTTAACTCAGAGGAGAAATTTAAAACAAACACAGGGAGGTGATAGATTTCAAAATTATCACACCATGGGAGTAGCTGAGGGAAGGATAACCTGCACACACCCACATCCCGTATAGTGATGGATCAGCGATGACAGGAAGTGCTATCAAGTGCTATTACAGAGCTGCAGTGACACGGCTAATGGGATTGTAGCACTAGAGGAGGGTCTTAATTTTTTTTTCTGGGAATGGTATAAGGCTGATTTGCAATGTTTGGGAACAGGATAGTAGCTGGATAGCAACGACTCCTTGAACCCAATCTGGTGGTGGGCTGGTGACGTCGTGCAGAAATGGCCTTGGAGTTGAAGGCACCAGCTGCCACTGCAAGGATTTCTGACTCACCATTGTTCAGTAACAAGACTCACAGCATGGCTCCCTCCACAGGGAATGGGAAAGACCCGGACCTAGAACTGAATCTGACCTTTCTGGATCCCAGACAGGCAACCTGGGGTTCCCCAGATGTCTACCTTCTTCCTCATTTCACAGATTCCCTGACTCTGTATGGTAATTTCCTCCTATTCTCATTGATTTTTTAAGACTGCCTTCATTGAATCTTATACTGATTTTTTGATTCTGACCTGGAGGAGGTTTGGATCTGAGGTAGCTTGCCCCCTCTATCAATTGCATTATTTAAAAGTGTTACTGTTTTCACTGTTTTTCAGAAATGGGCAAGTAGCAGTTACTTATACTTCTCTAGTTTTGAAAAGTAACTAAAATAATTATTGGAGTATTTTAAGAAGAGAGTGGTTCTCTGTCTTTGGTCCTCCAGATGTTGTGGGCTTCTGCTCCTCAAATCTCTAACCATTGGTCAACTTGTCTGGGACTTCTGGGATCTGAAGTTGCAAACAGTTGCAAAATGTAGGTTGAGAATTATAACTTCTAGAAACAACATCTTAAAATGCTTTTCATTTAGCAGTCCGAGGTACAGCATCATGCAATACTAAAAGCAAACAGTAATCTTTCTCCAGTGTTGAGTGAGGTCCCACACCCTAAAACTATGTTGCTGTTGTGTGCCTTAAAGTCATTTCCAACTTATGGTAGCCCTAAGGCAAATCTATCATGGGGTCTTCTGGGGCTGAGAGTGTAGCCATTTCCTCATGAGGCTGTTACAGTGCTATTATTCTACTTTCAACCTCGTATGGAATGCTGGGCTTTGCAGTTTCAGGAGGGGCCCCAAAGGCCCCTCCCTAAACTGCAAAGCCCAGGATTCCATGAGATGTTGGAAGTGGAATAATCGCACTATAACAATCTCATGAAGAAACGGCCTGTGTGATGTGCCCAAGATCACCCAGTGGGCCGAGCACGGAATAGAATCCTGGTTTCTACACCATGCTGGCTGTTCTATATAATTAACAAAGAAAAGGTCAAGTTAACTGCAAAAGGAGAGAAACTATCTGACATTAAGCTCTTCTTATAATATAATGAGGTTATCTTTTTGTTATGGGAAGAAGGAATTAATTGCAAGTAATGAGTTAGTTGCCATGTTCCTGATACTGATGTGACATCAGTGCCTTACATCTATAAGAACTGGCTCAAAATCCTCTCCCAGAAATGGCCTATGCACAGTTTGGCATCAGCTTCTTGATCTATCTTCATAAACTTTTCCACTCAGACCTCTCTCCTCTCTCTCCTTCCTCCCCATCTGGCCCTGTTTCACCGCCTGACTTCCCATGGTGTGGCCAACTGGTTCACCGGCAAAGCACAGGTGTGCAGCTCGTGAAAGATGCAAAAAATAAGGCTCAGGAGGCAGAGGTGAGTTACGTGTTCCTGGTGTGTTCCTTCTGTTACGTTTCCCCCCAAGTGCCCCCTATCCAACCCAAGAGCGTGTCAAGAAAGAAAGACAGAAACTGGCAGAAGAATAGGGATCAGACAAGCTTATTACTTCAAAAATCAGGGAACTAGGAAGACAGGGAGCGTAATCACACAGAGAATAGAAAATAGTTCTGTAAAGTTAGTTTGGAAATCAGCAAGATGGCCAACCCAGAGGCCATAACAAAACAAAGCACTAATTCACACAGGGCTGTTCCCTCTGGGCTTGTTACTGAGTCTGCAATTCAACAGGGTTCTATAATGAGTCCTGGCTCCAGACCTATGTAGAACCTGTATCAGAGAGACAGTTCCACACTAAAGATGCTTCCAATTTTTTTTTCCATCTCAGTCATAGCTCATGAAATTCTAAACTAAGTCTTTTGTTTCTGAGATGGAGTATGGAAAATAATGATTGCTTAATGTGAACCCCCTTGAGATATGTTGGGGGGGGGGAATCTTGTACCAATAGCTTAACCATGGCAATCTGTCAAGTGTTTTCAAGAATCCTAGAACCAGAGTCATAAACATGGAAGGGACCTCAAAAGCCATCTAATCCAACTCCTGGCCAGTATAGGAACCCACTTATCTGGGTGGGCATGGTTATTGGACTTTAATTCCCATCAGCCCTAGCCAGCACAACCAGTGGGGAAGAATGCTGGGATCTGCTGTTCCACAACATCCAGGGACGGCACTTTGGCTCTTCCTGGAGTCAAGCATTCTCTAACTGGACTGCTCCTCAATTCACACATTATATTTCTAGGTGCTCACTTTTAGTGGATACCTTAGATGGACAGCTGAGAAATATGAAGAGTGGAACTGAAACACTTCTCAGATGGTATGTCGCTGTTTTCTTTTGGATATGTTTGCTGTTTGTTTTTCTTCCTGGATGTTTGGAATGAGGATTTTAAAAAAAAAACAAAAAACCTAACAAACAAAAAAAGCACACACCTGCAATTCATTTTTCCTGGAAATCAACCCAGATATTTTGCCATGGTCTGTTGCCACTGCAACCAAGCAAAGTAACCATGATTCCCAAGATAAGGCAGGTGTCTTCTCCCCAGAACAGCTGTTGCTGTTTAAGAGAATATTCCCTTCATTTTCAGCTTCAAAGCCTTGATGTCAAGCTCTAAAAATGCTTCAACTGAAATCTGCATCTTTGCTCCACTTTTTCTTGCAGTTGCTAGTATGCCTGGATTACCAGGGTGAGGAATAGAACGACTACATGAAGGAGGGACTATCAGGGTTAAAAATGGTCTGGCATGATTTCTTTGGGTTGTTCCGGAATGCTTAGGCATCCATCCTAAGGACTCAGAATTCAAATAATGAGAAAAGATATTCGATCTAACCTTAGGAAGACATTTATTGTAAGAACTGTTCAACAATGAAATAGACCAGCAACTCTTAACCTGGGTCTGCAGACCCCTGGGAGGGTCTGCAAAGATCTCACAAGGGGTTTGTGAAGGCTTGAAGAAATGTTATGAGCTTTTAAACTTAAAATAGAAAGGAAGGAGGACAGACAGACAGATGGACAGTCACACATTGATCTCAAAGAGCAGGAGTCTTTTGCTGGCAACATACATCATTTGTGAAAAGTTCCTTTACAATGATCTTAACCCATTCCAAAGTTATGGAACTGACAGCAAAAAAATGTACTCAGAACTTACTACTTCTGCACACAATGAGAAGATGCAAAGGAATGACTCTGAGGGGCAGAGAGAAACCACGTGACATTTCTTGCTACTCCATATGCAGCCAGAAGCTGCCTCGAGTTAAGTCCTGGTGGTTCATGGCAACAAAAGATATTTCTAAGCGGTTTATGGTAAAGAAAAAGTTGAGAACCGCTGGAATAGACGGCCATGGACTTACACATTAAAAAGACTACAATTAAAAACATAGGCCATTTCCACACTACACTGTTATGGTGCTATTATCCCACTTTCAGCCTCCTATGGAATGCTGGGCTTTGCAGTTTAGAGAACTAAACTCAATGAACTATAAACCCCAGAATTCCACAGAATGTTGAAAGTGGAATAATAGCACTACAAGAGTGTTGTGTGGAAATGACCATACCAAAGAAAAATCAACATTCCACTGAATTAAACTATTAATCCTATAACATACCATATAAACTGTACAGTTTTGGGTAATACAGCTCTTTCTTAATAGTCTTCAGTTCTTAAAAAAAAACACTGTCTGAATAAAGTTGTCTCCACCTGTCAATGGAAGTACAAGAAGGAGGGGTCCATTTTAGCCTGCCTATAGAGGGAGTTCCAAAGTCTAGGGGCCACCACTAAGAAGGCCCTGCATGGTGTTCCTGCCTGCCATACCTGTAAAGGTGGTGGGAGTGAGAGAAGGCCCTCTCCTGTGGATCTCAGGGTCTAGGCAGGGTCATATGAAGAGATCGTCAGACAAGTCAGACAGTCTGGCTTATATTATGTGTTTAAGATGTTGTCCTTCCTCACCTCGATCCATACAGAGAAATGTGGAAGAAATGGTGATGATGATGATGAGTCTTAGAGGAAAGTCTTAGAGGAGTGTGGCAACCATTCAACAAATCTCTGCTGCACCAGGAGGAACAATCAGCTCTTCCTATTCAACCTCCCACCATTGCAGGCTCTCAATGCTTTACTTCTGTGCTGCTAGAAATCAAGCGTGATTCCACTGCAGTGCTGGATGACTGCTTAAATCAGTGTGAAGGACAGCTACATTAGCGGCCTGCATAATGCTAACAGGCGAATGAGGGCCAGGTTATTTAAAACTTAACAGCCTGATCCTTTAAGCTGCGGCACTCTCTTAATACCAAGAGTCTTGCTCCAGGAGGCTTTCAAAATTCCTCCCCAGAGCTGGGAACCGGATGGTTTAACTTTGTTTTTGAAGCATCCCTTACACCAAGGGCCGTTTTCACATGAGGCTAAAAAAAATGGTGTAGAGCAACCTCCGCGGAGGTCGTCCACAATGTAACGTGGATTGGGGTGGATTACTTTAGGGTAAATCCACATCCCAATCCACGCAGGGGTGACTGGAAGAGGCACCACCCGTGCTTTGGGAAAACCACTTGTCCTGTGGGTTTTAAAAGGCGAGGGGCGTGCAGCCCCGTCCAGCCCCATCTCAGTGCCGGTATAGATCTGCAGGCGTGTGCAAGGGCGTGCCTGCAGATCACGCGGGGGGCAGGATTTCCGGCTGGTGAGCTTCTCCGACTGGCAGAGAGCCTCCGTCAGTCGGAAGCTGCCGTTTTGGGTGCTGCTGGACGCCGCAGATGCCGCGGACACCGCCAAGTGTGGAGTGGCGAAACGGGCTGCTCCACGTGGCGACGGAATAGAGGTAAACCCCGTTTCCGCATGGAGCTGCCCGTTTCCCCGCCCACATGTGAAAAGGGCCCAAAAGGCTGCCATGTGGGGTGATTCTGTTTAGGGTTGCAGAGATAACTCCGTTTTGTTCCTCCTATGGAATCCTGGGGTTTGCAGTTTAGGGAGGGACCTTTCAAATTCTCAGCCAGAGAGCTCTTTGGCCTCAGCAAACTACAAATCCCAGAATTCCACAGGATGGTTGAAAGTGGAACAATAGCACTATAACAGTGGAGTGCAGAAAGACCCTTAGTACCTCTGCCACATAGTTAAGTATATTTCAAGTTATTTAACACAGACTGGCATGGAGGATTCCAGCCAACAGCAACCTGCAACAACTACAATGCCTTCAGTGGCAGCTTCTTATGCTCTGGTAATGGTGTATTGTTCAACCTTGGGAGAAACCCACCTCTTAGCCCAGAAATCAATAGCAAATAAAGATGGGAAGAAAAAAACTGTTCATTTTCCCATCCTCCCACGTTCAAATTTTAAGAATTTTTGCAATTTCTCATTTAAAAAAAAATTAAAATATGAGCTAACCCCCCCTCCCGCCTTCCCGACAAGCAACTCCAGTAGGGAGCAATCAGAATTAGCAAAGATCTGAGTGGATAAATGTGACCTGCCAACTGCTATTTAAATATATTGCACATGGAGTAGAAGTCTATGCCTCTCAGTGCTGGGAGCTTGGGAAATCTTAATCGAGCTCTGATGATCTGGGAGACAATGAACTGAATCTTTTCCAGTATAATTCATTAGCCTGGGAGCAAAAGAGAAGAGGCCAAGCATAGGCATTCATTAAAAGGGAGGGATTTATCCTCATTCAGCTTCACACTAGGAGTGCCAACTTTACACCCCCTCTAAGGAGCGGGGGGGGCAGCTAAGCCTCCAGCAGTGATACCTAATGGGCACAACACAAACGCTGTCGTTCTAAATGCATTGGCATTGGAGGGGTAACTTCTAAGTAATGGGACCATTCAATTCAATTGGTACCGTTGCTGTTGTGAGTGTATCCAGGATCTGAATTCCCACGGAGGAGAGGGGATGAGTTTGGGTGTGGACAAGTATGCCAGCTAAGACTCCTTCTGGAATTATCCCAGGAGGAAGAGACCACAGTGGGAAGGACGAGACAACGGTATGAATTATGGATAGATCTCAGCATCTGCTGTTGGTTACTTGCTTATCACTGGCTTTCATGCACAGTTAAAGAGAGACCCTTGACAGATTTGTGTATGATACAGAAGCCAGCAGATAGCAGATAATCCAAATAACATACACACACACACTGTCAGCATTAGACTACAGCTATGGCACAGGGCACAAACTGGGAATGAGACTTCAGAAGCCAGATGCAAGAGAGAGAGAGAGAGAGAGATTGCTGGTGCCAAGGAAAGGTCCCAGGCTGACTTGGAAGCCTTTATATTTTTTCTAAGGCCATTTCCGCACTAGCCTGTGATAGCGCGATGATTCCACTTTCAACATCCTCTGGAAACCTGGGGTTTGCAGTTTCGGGAGGGGCCGACTGGCCCCTCCTGAAACTGCAAACCCCAGGATTCCAGAGGATGTTGAAAGTGGAATCATTGCGCTATCACAGGCTAGTGCGGAAATGGCCTAAGTCAGGGATAGCCAATAGGAAGCATGTGTCGGTAGAAGCATTTACTGCCCAGGAAACACTTTAATCTGGGCTTGGTACAACACTTGGATTCTTGCTTTAATAAAAAACAAAAAACAACCCTCCCCCAAATTAATACTTTTTACAAAGCACCTCTTTAATGTCATTTGTTACTCTTTTTTTTTTAGTTATTTCAGGATTTTTTTTTCCTTAAATAAATACAGTTACAAATATAAATGTGGCTTAAACTGCCCCGCTAGCCTTATTCCTGCTCTGCACTCACAGTACACAGTAACCCTTCTGTTTAAAAAGCAACAAACGCTTGTTGCTGAACTCTCTCGATGGCCGTTTCCAGACTAGACAGTTATAGTGCTATTATTCCACTTTCAACATCCTATGGAATCCTGGGGTTTGCAGTTTAGGCTGCAAACCCCAGGATTCCAGAGGATGTTGAAAGTGGAATAATAGCACTATAACAGTCCAGTCCAGGGAAAAGGGCTAAATTTCCAGCTCCTCAAACCCTACATAGATCTTTTTAGTTTCTCTCTTCCTAATTGGCCTTTTCTCTGCCTCTGACTGCCCTAAGTCTATTTCATTCTGACCCTATCTAATTATTTAAGAGACTCAGTTATATCTTCCCCTGACCCCAGGCTTCCCTTCACAGCTTTCTAGAAGTTATGTTTGACTTGCCCAGTTTCTCACTTGACACCTGGTATTTTTTTGTTTTTAATGGAAATAGCACTTATAGAAAAGCCGGCACCTAGAATACAAGATAATAAAAAAGGACCAGCCAGAATTCAGCTTCTTTTCAATACGGCTTCCTTTGATTACTTTCATCAATGACAGTCGGGAATTTATACCTCGTGGTCATATTTGGACTTAGGAAGAGATGTTTTAGTGTAATGGTAAATCTATTGTTATTTTCACATGCTGTTAAGCTATGAACCAAAGATTTCATATAAACACTGGCAAACTTATTCTGGGGGAAATACTATGCGAAGCCTAGTGATTTTCTTGTGTGTTCTGTTAAAAAAAAATTACATCATGTCTTTCTAACACAGTATTAAAGATCTCAAAATGTTTTCAAAGAAAAAAAATAACTAGCAATTAAAAAAATTAGTTTAAGACCCACACAAACTAGGATAAAAGCATTAGGACCCTACACTTTCAACAGAAAGTCCAATTTTAGCTTGTTTCCAGAATGAAACTAGCATCAGCATCACACCAGCCTCCAAGATGAGGGCCTTCCATATCAAGGGTATCACAACAGAGAAGGCACTTAAAGTAATCATTCTTAAGGCCATTTCCACACTAGCCTGTTATAGCACGATGATTCCACTTGCAACATCCTATGGAATCCTGGGGCTTGCAGTTTCGGGAGGGAATCATAGCGCTATAACAGGCTAGTGCGGAAATGGCCTTAGCTTGTTAGATTTGATGTTGAGGACCTGATCTTTCGTTGGGACACTAGGTTTGATCCCTGACTCCAGAGTATGACAGCTGATTCCTTGGTTGCCAGTGTCGCAGTCCTGAAAAAAATGGAGACTCATAAATTATAACTTGAATAAAAACCGTAGCTGGAAATCAGAAGACAGAGCTGCGGAGTTTCTTGGAACCATTGAGAATGCCAATGTTTTGACAGCTGTCCAACTAGTTTCACAGTATTGGCCACATACTGTTGTATTTTCATTATGCTCATTCAGTGGAATGAACTTTATATGATTGCATATTTCAAAGATCACCACAAACAGAACAGTGAAAATCTATCTGCCTCCTTTTCTGTTACATTTCTCAGGATCTTGTCAGTACTCACATCCTGTTCCAGTTTTCTATTGGGTTGTGAGACCTTTTTTTTCTTTGTGTGTAGAGACCTGTCAATATTTTTCCTTTAGTCTTTTTTCTTCAAGATATGCACATTTTTTATGTGTTTGTACATATTTTCCCCATTGATGGAAACATGTCTGTGCACATTTTGTAGCTATACAGATGTCTGTGTGCATTTTTTAAAACAGGTATATGATTTGTGCTCCCTCCCCTTGCTGAAACATTGCAGGAAGTTGTTACTGCCTTTTTGGCCTCCTTGGAGACAGCATAAAATATCATTTTGATATCAATAATTTGGCTCTCTTCCACCACCCCTCTCCACGTGTTTGTGAGCCCCCCGGACAAGCACAGACTAGGTGCGAACACTAATTGCTGAACATTCCTTTCTCCACCCAGGCAGGCCAGAAATAGCCAGATCCTTGCTTTAGGAGACCTCTCTGCAAACACCTTCATTATGTATGCACACTGTTTACAAAGGACTCCCTGCCCCGAGCAGGTAACTTGGCAAGCTGAATACTCAACTACCAAGCACTCTGCATTTGGATACCAGCTAGCTCTTTGTCAATTCGGACTTAATTCAATCATGCTAAATTCTGACCTTTCCAAAGCTTTGTTCCGCGCCCAAAATGCATTGTTCTCACCAAGTATGGCATACCCTGCAGTCACATTTCCCTCTATAAAAACCCCTGATTCCGAGACAATCCTTGGATCGCTCCCGAGTTCCAGACCGCCTTGCTGCTGCTTTGCTTGGCGAGCTTCCCCTCAGCTCCACGTGCTGAGATACATCAAACCCCAGCATCGCTCTCTATCTTCTCTCCGGGCTCCAGGAACAGGTTCCATATCACCCGAATCAACTATCCCTCTGAAAATCTCGCTATCATACTCAAACCTTTATTTTCCTTAGTTATCTGTGTGTGTGTGTTGCTTACATTGTGTGCCTGTATTTAATAAAGATCATTCATTTATTTCCAACACGGTTTGCTTCTTGACTTGACCTGACCCCATAAACATTGGGTTACAAGATCCTGCTGCATTACCCTGCCTCTCATACTGCCAACCAGTGCTCTTGACTAATTCCCCCCATTTTGTGTAATTGTAAGGTTATTTAGGTGTCCCTCCTGGGACCCCCAGTAAACAAGGTAACAAAGTATTTGATTTTCTGAGGCAAGATGTACATCACTCGTTTGTCAATCTGAGAAGCTGCAAAATGGGTGCTTTCATATGGAGATTACAAGTCTATAGGAAGGGCCATGGTTGCACTGTTGGCTGGAATCATAATAGTTACATAGGCAGATGCCATTGCAAATGACACCCTTTTAGGGAGCCAGGGTGGTGTAGTCATTTGAGTGTTTGACTATGACCTTGGAGGTCAGGGTTCAGTTTCCCACTTGGTCGTGGAAACCTACTAAGTGACCTTGGTCACATCACACACTCTCAGCCCCAGAAAACCCAATGTAGGTTTGCCTTAGGGTCACCATAAGTCAGAAATGACTTGAAGGCACATGACAACAACAATATCCCTTTTCAGTCACCATGGATGGAAGAATCCAGAAGGAAAACTGTTTCTGTTAGGAAGTAATGCAGCCCTTCCAGCTCCCAAACGGCTCTAGAGTTGGTAGGGCAGCTGTTCCATCCTTGCTGTTATGTGTCACAATTCACATGGAGGAGAGAGAGAGAAGCAAACTGGGTAATGAGCAGTCTAGGGGTCAAGAAGCTGTGGAATCCATCCATAGCTGTGGAAACCAAGACAGAGAGACATGTGGAAGCATAGCCAAGAGTAAGGCCATTTCCGCACGAGGCTGTTATAGCGCTCTGATTCCACTTTCAACATCCCATGGAATCCTGGGGTTTGTAGTTTCGGGAGGGGCTGGCCAGCCCCTCCTGAAACTGCAAACTCCAGGATTCCATAGGATGTTGAAAGTGGAATCATAGCGCTATAACAACCTCATGCGGAAATGGCCCAAGTCCCAGCACTCTCCCAGGGTTGATATATCAGAGGGAGATGCAACTCTGCACACCACTCCAAAAAAGTACTTAACACCAGTGTAACACACCATTACACCAGCGCAAGTCACCTGCAGGATTCCAGCACATCAGTGGCCATTTCTGCACTACACTGTTATAGTGCTATTATTCTACTTTCAATATCCTGTGGAATCCTGGAGTTTGTAGTTTCCTGAGACCAAAGAGCTCTCTGGCTGAGAATTCTCAATGCCCCTCCCTAAACCACAAACCCCAGGATTCCATAGGATGTTGAAAGTGGAATAATAGACTGCAACAGTGTAATGTGGAAATGGCCAGTGTCCCTTCCATCCCTAACACTGAAACATGCACCATTTTCTCATTCAGGGCATTGTAGAGCTCAACGTGAGGTTGTTAAGTTTGCTGCTGCTATTTTAAAACATTCATTTTTATTGTGGAGTGGATACAAAAGAGTTATCCAACCAGGTTTGTGAAAGAATTTTATATCAGATTAGGGAAAAATGTTCAGGGTTTTTTTCCTCCTCTCCCTCTCGTTCTCTTTTGCTCATTCTTTCTCTTTCTCAAGGGCTTGGGGTTTTTTTAGGTGGAAAGCATTGCTTACTAACGAGATAGGGAAGGGCTATAGAGTTCAAACAAATACGTTATCAGAAGCTGAACAGAAGGCTAAAGGGAGCAATCTTTATGCTAAGGATTTCAAGCTGAAACATATCCATTTGTAACGCTGTGTCAAAGTACAGATAAAATGAAAAGAAAAACGTTCCAGCATGACCCACCAAGGAGGAATCATGGTGAAATGCAGAGTGCAAAAGTTCACCTGTGCACACATACACGCATGCATTTATCAAATTTGTCTGAACGATGGTAAGACTAAGGTCCTGGGCCTTGAGTTCTCAGGCTGCATTGATTCCTTGATGCCCAGAAATGTGTCAGGGAAAGAAAAACCCTTCTCATTGCATTTCTTTGCATTGGACTTGTATGCTTTCCTTCTGTCCTTGATATATATTGCACCATGAGACACAGGATAGAATCTTGTAGACGCAGGCATACTTTTGTTCAAGGAGTTATTCTCCAGCTTTTTGAACCTTGTTCAAAATTGTTGCTAGAGTCTGTGGGGCTGCTCCTTTGGAGAAGGGAGTTGAGCAAAGAGAGAGGAAAGGCAACAAATAGGGGCTGTATTTTGTCCCTATTGTGGTTTGCTGGAGAGAGAGGAGGAAGAATGACAACCTTGTTCCTCTGCCAGTCTCTCTAGCAACTGCAGTTGGGATAAGAAACAGTCCTTGCTGCTTGGTCATCTCCCTTCCTCTTCCCCTCTCCTTCCACCACTACTTAATGGTCATAGCACTGGCCGCCCTGCATGGGGAGAGGACAGGCATGGAGCTGTGTACAGTGAGTGGATACTCTGCAAATGTCATGCAAGATCTCCCCCTTAATTTTTAATTCTCACATGGAAATTCATACACAGTTTTCATAGATTGCTCCCTATGTACCAGTTTCTCCCATTGCCTTAAATAAGGGTGGGGATTATGTTGCCAGCAGGCAAGTGAAGTCCCTTTGGGAGGGTCCACTGTGACCTAGTGACCCCTCTGAAGTTGCAAGCACATCTCCATTTTTTCCATCCCCCCAAAACCATGTTCTTGGGCTCTGAACCAATTGAAAAGGCCTACTGAAGTGATTTTCTTGTTTCTTTGCTTGGTCTCAAACCTAACACGGCAAGAAAACCACTCCATTAACACCCTTGCCCTACAGGCAGAAACAGGGCATTTAAACCCCAGTTTTTGTCTAGTCAACTTGCAGTACACTGATTGCTGGTCACCACTCTGCAGCTCCAGTTTCTGATTGTGTACTGTCCTTAGACTTGAGTCTAAGCCACATCACTTCTTTGCTGCTCTTCTGGATTGGTAAATATCACCCACTTTGTCCTAAAATCTTGCTATCCAAAACATTCCTCCCTTTTTGTTCAGCTAGCCTTGTGTGATTGTGTGACTGTTTGGATCTTATGTGATTGCAATTCCCCCAATAAAAGATATTAAATTTACTTTTTGGATCTTTGGATGGTTCTTCCCTGTACTAGTACTGGTAAACATAGATGTAAAAGATCTTGTAAGGTTACCCCCTTCTCCCAGGCCTCCTCTTTGAGCTAATATTTCCTGTTGTTTCATGGAAGTACTGGCATCGTGGGTGGACCCCTGAGTCACTCACATTTTTGGGGTAGCAAATAGGAAAAAAGACCTCCATCACTTACAACAGCTGAAGTCCAGTGAGGCAGGATTGGAGGAACCCCTATTTATTCTGTAACCTATTGAATGCATAGGGATTAGTTATAAATATGTAACTCTAGGTTATGCATTCATAACTGAGATCATGAATGCCTGCCTACATATGTAATAGATGGAGAGGAAGGCTGACGTGGTCTGTTGGCTGTGGCTACATGATTAGAACAGCACTATAACAGTGTAGTGTGGAAATGGCCAACGACTGCAGAAGGAAAGGAGAGAGTAACTGAAGTCAGATTTGAGAATATCACTCCGTAGGCAAAGGAGCACTGGATCTGACAAGACAAAAAGAAAACATCTCCAGGAGCTTTAGCTACCTGTCTCTAACTCCAAAACTCCTGTGGGCATAGAGTTGCTTGTTTAATTTCTCCAGTCCCAGCAATTTGGTCAAGGGTTGGCTTTATACATTATCTTCTAGCAAACAGCCTCCTGATCAACTGCTGTTTTATGGCTCAAATGAAGCCAGTATTATCGAAATGGTGGAGCATTTGTGCTTTCACATTTTCTCGACGCTGTGGTCAATGACTGTCCAAGGAGCAAAACCACCGTGAACGGGGTTTAAAAAATACAGTCCTTTCTCACACAAACACCCACTCTAACTCCCTGCAATGTCAATTAGGATATCCCAGTTTGTATTTAGACTTGCCTGCTGCGTATAAAGCTGATTAGTACTGCTTAAGCTTGTAAAGCAACTGAGAGTTAATGGGCAGCATCTGAAAGGAAATCCTACTTGTTTCTGTCAAAAAAAGAGTGGTGGTAGGGGACAAAAATCAATGTTCTCATTCTTCTAGAACATTAACAACTCTGTTTGGCAACCCAAAGCCTATTATTATTATTTTTGAAATTTGCTCTGCAAGAGAGAGCATTTCAGGAAGGTAAGAAGTACTTCAGCTGCTTCTCTTTGAACAGAGGCGGAGCTGTTCTTGCTTCTATTTTAAAAAAGAAAAACATTCCAGGTTGATTTGACTATTTAAAACCCCCAAGGGATTCCAAAGAAAATGTATTTAAAACAAGATATTGACCAGTAGTACCTACTTGGAAGATTGAATATTCAAGTTCTATTGGTCCAATGTGAAAGAACTCTTGGAAATGAAGACAAAATGGCTTCCTTCTGCATAATGATTTAGGGTTGTGAGACTGAAAACTGAGAACAACCAGGCAACCAGCAATGCATGAGAGCAGTGTTGCACAGCTACATCATGTCTTGGCCCTGCAGCTGGTAAGAGGTCTTCTCTCTCTGTTTTAACTACCATTGTTCTGGCCTTTGAGGGAGAGAAGAGCAGCCAGGCATAGTTTGTTGTGTATCAAACAGACCAGGCAGAGCTAACAGCAATTACCAGGCTGTAGGAGCCAGGTTCTTACTCATAACATTGTGGGGGGGTCCATGTTCAGTCCAGATCAAAGTCAAAAGTCCTGAGTTCCAAGATAGCAAATCCAAAGGGGAAACCAGAATTGTAGTCACAAGGCAGGTGAAGGTTCAACTGGAGACAGGGTTCTTAGCAAGGGACAGACACAGGGTTTCAACCACCAAGAAGAGCAGTTGTCAACCCTGGTAAGAGAAGGCAGCTGTTTCTTATTTATAGTCTATCGATGTTGATGCAGGTGTACTCTCATTAAGGCTCATTTGGTGTATAAACAGGTTGAATGCCTGAGACCTTCTTTCTCTTGCCATCGTTCTGCCAAGGTAGGTCCCTGTGTAGATTCTTCCTCTGGCTCTTGCTGCTGGTGGTCATTCTTTCCTCTGGGCTATCTTTTGCCTCTGAATCAGAACTCTCTTTCTCTCTGTCAGGGTCTCCAGGGCAGGACATGATGTAGTTCTATTGTGGCTTGGCCCGGTGGCTGGTGAGAAGCCCTCTTTTAATTTCATTTGCCAGTACTCTGGCTTCTAAGGGGGAGAAGAGCAGACAGACACAGCTACATCAAGCCTTAATCCAGCAAGTGCTGAGAGGCCATCCCTTCATGTTCCAACAGCCACTGCTCTGGCCTCTGAGGGAGAGAAGAGCAGCAAGTACAGCTCCATCATAGCTTGACTCAGGAGTCATTCATTTTCCAACTGCAATTGCCCTGACCTCTGAGGGAGAAAGAGCAGCCAGCATCTGCTGAACTTAATCCCCTCTGTCATTGTCATTCCCTTTTCTTTATGTGTCATACCTTATTTCGATGGAAAACCTGAGGGCATGGAGCAGTCAAATTAATGATTTGTGAGCACCTCCAAGTCTTTTTGGCTGAAAGGTGAGGTATAAATACTCTAAATGAAATCAAAAATAACACTGGCTGAAATCCCTTCTTCTATGCAACCATTCAAGGTACAGACGCCGTCTTCAGTCTTCACTCCAGCATCCCTAATGGGTTTCCCATGGTGCTGTCATGATAGGTAGGATGAGCAGGAGATCAGATGGACCTGACAGTTTTGTGGATTAAGCAACCACGGTCCTTGGAATCTTGGGAAGTTGGGTTGGGGAAAGAAAAAAGGAAGAGCTGACCATTTAAGAGTTATTTGTGGTTGAGTTTGACATGGAGGCTGGATGGGAGATGTGTCCAGAAGCAGGGGGAGCTGAAATTAATACAAATGCAATGCAGATAGAAAATAATGAGCCAGTCTGATGCAAAATACTACTACTACTACTACTACTACTACTACTATTATTATTATTATTATTATTATTATTATTATTATTATTATTATTATTATTATTATTATTATTTTCTTCCTAGCTTCTACCTAAATTTTCATTCAGGCAACTGTCTGAGGCCATTTCCGCACTATACTATTATGGTGCTATTGTTCCAATTTCAACCTCCTATGGAATCCTGGGGTTTGCAGTTTAGGGAAGGGCATTTAGGATTCTCAGCCAGAGACTCTTTGGCCTCACTAAACTACAAACCCCAGAATTCCACAGGATGTTGAAAGTGGAATAAGAGCCCTGTAACAGTGTAGTGCGGAAATGACCTAAAAGTGCATGAACTACTGAAGCTAGGTAGTTTTACTAAAAAATGTGAACCAAATGAAATTTGCTCACCATTCCTAAGATCAATAGGAGTAGCCTTGCTTCTACGTTATCTTGTTTAAAGGGAAATTAGGAAATACACTAATCACTTTGTAATGTTGGCGGGAATTTCCCACTGCTAAAAGATTTACACGGTGCAAACGCAGAGATGAGAACTTAGCTGCTGTGCTGAGTTAATGCATGTGAGAGTAAATAAACATTACTGATGGTATAAATGCCTTCCTTGAGAATCTTAATGATTGTGAAATTTTCTTCATTAAAGTCAGATACCTAATTACTAATTGCTCTGTTAAACCATGTTTTGGTAGCAGCTGAAATGCAGCTCCTAATTTATTTACCTATTAAAATCTTTATGTGTCGGTTACTGGCACCGGTCTGTGGCTCCTCAGAAATATAAAGGCAATTATTGACAGGATCCCAGATGCTAACTAGAATTTAATTTAGTTAAATGGTGTATGCTACAGATCAACTTCCTCTGTGGATGTCCATAAAGGAACAAAGAGGAGGCCATTAGCTGCTGTTTAAATGTAGTTTGCATTTTCTGAATGACACCTGGGCAGGACTATATGAAGCATTAAATGATAGAGTAGGAAGGTGCATCGGACTCAGTCCAGAGTATTCATGCTGCTCCATGTGCTAATTTGGGTTGGTCGAGGGATGGAAAAAATTGTTGTTGGGTTTAAAACCATCAAGAAACCTATTCTTTTCCACACCTCCAAAGACTCACTATAAGATGAAGTAGCCCTTAGCACCCAAATATGTCTATGCTGATTTGTGAGGCACACAGTGCATTTCAAGAGGTCGAATGACCAACAATCACACTCTGCCTCCAGATTTTGCATGAATAAGGGCCTTTCCGCATTACGTTGTTACAGTGCTATTATTCCACTTTCAACCTCCTGTGGAATTCTGTAGTTTCCTGAGACCAAAGAGCTCTCTGGCTGAGAATTCTAAATGCCTCTCTCTAAACTGCAAACTCCAGGATTCCATAGGATGTTGAATGTGGAATAATAGCTCTATAACAGTGTAGTGTGGAAAGGCCCATAGATTCCAACTGCAGCATTTTTTTCTTTCTTTCTCTGCACAGAACACAGCATTTCCACGTAATAACCCAGATTTTTTTTATTTTTGTTGTTATTTTTATTTTGGTCAAGAAACAAACATTTCCAGGCAAAAAATCGTATTTCTGTCTGTAAATGTTCTTTTGTGAAGAAAATGCTGTTTCTGTGCAGAAAATGAAGAAAATTTTTTTGTGTGCGCGCAAAACAACTTCATGTAAATTTGCACAGACTAAGTTCTGAACTGCAAAGATTTTTCTCAGTCCTTGAATTCTTCTCCTGAGTGTTTTTCACTGCCCCCCAAAATATGTTTTTTGGCCATTTTTCAAATATCCTTTCCATTCCTTGCCCTCAGGTGGCAAGATAGGACATTTTATTCCACCGGAGTTTCATTTTTGTTTTTGAATCTACAAAGAAGTAGACTTTCAAGGCAGGCATTCCATAGCTTTGTTACCTGAAAAGTTATGAACAATGCCGCAAAAGTTAAGCTCCTTGTCATGTCCAGTTTTCTTTTCTTTTATTTATTTATTGCTTTTGGCCAATGGCCGTTGCAAAACGTCCAGTTTATTTTTCTTCTAACAAACAACAGCGATGCTGGAACAAAGACAGAAATCTTAGCTAACTGGGCTCTTCCCAGATCAAGGTGAAAATAAAGTGATTATTCCTTCTCACTTACTTAGGGAGATACAATAAGGAACACTTAATTTACCTTACTGCTTCTAGCTAGATGATGGTCACAGAGCAGAGTGAAGGAGGAGCCAAAATGACTAGAAGGAAAGGAGAAAGCTATGTAAGTAAATACATAGAGCCCTTGGAGAGGGCTTTGCAAGTTGCAGCAGCCAACCAGTTAAGGCTTGCAAAAGCCAGCTGAGCTTAAGATTTGCAGGGAGAGATCAGGATCAAAAGGAGGTCTCACAATGACACACTCGGCATATAAGACGCACCCCATTTTCAAAGGCTGTTTTGTGGGGAAGACGTGTGTCTTATATACCAGTAAATACAGTATGTCTTTTTAACTGTTGAAAGCTGGTTTGAGTTCCAATCTGGGGAAAAAGTGGAGTATAAATGAAGATGATGATGGTGATGACAATGATTAGACCTTGCTCTCGCCCTGAAATTCCACCTCTTTGCCCTGAGAACCAGAGAAGAGGCTCCAGGCTCAGAGACTCAGCGCAAGTCTTGTGATCTGAGAACCGGCTTAAGCCCAGCAGCCAAAACCTCCTTCCTTTTATCCTTTGTCCTCAGCCATTTCAAGTCAGGAGGATTTCGCTCTGTCTCCAAGCCCTGTGGGAGAATACATTTGGGTGACAAGGGTCTTCTTCAACCCACTTGCAACCGGCCAGCGGTTCATAAGCCCTCACATCTGGTTCTACTTATCTGTTTAGCAGATTGCTCCAAAATAGACCACTCAGATTAAAACTTCAGATTTACTAGCACATCTGTGCGTGCCAAGGCAGCTTCTTCTGCAGTCTTTTCTCAGCCTGGAACAAACTGGGATTCATTTAAAGACGCGATAGAAAGGAATAATGCCAAAGAAAACCAGCAAGTGGTGTTTGGCTGTGTTTGATGTGTCGCTGGGGACTCAAGTGACAATTTCACTTTGCATATGTTACATCTCTGGGGCAGAAATCCTTCTCCAGAAGGAGGACATAACATATACATACCTTCCCATAGACCCTCACTGCAAATTATGATTTTGAAGATTTGATAAGATGTTGAAAGTGGAATAATAGCACTATAACAGTCTAATGAGGAAAATGGCCTGAATGCTGTCATAATAGACAGATATTGGAAATCTGTGACCTTGGAAACTTTTTGCAGGAGATGGTCATCTCAGTGGCTGCAAAATACTGCAGGTTGTGGACATCCCTGGCACGTTTCCTACTCTCAGTTCTCCAGACAGGTGGAGACCTTTCTGTGTTAACAAACTTTGAGGACTGTGTGGGGAAGATCTGTCCCACTTAAACAATGTGATCGATTTTCTACCTCTTGTTTTTGTGTGCGCTGAGTTTTTTATTTTAGTGGTATATACTTTTAACTAGTTTTAATAGTTTGATAGCTTAATAATCTTTTATTAAGCTGTGTGGGTTTTAATTATGTGTTTTGAATGTTGTAAGTCACCTTGAGTCCTGAACTGGAGAAAAAAGTGTGGGAGATCATCGTTGTTATCATCACCATGAGCGTTGCATTTCTACTAGCAGTTCTATACATATCTAATGTATAAAAGTCAAAATTTGTCTGTTTGTATGTGTCAGGCAAAGACCTCATATGATTGGCCAGCCAGCCCCTCCCAAAACTGCAAACCCCAGGATTCCATAGGATGTTGAAAGTAGAATAATCGCACTATAAGAGTGTAGTGTGGAAATGGCCTTAGTTCTACTTTCTGAGGCAGTAGAGAACAAGCCTTCTCTTTGGGGTAGCCCTTAAAGTATTTAAAGAGTACAGTCTTGTCATCCTTCGGTCTTCTCTTCATCAAGCTGAACATGTCAAGCTCCTTTAATCTCTCCTCATCTATTTTGTTTTCCATACCTCTTATTACCCTTCTCTGAACCCACTCCAACTTGTCTATGGCCCTTTCCACACGAGGCGAGGGAATCGCTCCATGCCGTTGGCTATGCTTCTTCTGGGGTTCAAAGCAACATGGACTGTCCCTGAAGCCCTTCCACAGGGCTCCTCCTCAGTCCAGGGTGAATTGGAGCAGTGCAAGGTCTGTAGATCCGCACTGCTCCGGCTTCCAAAATGGCAGCTTCCAGCTTCCAAAATGGCGGCTTCCGGTTGGTCGTGGGTCCCAACCAACCGCTGAAGCTTGCCACGCCTAACGCCCGCCCTCCACAGATCACAGGCTTGCATTGGTGCAAGCCTGCAAATCTGCACAGGGGAGCAGGAACGCAATGGTGCATTTCAGGAAAATAAAGACTGTTTTTTTCCGGTCTTTCAAAAACACACTGGAGGACTACTTGGGATCGTTTTGGAGTGGACTGAGGTGCAGATCTCTGGTAAGTAGTCCGCTCCTAGTCCACTCCAAGGTTCAGACGACCTCCCTGCGAGGACGCACTGCCCCGTCCTAATTGCCTGGTGCGGAAAGGGCCAAAATCTCCTTCTTAAAATGAGACACCCAGAACTGAGTACAGTACTCCAGATGAGGCCTAACTAGTGCAAGATATAGTGGGACTATTATTTCCCTTGACTTGGAAACGACAGTCCCATTAATTCAGGCTAAAATATAATCCCTTTTCACTTATAGTATTGCTGAGCCAAGTATCCCCCAACCTATTATTATTATTATTATTATTATTATTATTATTATTATTATTATTATTATTATTATTATCCACTTTTCTCCTCCAAAGGACCCAAAGTGGCTTACAATAGTTTAAAAAGAAAACACAGTGAAACCTATAACATATCCTATACCTGTGGATTTGACTTTCATGGCCTAAATGCAGAATTTCGCCTTTGTCTCTAGGTACTGTCTCAGGCTGCTCTGGGGCAGAAAGTGCAGCCATTGCACTTGTGGACCCTCCACAGATCAGGTAAGTCCACGATGGTGGCACAATAGCAGGTCACTTATGGGGAAAACCCATCAATGATTTACTCTGTGATTGTGCCATCTGGGAACGGAAGAAGGACGGGACTGCAGAAACATCATGTGTTACCATTGTCACGATCTTGTCATTCTCCCATCCCAATGGCAGGATGACAACGTCCTGTGGAAAGGGCCTGTGTTGTCCACCTTGGGTGAAGAGGGGCCTGGGAAATATCTAGCATCAGGAATATATTCTTCAAGGGCTATCTCCCCTCCTCTTGGGATCCAGGTGGAAAGGAGTATGGCAAATTTATCATTACATTACAAAAAAAAAAAGAACTCCACGACCTGAGAGTGTTTTGTAAGTTTTGTGGAAACCATTATGAGCCCTGAATGAAATTGATTTAAAATTCTTCAACAGCCAAGGGCTTCAAATTATCAGCACATCTATATTTTGTCTGTGCAGAGAGTTTTCTCCTTCCTTTTCTGTCATAGAAGGGATCTGTAGGTGTGTGTGTGTGGGAGATATATTTACATACAAATTATCCGTGAAGTTTGGAGAAGAGGATGTTTGGTTGTTTCAGTAGATAATCAAAAGCTCACTCTCATCCCCTAACAATGGCTCACCCACAATCAGTGGGGGAAATACCCTGATGCTTCAAAAGCATTTTGTCCAGGAAATCACATCTTTCCAATTTTCCAGATGACAGGTTGCATTGCAAGCCCGTCACACCGCATTACTCTGCTGATGTGCTATAATGCAACATTGCTGATGCAATCCAATCCGATGTGTCTAATGTGATACATCCGCTGGAATATTTGGAGGAGATTGGCCACCCCTACTCTCATCAACCATGCAACTTCAAAATATGAGTTTTTTTTTCTTTAAAAAAGGAGAGTTTTCGTTCAGGGGCAGCATAAAAATGTTAGTGGCCTCATCCAAAAGAAAGCACTGGTGCTCTCAGCTACCCGAGGAGAGAAATGGAAAAAAAGATTGCACCTCAGAAGATTGAAAAAGCTCATTCCATACGCTACCTAAACTAAGCTAAATAGACATCTAGGTTATACCAGAAGGCTAGAAAATGGGTTGAGGTCATCACTCAGTAATTCAGCAACGACTTTGCATGAATAAGGTCACTAGCATTTCCTGCCAAAGGGATCATTAAAAGTAGTTGATGGTCATGAATGAGGAATGGACAGGGATATCAATGTTGGTTTCTCAATTCTGATCATATTTCCAGTCTTAAATCCATTTCATCCCATTTCCACATCGCCTTCAACTTCTTTCAGGTTTGCTTCTGTACTGCACACACCTTTGCATTCTTTTCTGCTAATAGATACAGTCTTTGGATGCAATTTTTGCCTAAGATAAACTTTTTGGAAGGATTTTTCCACAGCAGTAATGTATAGTTGCATGTGACTTGCCTTAATATGCACAATTTTGATGATTCATCCCCTATTGTAAGTGGCTAGATTCCTCTTGGAGCATAACACTCGTGCAACCCATGGTCATGCCACTGGTTGTCCTTTTCAAACACTTATGTAAAGAGATAGCCAACACCTCCTTACACAAACTGTTTCCCCCATTGTCAACAGAGGGGTGGCATATTGGTGGTTGTGCTACTCAGACATTCACACAAGGAGGGACCTAATATCTTCTCAGGCAAGAGATTTCCTCATTCTTCTGCAATGCAATAGCACACAGGTGCAGCTATGACTCCACTCCATGACTAGAACATGGGGTAGGATGGCTCCCACTGGTGAAGTTCAGGGGACACAGAGAAGTTTCCAGCTCTGTTCCTGTAGGTGGATATAAAGCAATAACCTCAACTTCAGTGCTGTATCTGCAGCTACAAAAGCAGTGTTGGATGCTTCTCTATGCCCAAGTAGTCTCTACCAGCTAATAAATACCACCTTGGGGAGGTCAAAAGCAACTAAAATGTGGGTTTGGAGCAATGAGGTTGGGGACAACTGCTGTAGTTTTGCCTGATGGAACTTTATAGTAGCTCTTCTTGATCCAGGATGTCTTAATGATTAAAGTACAAAGAGCCAGTCTGCTGCAGCAGCTTGAGCACTTCACCAGTGGGAGCCATCCTACCCCATGTTCTATCCATGGAGTGGAGTCATAGTTGCCCCTGTGTGCTATTGCATTGCAGAAGAATGAGGAAATCTCTTGCCTGAGAAGATATTAGGTGACTCTGTAACTCTGGAATATCAGGGTTCAAATGTCTACTTGGCCATGGAAACCCACTGGGTGATCTTGGGTAATTCACACTTGCTCAGATTCAGAGCAAAGCAGTGACAAAACCCCTCAGAATGAATCTTGCCAAGTAAACCCTGTGAGAGGTTTACCTCAGGGTCACCATAAGTTAGAAGTGACTTGAAGGCAGACAGCAACAACACCCTGTCCCATATTAGACCTGGCAATCCTATTCCTCATCTCAAACAGAGGAACTTCCCAGCAACAAATATGACTCTCTGACTCATGAAGGATGGTAGGAGCAACTTTAGGGGGTGGAGTTATCATCTTCTTGTTTCCCTGTTGTGTGTTGATTCAGCATAGTCCTCCAAATGCCTGAAGAAGGCTCTTGAATTCCTGCTAGAGCATCTTGAATCATACAAAAACATCCCAGCTCCGTGAGGTTATCAAAGATCAAAAGCAGTCTGCGGGAAGACTGGAAATATAACTCAGGAACCTAGACTCCCAACCTTCTTCATTATTACAGAGTCTTTGCACTTCTAAAAAGGAAGGGGAGGGGGGAATTCAAGAGCTCTTTAACTCAAGTATATCTGACTGCAAAGAGAAGCCTTGGGTAGTTCTAAAATATAGCTTTTTCAGTAAATTACAGGCATGGATGAAAGCATTCAGGTGAACTTGGGAGATAAGAATAATAGGGTTGCTTTATTTCTAAATTAAGGTATTTCCAAGGGGTCAACGTGAGCTTGGTTAAAACCTGAAAAATCAAGAGTGTTTGGAAAGATAGAGGGAAGGTTTTCTTGGGTATAAATTGCCAGTGTTAACAGGCATCTACACCTATGCTTTAAAGAACAAGCAATTAAAACAAATCCAATCCATTTGAAGTTTTTGCTTGCATTTTAATTTTTTTTGAAACCTGCATGCTTGGATAAAACAATGCCGCTGGCATCTGCACTGATGGCTAAATTAACACTGTGGTCCTGCAGCTTCTACAAAGCATGGATTTTTTCTTCAGCTGGAAGGGATTCCATTGGTATCAGTGGCAGGAGGAGGTCATCTGGTGTGCTCCCCTGTATGTAGGGGTTCATATCCTTTGTTAGTATGAAAGCTAATTTGCTTGAAAACAGTATGTGTGAAAGGGATCTAGGAGTCTTAGTGGACCACAAGCGGAATGTGAGTCAACAGTGTGATGTGGCAGCTAAAAAAAGTGAATACAATTCTAGGCTACATCAATAGGAGTGTGATGTCAAGATCAAGGGAAGTCATAATACCACTCTATTCTGCTTTGGCTAGACCTTGCCTGGAATATTGTGTCCAGTTCTGGGCACCACAATTCAAGAAGGATACTGACAAGCTGAAACACATCCAGCAGACGGTGACCAAAATGGTGAAGGGTCTGGAAGCCATGCGCTAGGAGGAGTGGCTTAGGGAGCTGGGTATGTTTAGCCTGATGAAAAGAAGGTTAAGAGGTGACATGATAGCTATGTTTAAATATTTGAAGGGATGTAATGCTGAAGATAGAACAGGCTTGTTTTCTGCTGCTCTGAAGACTAGGACATGGAGCAATGAGTTCAAGCTACAAGAACACAGATTTCACTCAAACATTAGGAAGAACTCCCTGATGGAAAGAGCCATCTGACACTGGAATATGCTGCCTCAGAGTGTGGTGATGTCTCCTTCTTTGGAGGTTTTTAAACAGAGGCTGGATGGTCATCTATTGGGAATGCTTTGATGGTGTATTCCTGCATGGCAGGGGGTTGGACTTGAAGGCCATTGTGGTCTCTTCCAATTCCATGGTTCTATGGTACACTCAACAGCTCAAACTAAATCAAAGGTGGGAATTATATTGTTCTCTCAATATTACTAGACTATATCTCCCAGAATTCCATGTCCTTGGCTTTGCAAGCTAGGGCTGCTGGGAAGTATAGGTCAACAACCTCTAGAGATAGAGAGATACACAATTCCCACCTCTCTCTCTCATATGCCGGTGTTCACATGGGGATCAGAAACGAAGGATGGAAACAAATTTCATTGGTGTAGAGATTCCTGGCTAAGAAGGTTAAATCCTTTTAGTCCCATTTTCATTGACTTTCTCTGAGACTCCTCTCCATTTTCTATATACTCTCATTTTGTGAGACTGTGGTCTTTTCCCACACTGAAATTCCCATAATTTTAATTCATTTTCTTAATTTGTGATTGATTGATTAATTGATTAATTGTACAATTGACCTAATTCTCACACCTTCTCATCTATGGCTAAACAATATTTTTTGTGTGTTTTTTCAACTTATGTGCATTTTAGCCTTTCACCTTCTATCATATTTGCATGGTGTTGTGTATGGTTTCTAGGCACCGTGCACCTTATGAAACAGCAAATGCTTGAGGTGAGGTCTCATTTTTACACAGGCATTGGGCACGAAGAAGAGCTATCTTTGTTGAGGCCGACAAGTCATATAAAATGCATTTCCACCTCTGTTCTTGACAAAAGTATCCAACTCACACCTATTACACGTGCTGCAAGACAATCTCCCGCAATGTGAAAAAAATCTAAAGGCTCATGAGAACCATCAAGAAGCTGGTCATCTCAGTCTGATGAGACTAAACCTCAAGCATCGGGCAAGCCCCTCAAGGGCCTCACCTCTGGTAAGAGATTGAGATCCCAATTGTTTTTTAAATCTTGATTTAGACAATTTGCTAGGTTAAGGTAGAAAAGTCTTATTTCTGTGCAAAACTAGTACCTTTTCTCTTTAGGAAGCTCATCTATAGCAGGGCAAACCCAATTGGAAAGGTTGATTGATCACAATACAAACAGCCCATCCCATGTGACTATTTTTATTCATTCACCCAACAAGGCAACTAATGTCTTATTTTCCAATCCTGCTTATTTTTTTTCCAAAATGTGCAAAACCTATTTGCAAATGTGCACATGTTTTCTTTGAGATGGACAACCTACCATCTTGCAGATTGTTTGTGTTCTACACAATCTGAGATCCAACTGTGTACAGGCAAGCTGGGACTTGGGAGAATGCAATGAATTCCAAACTAAGGGTTTTTCACATCCCTATCAAAGGCCCTTTTCGCATGGCATTTGCCATGCAAAAGAGGGCCTGGAGCGTCATGGGATTGTGAGGAGCGGTCTGCATGGTGCACTCACAATTGCACGATGCTTCGGGGCCAGCAGGCTCTGATTGTGCACCTTTTCATTTTCAGCCAGAAGCCAAAAATGATGCGTGATCGTACATTGCTTCCAGGCCCCATGCGCATTTACCTGGCGTGCAGAGCCTCCAGAGCCGCACCGGTCACGCTTCCTGCCTCAGTGCAGCCCGGGAAACTCCCAGGCTGCGCTGCAGAAAGAATAGGTGGGGCTCTCATGAGAGCAGGTAACTCGTGCAGAGCCAAAGGACCCCGGATGTGAGAGCCTCTCACTAGAGGATGCTCATGCAATCCCCACACCCCAGAACCGGAAGACAGTGAGATGCGGAAAGGGCCAAAAACTGGGAGCCAGTCTGGTGTAGTGGTTTGAGCATTGGGGTATAATCCTGGAGACCAGGATCAGCCATGGAAACCCAGTGAGTGACCTTGGGCCCATCACATACTCTTAGCCCTAGAAAACCCTGTGAGTGTTTCATCTTAAAGTCTTCATAAGTCAGAAATGACTTTAAGGCAACAGGTACCAGAAACTAGGTATTTTGTGCATAAAGACTTCTCTACAGCACTGGGAATGAGCAAGGAGCACAGATAATTAGGAGATGAAGGATGTTGAGTATAATAAATTTTAAAAATATGAAATAAAGTAGAAAAGTTTAAATATTCAAGGCCATTTCTGCATTACACTGTTATAGTGCTATTATTCCACCTTCCACATCCTGTAGAATTCTGGAGTCTGCAGTTTAGGGAAGGGCATCTTTGACCTCAGTAAACTACATACCCCAAAATTCCACAGGATGTTGAAAGTGGAACAATAGCACTATAACAGTGTAGTGCAGAAATGGCCCAAGCTAATAACAAAAAACCACTTTCTTTCTTCCTTTTCCTTCCCTTCCTTCCTTCCTTCCTTCCTTCCTTCCTTCCTTCCTTCCTTCCATCCTTCCATCCTTCCTTCCTTCCCATATTGAATGTCTAGAGATTGAATGTCTACATGTGTCCACTTTGTTTTCTGTGACATTCACTTACATAGGAAGAAAGTTGTGAGTTGTGTTAAGTTATAAAAAAAAATGGGTTGAATTAAATTATTGTCTATAGTCCATTTATTTGATTCTCTTCCCTCTTTCACTCTTTCTTCAATTTCATTTCTCCAACATTTTTGGGGAAACACTTGAGTAACTCCTTAAACATGTTTGTAGACTAATCTCAGAACAAGCTGACTTAGGCCCTTTTCGCATGGCATTTGCCATGCGAAAGACCCCTGGAGCATCGTGCAACTGTGAGGAGTGGTCACACAATGCTCCAGGGGCTGGCAGGCACTGACCACGCACTATTTCATTTTTGGCTGTGAGCTGAAAATGGTGTGTGATCATGCATCTCTCTAGGGCGCCTCACACACTTGCCGTGCATGCGGAGCTCCAGAGCCGTGGTGCTCGCACTTCCTGCCCCAGTGCAGCCTGGGAAAATCCCACACTGCACTGTGGAAGGAAGAGGAGGGGCTCTCGTGCGAGCAGGCAGCAACCGCGGAGCTGAAGGAACCAGGATGCGGGAGCCTCTCAGAAGAGGCTGCTCGCACGATCCCCGCACCCCAGCTCCGCAAAAAGGTGAGTTGTGGAAAGGGCCTTAGCTTCCCATAGCCGCTGGAAAGACAGAGAAGTGCAGTTTAAGAAAGCAGACCATTCTAAACCATAACAGCATACTTGGCTTTATCACTAAGCTAAATATTAACCTTGCCTAATATTTACAAGCCAGAGTTAACTGACGACCACATTCCAAGTGTACAAAAATGTCCAGCCTAATCCTTTTCTCAACAACCTGTTATTAATTCTCTTTTATGTCTAAGCCCCTCGCAAGGCAATTAATTGCCATACTTTACATGCAAAGTTTGAAGTGATCTTCCCTGATAGCACTGACGATGAGGGTAGGTTGCCTTTGAAACAGGATTTATGGCACAAGCCTCTGCATATCTGCTCCGAATTAGCCCCAACTGTGCTTCTAATGGGACAGAGTAGTAGTTAAGTGTGTGTGACTACAACTCAGGTTGATTTGAGGGTGACAGACTGGTGCAGCCGGTGAAGGACTTTGTTTTAAAAAAGACAGACATATGAGAGATGTAATGAGTCGCTCACCTATTCCATCAGTTTGTTTTTACAGGCACAAATATAATGTCTTGTAGTACATTTCACAGCCAGCATAAGGAGAATAAATTACATAAATTTGCTAACAAGTGCATCTTCTCTCAAGTTGCTTCGTGGAACTACTTGGCACAGTGAAGACTAGCTCTTGTGTGGTGATCAAGGATGGAAAGGATATTCAAAAATATTGAAAAAATGGTCAAAAACATTTTTGTTGAATGTTGAGAAACCCTGATGAGAAGAATCCTGGACTGATGAGATTCTTCGCAGTTCAGGACTTTTTCTGCACAAAATTCACATGCAGTTGTTTTGAGCAGAAATCAATATTTTCTGCACAGCAAACAAGATTTCGTTGCAAAAATATTATTTCCTGTGCAGGAAAACCTGTTTCCTTCACAGAATATGCTATATTGGTGGACTTATTCTGTGCAAAATCCATATGTGGATGATTTGCACAGAAACGTATTTTCTGTGCAGGAAATGGCATTTTCTGTGCAGAAACTAACATTTTGCCATAGGAAAATGAGTCCTAAATTGGCAATAAATTTTGAAAACGGTTTGGTTTTCAAAGACTTTCTCTCCATGGGAAGAAACTTGTTAAAATTATTCACTGCTTCCTTAGAGAAAGAACTTAGTGAAGAATTATATCCCTAGTGCTGATTAGTTCTCTCTTCATTGACTTACCTTCACACTACACGGTTATAGTGCTATCATTCCACTTTCAACATCCTCTGGAATCCTGGCTTTTGCAGTTTAGGGAGAGGCCTTTAGAATTCTCAGCCAGAGAGCTCCTTGACTTCAGGAAATTACAAACCCCAGAATTGCACAGGGTGTTGAAAGTGGAATAATAGCACTATAACGGTGTAGTGAGGAAAGGTCCTTAGTCACACTCACTTGTTCTTACTTTGACCTCACGTGCCCATTCAGTGCTGTCCGATCTTGGTAGCACTGCCACATCATCATATTCACTCAGTGATTTCTGACTTATTCAGTTTACACATCCAGGAAGGAGAAATACACAGCATGTATTACAGGGAGGGGAATTTTGTGGCCTGCCAGATATCGTGGCGGTACAACTCCCAAAATCCTCAAGCCATTGATTAGGGCTCTTGGGAATTGCAGTTCAGCAACATCAGGATAACTGTACAATTCTCACTCTGATCTAAGGGGAAAAGGGCATGGAAACAACAGCAATAAGGAAGAGCAGAAAAGAACTTCCAAGAACAGAACATGTACAATCCATGGGGGCAGGCAACATGGGCCATTTCTGCACTACACTGTTGTAGTGCTATTATTCCACTTTCAACATCCTATGGAATCCTGGGTTTTACAGCTTAGGGAGAGGACCCACAGGCCCCTCTCTAAACTGCAAACCCCAGATTCCATAGGATGTTGAAAGTGGAATAATAGCACTACAACAGTGTAGTGCAGAAATGACCATGGATTCCCCAATGAAAATGGAAAGATCACATTAATTACAGTTCATAAATGGAAAATGCTAAATTCAGCACATCATTAATACAGATTCTAAAATTCAACTGTCTGTGCACAAAAGAAGAACTACTTTGATGCAGACACCATCTACATCAGTACCATACCATCTTTCCATGTGAGTGCTGAGAGGCAGAGACAAAAACATGTTGGAGGAGAGTAGAAGATGTGTTTGATGGGAGCAAAGAGATCTACTCATTAGCTCTTTGTTCCTGCATTTCTACTGCATTCATTTCCCTGTCCTGTTTTGGAATTCACTACTTGGGGAGAGTTGGCCTTGAAATTTGGAAGCTGAAGTTTGGCTTTCTGCTCAGCCATTGCACTCACTTAGCTTTAGGCAATTCACCATTTCTCCATCTGACCTAACCTGACTTGCCAAAATTGTATAATTGTCAGACTGAAGACAGCTGGTAAATGTTTGAGTGAGAACTCTGGGGGATTGCCATTGATACACATGGATATATGTGTGTGTGCATGAGAGAGCGAGAGAGAGAAAAAGACAAGTGTAGATCTGACAGTGGTGCAGAAGTGAGAATTTCAGGACTTACAGCTTCTCTCATCATTGCATTGAGGGGGAAAAAAGCTTTCTTTGATCCTTACCCATTGGTCTTTTTCTCTCCCTTTTAGATCCTTATCCCTATAGAAAAAGCGTGGAAAACATGTAGTTCATGAGCTACATGAAGCCCCTAAGCCCATTTTGGAAGTTCCAAGTACCATTCAGTACCCCATAAAATTGTTTTCCATTCATATTCATTAATATGTGTGTGTGTATGTGTGCATGAATTGTTTGGGGATTTTCTTTCTTAATTGTTTTACCAAAAATGACATTTTGCAATCAGAAGACTTAACAAGCCCATTCCAGGACAAGATTCTTGAGATATCAGAGATCCCATCTCAACCAGAGATAGGACACAATATGAGGAACTGAAAAATCATTGCATGGACAATAGAAAGGACCAAGGTAGGGGTGTTAGATGAGTCATGGGACCTACCCTTTCTCAATTCCTAATCATCTGACCAATCTTGGACACACAAGTCAACGGTCATTCTTTGGAAGCAAAGTCAACACATGAAGCTGCCATTCTCACTTCTGGCAATTGCTTCAGCTTGAATTATCCTTTCTGAGGCACCTCAGTAATCTGTGTGGGTGATGGCGAATCCAGGTGAGATAAAGTGAGATGTTTGGGATATTGACACATCTCTTCTCTTTTCTTGGGAGAGTCAGTAGGGTGAATTGGCTAGCATGCTGAACTAAATTGAGGGAGACTTGCAAGGCCATTTTCACACTAGACTGTTATAGTGCTATTATTCCACTTTCAACATCCTGTGGAATTCTGGGGTTTGCAGTTTAGGGAGGGGCCGCCTGGCCCCTCCCTAAACTGCAAACCCCAGGATTCCATAAGATGTTGAAAGTGGAATAATGGCACTATAACAGACCAGTGCGGAAATGGCCCTAGGCTCATCCCCAGTGTCAGTCAGAGAACTTCAGTGAGCTGTTGGGCTGGAAATTTGGTGCTTGGAAATTTACTGGAGAATTCATAGTTGTTAGTCATTTAATCTTGTTTGATAGTTTGGACAATTGTAGCTCACCAAACAACCTTGCTTTAGAATTGTTCATTCTGTTCTGCTCCTGTTTATAGTCAATATGGGCAAGTAAAGGACTCTTAGGATGTAACAGGGTCATGTAGACTTAGGAATGTGAAAGGTCAGATAGAATGTAACATGTGTACCAGCTGTGTCTCTGCTAAATGCTAATACATGAATCTTTTTTTTCCTGTAAGCATTCTTTAATATAAACATAATCTGGTATAAGAAGGGGAGCCTGAAAGAATAAATCATCCTAACTGGGATCCTTTGGCCAAAGGGATGTGTGTGTGTGTGTGTGTGTGTGTCTGTCTGTCTGTCTTTCCTACCTTCCTACCTTGTGTTTGGGAGTTCAAGCCAGCTCCTTCTCTATGAGGAGTCATCTCTGTAGCAAGACCTCTGAGACCCATACTTGGATACCAAATAGTGACCAGAGCTTGGAAAAGTTCCAGTTTTGATCAACAACTTCCAGAATCACCCAGCCAAAAAGCGAGTCCCCTGAAGCAGGCTAGAACTAGAAAGTGATTTATTTATTTATTTATTTATTTATTTGTATCCCGCCTCTCCATATGGATCGAGGCGGCGAACAACTTACAAATAGCATGTATTTCAAAACATTTCTATACATGCCCCCAACAAGCTGGGTACTCATTTTACCAACCTGCGAAAGGATGGAAGGCTGAGTGAACCTTGGAGCTGGGCAGGATTGAACTCACAACCTTGTGGCTTGCAGTACCGGCGTTTAACCACTGCGCCACCATCAAATGTCTCAGTGTAATAATAAAATCTCATATAGGCTATAAAGAGAAGAGGTAGATGGAAATTTGTTGTTGTGTGCCTTCATGTCATTTCCCACTTGTGCCAACCCCAAGGGGAACCTATCACAGTCTCTTTTGGGGCTAACAGTGTGTGATGTGCCCAAGTTCACCTAGTGGGTTTCCCTTTATATTTATATGTTTGTGTGTGTGTATGTGTATTAAAACACATACATTTTAAGTATCTACATTTTAAATCTCTACAATTTAAATTTCTATAACACATAAGGAATAAAATACAGTCATATAGATGGGGGAAAGCAAAAAGGAAAAAAAAACAAGAAAAAAACCAAATACATCCCCAAAACCAATAAACTAAAATAATAGTGAATAGAGAGAGAGATAAGAAGTCCAACACACAAAACCCCAAAACATACAATCCCAAAAAACAAGTACAAACTACATAAACACTATTTTAGCTTTTTTCTTTTTCTTTTTTTATTCTCTTTAGCAGTTTGTATATAATGTTCATTGTATTTTTTTTCTTTTTGTGCATTTTTTTGAGTATGTCTGGTTTTTTTGTGTATCATTGGTCTTTGTCTTTTTAAATATCAAATCAATAGAGTTTATTTTAAAAAAAAATCCCAATAAACTAAGCAAAACTAAACTTAAACCTAAACTAAACCTTCCTTAAATATACAAAAATAATTATTTGACTTCCAATACCGGTTAGAATAGCTCTTGTGAATTTTTATACCATACTTCCCCCAGGTTATAGTGGGGTTCCATGGCCAAGTGGGGAATCAAACCCTGGCCTCCAAGGTCACAGGGCAATGCTGAAACCACTAACCCATGCTGAAAAACACACAATATATACATACATATATATATATATATATATATAGAGAGAGAGAGAGAGAGAGAGAGAGAGAGAGAGAGAGAGAGATTTAATTCTAGTTCAGACTTTCAACCAGGTTCTCTCTCCCCAGTGGATGGAGCACAGCTTTCTGTCTCCAGGGCTGCCAGTCTGGCACCTTTCACAATAATTATATCCATTTATTAAAACTTCATTGTCTGTCTAATTACTTCAGCTCTAATTCTCTTACTGGTCCATAAATAGTAACACCATGTTGCCCTGGATAAAAAGTGCTTTTTCTCTTCCACCTCGCCTTTGTTGTAACTTCTCACAGAGGGAGTGATTACACTTCGAAGGCATGAAGGTCTCGTTTTGCCTCGGCGCACAGGCGCACTCCTCTTCCCACCCTCCTTCGCTCTTTTTAAATAGTCTTTTTTCTCTGAACAGCTGTGCTGAGAATTCTAATTTATTTCCCTTTAATCTTCAAGGAAAGGAATAGAAATTGAAGCTGAACCTCATTGTACTAAAGGTCCATTTTCTTTCTGCATCTAAATACTCGTGTTCGGTGAGGGTGGACCTTTTGTCCAACATCTACTCAGATGACATGAAAACTGAGAGTGTTTCTTTGTCTTTTGTCCAACTTCTGGTTGCTAATCACAGCTCTGAGGGAGCCATGGAAAATCTCCCAGAGAGTACTTTTTAATAACCCATCTGTTAGTAGCCACACAAGATGGCAACTGGCCACCATTGGGTGGGAAACAAGGTTGTCCAGTCCTTTTTACACACTGTTTTTCAGAGTTTGGGAGGCAGCTGTTATTTTGAAATGTTACAGTCAGGGACTGGATAACTCACACCCCACAAACATCACTCTGAGATAGACTCTGAGATTTTATTTCTAGAAAATACCAGCAACACAGCACACTTCTTCTGAAGTTGCTGAGACTATGGCCCTTTTTGCACGGCATTTTCCATATGAAAGAAGGCCTGGATTGTCGCACGATTGCAATCGTGCGATGCTTCAGGGACTGGCAGGGGACGATTGCACACTTTTCATTTTTGGCTTGAAGCCAAAAATGGTGCGTGATCGCACATTGCTCCCGGGCCCCGCATGCACTTACCTGGTGTGTGGAGCCTCTGGAACTGGGCCAGTCATGCTTCCTGCCCCAGTGCAGCCTGGGAAGGTCCCAGGCTGCACTGCGGAAGGAAGAGGCAAGGCTCTCACATGAGCAGGCAGCTCGTGCAGAGCTGAAGCAGCAGGGAACGGAGAGCCTTTCAGCAGAGGCTGCTCACGCAAACCCTGCACACCAGCACCGGAACAAGGTAAGGTGTGGAAAGAGCCTAAAGCACCCATAGAGCTTAGACCTTTTATAGGAATAATTCCAAATTTTTGGTGTGCAAAGCTGTGATTGGAGAAAGTCATAAGTGTGAGTGTTACATCACTCTCCAGACCTGTGCTTGGTTCCCACTTCCCACCATCCTTTACTGCTTTACAACCTGAGCACATATTTCCTGCCTCTTATCTTACAAACAAAAAGTTACCAAAACACAAGCCTCTTCCAACTACACTTTCATTTCTGCTTGGCTTTGATCTTTCCCCACTCACTGGATACATTGTGGAAACAGGAAACAAAGCAATTAATTATTAGTTTGTAACAAATCAGGCAGGTTCAGAACAGATACATTAGGCCTCTCCACACTACACTATTATACTGCTATTATTCCTCTTTCAACATCCTATGGAGTCCTGGGATTTGCAGTTGAGGGAGTGGCATTTAGAATTCTCAGCCAGAGAGCTCTTTGACCTCAGTAAACTACAAACCCCAGAATTCCACAGGAGGTTGAAAGTGGAATAATAGCATTTATAACAGCATAGCGCAGAAGTGGCCTTATTCTGTGCAAAAGTTGCATGTGGTATTTTTGCACTGAACACGGCATTTTCTTCAAAGAAAATAATATTCCTACACTGGAATAGTTTTTTTTTTTCCTCCAAAATGCTGTCTTGTGAAGAGAAAATGTTGTTTTCTGGACAAAACAACCACGTGCAAAAGTTGTGCAGAATAAATCCTGAACCACAGAACTTGTCCATTGAGGATTCTTCTCACTGAAATTTCTCAGCTCTTGATAAACCCATTTTTGACTATTTTTTAAAAATATTCTTCCTACTGTAAGTCTAGAAGTTGTCCTATAATTGCAATTGTTTCCTTTTTGAGCAAGCTGCTCAAATTGCAATGGTGATCCAGTTCCATGTGTGGTTGGGTGACATTGTTTATTGAAAATCTGGCACATTTTTAGTTATTTCTCAAAGCTTGGAAAAGTTACTCTTTTGGCTTACAACTCCCAGAATCCCCCAGCTAGAATGTCCAAGTAGAATCTCCTAGGAAGCTGGTTTCTACCAAACCAAACCATTGCTCCTTTGCAGAGCTGAGAGAAGTTACTTTTGGGGGCCTTCCTGGTTCTCAGACTTGTCATTTAGAAAATAACTTTCCTAAGGCCAGTTTATTTTGGTTTTGTTTGTTTGTTTTACATCACTGCTGCTGAATTCATGGGTGGCTCAAAAAAAGAGAATAAACCAAGCAAATCATCTGAAAAGGAAGCTGAATGCAATAGAAAAACGTAGCAGCTTCTTCATTGCTGTCTCTTTTTGAAAAAGCTCACCAGACAGCAAAATGAAATGCTTTTGAGTTTCCTCAGGTGCATCCAAGTTGCTGCTATTATACCCACAATTTCATGACCGGGCAAACCGATCCCTTTGTGCACCCAGGTCTAAGTGTCAGTCAGGCAGAAAAGTGATTCTGATTACACTCCGGTCGAGAAATGTATCCTATCTGAAGTGATGACATTTGAAGCTTGCCCTTGGGAAGGACGACCCCGTTGGTTGACATGTCTTTAGTGAAACTTTGAAAAGGAGAAACTGATGAGATCATGGTGGGGTGGAAAGCTATGCCTTCCCTATCCGGCTGAATTCTGTGAAAAGTCTCTTTCTAGGGAGGGCTTTGGAAGAGAGGTTGGTTATCAGCCAGACTTATATAGCTTGGGAGCGAACTATCTGAAGGACTGTGGGTCTTTCCACACTACATAACTATTGCACTATGATTCGACTTTAACTGCCATGCTTCTGTTCTATGGAATCCTGGGTTTTGCAGTTTAGGGAGGGATACTTCATAGGCCATTTGCGCACTAGCCTGTTATAGTGCTATTATTCCACTTTCAACATCCTATGGAATCCGGGGGTTTGCAGCTTAGGGAGGGACCTTTGAAGCTTTGGAAGAGAGGTTGGTTATCAGCCAGACTTATATAACTTGGGAGCGAACTATCTGAAAGACTGTGGGCCTTTCCACACTACATAACTATTGCACTATGATTCGACTTTAACTGCCATGCTTCTGTTCTATGGAATCATGGGTTTTGCAGTTTAGGGAGGGATACTTCATAGGCCATTTGCGCACTAGCCTGTTATAGTGCTATTATTCCACTTTAAACATCCTATGGAATCTTGGGGTTTGCAGTTTAAGGAGGGGCCTCAAAGGTCCCTCCCTAAGCTGCAAACCCCCAGATTCCATAGGATGTTGAAAGTGGAATAATACCACTATAACAAGCTCGTGCGCAAATGGCCAGAGTGTTCCAGGTCCTCATGAGACTGCAAATCCCAGGATTCCATAGGAGGCATCCATGGTGGTTAAAGTGAATTTTAGTGCAATAATTGTGTAGTGCAGAAAGGCCCTGTATGTTCCCATATAAGCCGCCCAGACTCTAAGGGCATTTCCTCCCTACACTGTTACAGTGCTATTATTCCATTTTCAACCTCCTGTGGAGTTCTGGGGTTTGTTGTTGACCGAGGCCAAAGAGCTCTCTGGCTGAGAATTCTAAATGGCCCTCCCTAAACTACAATTCCCAGCATTCCACAGGACATTAAAATGGAATAATAGCACTATAACAATGGAATGTGGAAAGGCCTTAAGACTTTTGAGGAAGGTGCTTCTCTCCATTCCACCACCATGAAAGGACATGGGAGACTGATAAATATCAAGTGCTCTAGGTTATATTTCAGAGGAAGTCACTGGCAAAACCACCTCTGAGGCCATTTCTGCACTAGCCTGTTATAGCGCTATGATTCCACTTGCAACATCTTATGGAATCCTGGGGTTTGCAGTTTCGGGAGGGGCCAGCTGGCCCCTCCCGAAACAGCAGACCCCAGGATTCCATAGGATGTTGCAAGTGGAATCATAGTGCTATAACAGGCTAGTGCAGAAATGGCCTGAGTCTTCCTTGCCTAAGAAAACCTTACAAAATTGATGAGGTGTCCATAAGTTGTCAGGAGACTTGAAGGCACGTACAATGAGGAACAGCTTCATGGGCGGTAATGGGAAACAGCAGAGCTGGTGTGGTGTAGTGATTGGAGCATTGGACTATGGCCCTGGAGACCAGGATTCCATTCCCCACTCAGCCACGGAAATCCACTCAGTATCCTAGGGCACGTCATGCATTCTCAACCCCAGAAAGCTTGAGAAATGACTTGAAGGCACACAACAAATCGTGAGCAGCCCAGCTTTCACCCCAAAATGGTTATGGTGAACATTTAGTGCAACACTACTTGATATAGTTACAGAATGGGTGAACAAGGCAGTTCTTAGGGAAGCCAATGTCACATTTCTATAGCCCCAGAATTGCCCTGGGGTGATCCCCTGAAGTGAGAAAGATAGCATATAGATTGGCTTTTGATGTAAAATGCTTGGTGCATGAACTTTGCCAAGGAGAATGTGCCGGATTTTCTGACGGGGAGATGCTTCTGCATTTACAATGCAGTTTTGAAATGGCACCCGGTTCTCCTTGTGTCCTATCCAATCTGCTAACAACAGCCCGGTGCTCCTTTTTAAATGCACTCATTAGGACATTTAATTTGCTGCTGCCCAAATTTATATTTGTAATTTTGGTGGCAATCGATAAAGAGAACAAAAGAGGTGTATTCAAGGTTTAACAAGGCAAATGGAAGACAGGAAGGGTTCTTTTGTTTTGCTTTTTAAAAAATTATCTGCCACTAAAAAAAGGAAAAGCTTGGCAGAGAGGGCTTAAAGAAAACCAAAGACAGGTTTATAGGTGAGGCTGGATGAATAATGCATGCTTTTTGTGGCCAAGAAATGTTCTTATGGTCAATGGGAGTCCTTCTCACTGGGGAAATATTAATGTAGTATAATCCATAACAGAAATCAACTAAATGTGCCAAGGGCACGAATCATGATGAATTTGAATGATGAAAAATGATAAATTTCTGATAGAAAAAATGGGCAGTGGGAATGTATGCCACAAACAGGGATAGATGAATTGCTATGCTTCTAATACAATGCAGCAAGAATTGGGAAATGTTTTCTGAGCTTCTACACCTCAGTCTCCATTTCATCACTTTATGAATCAGTAGCCATGTTGCAGAAACACGGAGCTAGAATGTGTCCAGAGGAGGGTGGCCAAAATGATAAAAGACCTGGAAACAATGTCGTATGAGCTAGGTGTGTTTAGCCTGGAGAAGAGAAAGTTAAGAGGGGACGTGTTAGCCACATTCAAATATTTGAAGGGATGTCATATGGAGGATGGAGCAAGCTTGTTTTCTGCTGCTCCAGAGACTAGGACATGGAGCAACAGCTTCAAACTTCAGGAAAAGAGATCCCACCTACACATTAGGAAGAACTTCCTGATAATGAGAGTGGTTCAACAGTGGAATAGGGTCCCTCAGACTGTGGTGGAGTCTTCTTTTTGGAGGTCTTTAAACAAAGCTCGGATAGTCATCTGTCAGGAGTAGTTTGGCTGTGTGTTCCTGCATGGCAGGAAGTCGGATTGGATGGCCCTTGTGGTTTCTTCCAACTCTATACCATTCTGTTCTATTCTAATCTAGTCTATTCTAACTTCTTTGTTCAGGTGAGGATGATCCATTTCTCAATTATGGTAGTCATATATTAAACTTTTTTTAAAAAAAAAACCTGTTGTAGGTTTTTATAATTTTATATGTTGTTAATGCTTTAATAGTTTTAAATATTTTTAGTGTTTGCAACTTATTTTTGGAAGCCAGCTTGGGTCCCACTCTGGAAGAAATGGTGACTTGTAAATGAATGAATGAATGAATGAATGAATGAATGAATGAACAAATAAAAATATCCAGCACTGGGATTACTTTTAATGGTTTGGGCTGAATCTGTCTGAAGCACCATATCTTTTCTTATGAATCTTTCTGAGCTGTAAGATCTTCAGGGGAGCGGCTTTCTCCTGCCCCACCCACTCTCACAGTGACATTTTGTGAGAACATTGGAGAGGGCCTTCTTGGTGGCTGCCCCTATATTTAGAAATCCCTCCCTTGGGAGCCCAGACTGGCTCTTTCATTGCTGTCCTTCCATCAACAGACTTTTGGGAATGGGCTGCAAGGTTTTTTGATAGTGTGCGGTTTAAATGATGGTTTTAATGAGTTCCTTTCTCTTGAGAGTTTAATTGCATTTTAACAGGAACTTTGTATATGTTTTGGCCGGTAAGTTTTCATTGGCATCTGTTTTAATTATGGCAAGCTGCCATGAGTCCCAGTTCTGGGGAAAATATAAGCAACACCATCATTGCCATTACTGACAACTCTATCATACTGAACATGACTCTGTCATACCTGATCACTCTGTATCGCAGAACTGGACTCTGGCCTAGGCCCTTTTCACACACATTTTTTTTCCGCGAGTGCCCGTTGAGTGTCGCGTGTATGGGAGCATCAGTCCGTATGACGCATTCCTACTCATGCGACGCTCAGGAGGCTAAAGTGAGGCGTGCGCACATTTTCTTATTTTCGGCTCTAAGTCTGCATTTACCTGCGTGCGGTGCGTCGGCGAGCCGGGGCGGTAGCGCTTCCTTCCCCCAGTGCAGCCTACAGCTCCCAGACTGTGCTGTGAAAGGAAGGGGCAGGGCGCTAGCGTGACGGTCGCGCAACCGGCAAGCCGATGAGGGAGGCAGAAGGGCTGCTGTGAGCGGCTCGTGCAAATGGCTGTGAGAGGCTCGCGCAAATGGCTGCTTGCGTGAGTGCTGCTCCCCACTGCCGCGATGAAGGTAAGGTGAGAAAAGGGCCCTAGTTTTCTATGTTACCTAGGACTAAGGATGGAATGACATTTCATTGTACTCTGCAGTGTTTGATGAAAGGCATATTTTTTTTCCACTTCCTGAGATTTGCTGGGAGAAAAGAGGTACCTCACACTGAGCAGCCAGACAGTCTAGGGCAGTTCCAACAAAGTGCACACAAAATAAGGTGCTTAATTTAAAATGTGAATGGTTCACTTATGAGTGCTTGAGAAAGGTAATGCAGAAATGACTTTTCTCAATGGGAATGTTGAGCTGCAAAAATTAGAAAAGCTGTATAAATAATGTGCAAATTGGGGGAAAAATATATATCAGAAATAGGTAAAATCCAGGGCCCTTTTTGCATGGCATTACTCGTGTGAAAGGGCTTTTGGAGCATCGCACGATTGCAAGGAATGTTTCAGATGACGTCCTCGCAATCACATGATGCTGCCAGGGCCAGCAGGCGCTGATCATGCACTATATCATTTTCGGCTTTTAGCCGAAAATGGTGCGTGATCGCGCATCGCTCCGGGGCCCTACATGTGCTTACCTTGCATGTGCAGCTCTGGAGCCACAGCTGTCACACTTCTTCCCCCAGCACAGCCTGGGAAAATACCCGGCTGCACTGCAGAAAGAAGAGGTGGAGCCCTCATGTTGTCTGCCAGCCAGCAGGCATCTCCTCTGGAGCCGAAGCAGTGGGGACGCGAGAGCCTCATGGAAGAAGCTACTCGTGTGATCCCCGCGTGACCATGCCAGGCAGAGGCAAGGTGCAAAAGGGGCCCAGGATGGGGAGAACAGCCAAAATCTTGCAACCTGATAGGAAACAAGAATGGGAAGAAAATGGAGATGGAATTTGGAGAGACTGATGCAAATCAAAATTCAGAGTGCGTCCACACTGACCAATTCTAGCAGTCTGATCCCACTTTAACTGCCATGGTTCTATTCTCCAGAATATTGAAATTTGTCATTTGGGGTGTTCCTCAGAGTTCATTTCCACACTACACTGTTAGAGTGCTAGTATTCCACTTTCAACATCCTGTGGAATTCATAGGATATTGAAAGTGGAATAATAGCACTATAACAGTATAGTACGGAAATGGCCTTAGAATTCTTTTCCAGAGATCCCTGACTCTGGCCTTCTGGGAACTAGAGCAATCTGGCACTGTGTTCTAAAACTGTCCACAAACTACATACCTGAGGATTCCATAAGAGAGAACCGCAATAGTCAAAGTGGGATCAAACTGGTATAACTGTGCAGTGTGGACCATCTCTGAGAGATTTTCCATCCTGGCTTGGAGCACTGCACAGGGTTTGTCCCTAGTAAATCACCTCCTCCTAAAAGAGAGATTTCAAGACTTCTTCAAACATAAACTGGGACTGGAGGAGGGAAAGAATGACCTGCATGACTCATAAGCTGTCTACTTTGGTGTTTAAAATATATATAAATATGTATATATTGAAGCACTACTTTCACTTCCAGTCTATTTCTTGTTTGGGTTTTGTTTGGCTCCTTTTGTTTTATTTTAAAGACAAGAGATGCTGAAATCTCCATCCCTCTCTGCTTTGCCCTTCCTCCTTGGGGTGGGGGATGAAAGGAAGTGTGTTTGAGGAACCTGTGCCTTTAAGTCAGCCTTTCAAGATGCCAGATAATAGGCAGTGTTGTCAAGCAACCCTCGGGACAAAGTCTACTGCACCAGAACTGTCTCGTTCCTCCCTCCACCCCTTGGAGTCAGTCACTGTGAGCTCCAACTCAGAAGAAGCTGAACAAGGGAAAGCCGGGCTGAGATAATGAGCCTGAAAAAGTCAGTCAAGGGAAGGGGGTAAGGGAAGAAAAAATATATATAATAACATAGCAAAGGGAGGGAGGAAGATAAAGGCATTGCATGTTGAAAAGCGGATCGTCTTCAATGAACTCCTGCACTTTCATGGCCTGCGTCTCCGAGAGACTCTTTTGTGCAACTATCATTTCCAAAGTGTGAGAAGGGATTGCTGTGAAGGGGGAAAAGAAAAGCATCTCAAAGGCTTGATAATGATGCAACGTAGTTCACCTTCTGCAGCAGAACCTGCCTGTCTCTGGGTTGCTGCTCGTTTATAGAGGCTTCTGATCAGGAACAATGCTCCCCAAATCTTTTCTCTTCTCGGTTTGAAAAGACGTAACTTGTTTCCCCCCCTTCCTTGAGAGCCAATTAGAAAAACCATAGGACACGGATAAGGAGACGGGGCTGTTTATTGTCCGATTGCTTCCGACTCAATCTTCCCCTTTGTGGAGGTAAAATGTGTGTTTTGTTGCAAAGGGCCTTTACCAGCAGTACCATGGAGCTAGGGCATTGTTGGCAAATAGCCCAGGTGGACACCTCTTAGGGGTTAGAATTCTGTTTATTACTGGCACAGTTCATGGAATCATTCTCCGTTTTCTAGAAGTAAAGAAGTGGCTGGGAAGACTGCATCGGCCGCCTTTATTCTGAAGGGGATGGCCGGACGTTGCATCTCTTCCATTTCAGAAATGAAAACCAGAATGTATGCAGCCAAGCAACATCAGAGCGTGTTCGGGAATCCAAGGACCTTTCCGCGCTACGCTGTTATAGTGCTATTATTCCACTTTCAACATCCTGTAGAATTCTGGAGTTTGTAGTTTAGTGAGGCCAAAGAGCTCCCTGTGGCTAAGAATTCTCAGTGCTCCTCCCTAAACTCCCCGGAATTCCACAGGACATTGGAAGTGGAATAACAGCAGTATAACAATGTAGTGCGGAAAGGCCCCAACAGCTATTAATGAGGCTATTTACTACTGCTACTGCTGCTACTACTACTATTTTATTGTAAATAATAATAATAATGATGATGATGATGATGATGATGAGGGCTCATTTATAGATTGTTGTTGTTGTTGTTGTTATTATTATTATTACTACTACTATTATTATTATTATTATTATTATTATTATTATTATTATTATTATTATTGCCATTAATGAAGAAGCCAGGAGAGGCTGCTGCATTTGCTTTTGCCTGTGTCTACTGGGAAGGGTAAGATTCCATCCCCTCCTCTCCCCTCTGCAGAGTTTATTGAGTTCAAATTCCTTTTGATCTCAGTTTGCAGCAAATAAGTTGAGGATGAAGTGGGAAAGGGGGAGGAAGAGAAAGGAACTGGGACATTGTAAAAGCAGCTGAAAAAGTAGGCTGGCAAAGGATTAATCAAGATTAATCAAGGCCGTTGGAGGGTATGGGAGTTTAGCAAGTGCCAGGAACTGCACCTCTTAAAAAAAAAAAAAACAGAACCACAGATCCTGGAGACTTCCAGGAGCAGAATTTCTCCCCAGAATTCCACAAATTTCCCCCAGAAGTTATGGATGGACATGGGAGAGGCTCAGGGACTAGAAAAAGAGCCTTGCAATCCCCACCCCAACCAAGACAATGATGCTTGTGCTGCAATAATCAGAACTATCCTTGCCAGACTGGGACAGTTTAGGGTAGGAGGGTATAAACTTAATCTGAGGATGGGGCCGTAGCCTGCTGAAGGAAACACACAGTTGGCTGGCTCCCTCCTGCTTTTCTGTCTCTGCATCTCCGTAATAATAATGAGGGTTTTGAAATCTTACTAGGGATCTTAACAGCCTTTTAAACCAGAGGGATTGGGCAAGCTGATTTGGGCAAGACCGTGGCATGCTTTCTGGATGCCACAGCAGCCACCCATGGGCCTGCCCAAAGGCACCCCTTTCTAAGTGTTTGAGTACTAAGTGTTGGAGTGTTTCCACATTCGGTGTGGTCTATGAGGAGCTATTTATATATTTATCTAAAACATAAAAGTCAAAGTTTGTCTGTTTCTCTGTGTCAGGTGAAGATCTCATACGATTGGCTGCCTAAAAAGATTCTATGGAATCCTGGAGTCTGTAGTTTAGGGGAGAGGCCTTTAGAATTCTCAGTCAGAAACCTCTATGGCCTCAGTCAACTGAGTCTGTCTTAAGGAGATGAGACCTAGCAGCAAGGAGGAGGGCAGTGTATTTCCCTCAGGAACCTAACCTCTGCATGTTAACAACTCAGAATACAGATTGGATTGGGGAATATGGGGAAAAGTTACAGGTACTGGACAGGACAGTTTGGGGAATTAGAGACACAAGAGCTCCAATCTTTCTAACAGGTATTACCTATGAGAAAATGATCCTCAGCAGCGCCGGGTATATACATTAGTTTTAAAATAAAACAAGGGATGGCAGTTACTAGGTGAGGGCTTGTAGAGCGTCATTGTCAATCTGGTGCTGGTGAAACCATTTCTGATGCGGCACTCTGAAAAAGTTTGTGTTGTCAGTTTCATCAGTGCGGGTGAGTGGGCACCCAAGCCAGGCAGCTAGTATCATTATGGGAGGTAAACTTTAATTTGTTTTCTTTTTTTTCCTTTTTTTCTTTTTGTGGGCTTTCCCCAAGAAGAGATGCTTACTCATCAACTTACCTTCCAATCCTCAGATGACTCATCCCTCCCACTTTCAAAGAAAGAAAGAAAGAAAGAAAGAAAGAAAGAAAGAAAGAAAGAAAGAAAGAAAGAAAGAAAAAAAACCTCCTGACCGGAGCAATATGACCCAGCTGCATTGACGTGGTGGATGAGTTCTTGCTGGGTGTAAAGTTGGCCCCCTGACACCAACAAAATGCTTGCAAGTGGATTTTGTTGGCTCCAGGCACTCCAGATGGGGGTTCCCCTTCCTGGAAATGGCTGATGGAACCGCTGACCTCATGCCAAGAAGATATACATCAAGCTCTTTGATGTCTTGCTTTCCTTCAGTGTTCCCCTGTTCCCTCACTGAGTAAATGGATGCCAGGAACAAAATCCTGCTTTGCAAAATAAAAGGGCAAAAAGAGAAGCAGAAAGCAATACCAGGTGGGGCTAGACAGGGAGAAGAGGTGCAGCTTGGAGCCTCCATTGCTTCAGTCAATGCAATTAAGGGATAGGCTGGAGACGATGTTGACTGAAGATTAAAAATAGAGCTCCAATTAATTGGAGCCAGCCATCTGGACTCATCTGCCAACCCCCTTGGGATCTGGCTGGTTAGCCTAGCGCTTGTTTTGGCCTTCTTGCATTGCCGACAGCTCATCCTTGCTGTCTGAGGAAGAGACCAGGACAAGGAGCAATGGATTCAAGCTGCAGGAAAGGAGATTCCACCTGAACCTCAGGAAGAACTTCCTGACAGTCAGGACTGTCCGGCAGTGGAATCGGCTGCCTTGGAGTGTGGTGGAGTCTCCTTCCTTGGAGGTTTTTAAGCAGAGGCTTGATGGCCATCTGTTGGGATTGATTTGAGGGTGTTCCTGCATGGCAGGGGGTTGGACTGGATGGCCTGTGTGGTCTCTTCCAACTCTGAATTTCCATGATTCATCCACATGTTCTGCCTACACCGGAAGATGCAGAGCAATGAGGACTAGTAGAGGGGAGAGGCAACCAAGTTCTGTGGCCCTGGCAAGCAGGGTGCAACAGGCTGATGAGCTCAGCCCCTTCCTGCCAGCAAGCTACTGCATGAGGAGCAAAGGGTGGGACTTCTGCAGGGTCCCGTTGCAACTCTTTGGGCATTTCCACACTAGGCTGTTATAGCACTATTATTCCACTTTCAGCATCCCATGGAATCCTTGAGTTTGCACTTTGGGGGGGGGGCTCAAAAACCTTAAAAGCCCCTCTCTAAACAGCAAACCCCAGGGTTCCATAGGATGTTGAAAGTGGAGTAATAGTGCTATAACAGTGGCCATTTCCTCACTAGACTATTGCAGCACGATGATGCGACTTGCAACCTTCTATGGAATCCTGGGGTTTGCAGTTTTGGGAGGGGCTGGGCGGCCCCTCCCAAAACTGCAAACCCCAGGATTCCATAGGAAGTTGAAAGTGGAATCATCGCGCTACAACAGTCTAGTGCGGAAATGGCCAGTGTAGTGCAGAAATGGCCTTTGTCACACTCACTCACTGGAGGGAGGAGGCTGGTCAGGTCGTCCTTTAGCACCCCACTCACCAGCACCACAGAACTCTGCTGCTCAATGCAGCTGACTGACTTTTAAAGTGATCTTGATCGGGGTCCTGAACAATAGATGAAGGGCCTTTCCACATTATCCTGTTATAGCGCTATTATTCCAGTTTCAACCTGCTGTGGAGTTTTGGAGTTTGTAGTTTCCTGAGGCCCAAGAACTCTCTGGCTGAGAATTCTGAATACCCCTCCCTAAACTGCAAACCCCAGGATTCAAAAGGATGTTGAAAGTGGAATAATAGCAGTGTAGTGCGGAAAGGCCCGAAGTGTAGCTACAACATCGTAGGGTTTCATACAGTGTAGCATCTCATCCATTGTTATTATTGCTAACAATGCACCATTTTCTAATATATTTTGAAAAGAAATCCTTTGACTCAAGCTCCTCCTCAATGGGCCCTAGAGACTACTTTTCCTGACATGAAAAATATAAACACACAGGTGAAAAGATTAATTATTTTAAATCGTCAGAAACACCCGTTGCCATGATACTGAGCAAGCAGTGGGTTTTGTTGTGAATTTCCCTTGCGCTACCTGAGTTATCGTAATTTGTTGTTTGTTGATCTTAGCTTACCGGATTCATGCTTCACGCAGACGCGAATTAGAAAAATGTGAGAAGGGGGTTGGTTTACACTTTAACATGAAACTCACTTATTCATGTTTCTTGAATTAATGTGCACACTGGAACACAGATTTTCTTCAGGTTTTGCGCTTCTTTGAATGTTAGAGTTCACTCCTTTGATTGAAAATGCACAAAGAAGAGTGTACACTTTGGAACACTACATGTAAAAAAAATATGATTGAGGAAACTGGTTGTCAAAAATGCATATCATAATGCCTGTGGATTTGGGTGCATGTTGCAAAGGCACACATCCTCTCTCCTTTATGACTGGACTTTTTAAAAAAATTGCAAATTGGTATAAGCAGGTAATGGTCTTAGAGGAATGTTATGCTTAGAGGAATGTTATGCTTGGAGGAATACAAACATTGCAGCTAGTGAAGTGTTTTGGTCTGACTCTTCTTGGTTAATATGAATTCGAGAATATCCATTAAATCCATAATTGAATGGTAAGTCAACACATAGGTTAAATCCCTAGATTCAATCTGTCTGCTCTAATGGGGGGAGCTATCAATAGGATTCAAGCCACTGATTCATCCCTCCATAATGTTAACAATTAATAGTGCCATCTCAGCTCAAAGAGAGACCAATTGCAAGAGCTTATGGAAAAGGTAGAGTACTTTTGCCTTTAGGTTAACATAATCTGCTATCCCTTAGCCAAGCACTCGAGCACAAACTTGGCATTTTCCAATGTTCCCTGGGAGAAGCTTGAATTCAACAGAGCATTGGGTGACCTAGGGTCTTTCTGCATTACACTATTATAGTGATATTATTCCACTTTCAACCTCCTGTGGAATTCTTGGGTTTGTAGTTTCCTGAGGCCAAAGAGCTCTCCGGCTGAGAATTGTAAAGGCCCTCCCCCCAATCTGCAAACCCCAGGATTCCATAGGAATAGTGAAATAGTAGAATAATAGCATCATAACAGTGGCCCTTTGCGCACCTTACCTCATCGCGGCAGTGGGGAGTGGCGCTCGCGCAAGCAGCCACTCGCGCGAGATGCTCACGACAGCCCTTTTTGCCTCCCGCATCGGCTTCCTTGTAGCATGACCGTCGCGCTAGTGCCCCTTCCTTCCTTCCGCAGCACAGTCTGGGAGCTGTAGGCTGTGCTGTGGGAAGGAAGCGTGACCGGGCCGGCTTACCAACACACCACACACAAGTAAGTGCGCGAGGGCACTGCGAGCATTGCACGAGCGCGCAGTATTTTCGGCTTAAAGCCAAAAATCAAAAAATGCGCGCGCACCCTGCTTTAGCCTCGTGAGCGTCACGCGAGTGGGAGTGCGCCATACAGAGCGACGCTCCCATTCGTGTGATGCTCAAGGGGCGCTTGCTCAAGAAAAAAAAGCATGCAAAAAGGGCCAGTGTAGTGCAGAAAGACCCCTGGTAAGCTGGCCCATACCCATCTTGGTGAGTTAGAACTGTGCTCTAAGAGCTTTATTTAATGGGATTTTATGCACTTCTCTAAGAGGACACTTAACACAGGCCTGCGGTAAGGCTTCTCTCGAACGAAAGTCTGGATACCGGATGCATTACAGAAACAGGGTTACAGTTTGTTGAAACCACCCAGACTTATTGAAATTCAGTGGCCATTCTAGTTGTAAAAACACACATCTTGCCTTTCCCCCCCTTTCTGTGAATGCTACGGGAGAGCCATTCATAAATATGAAAAGATGTATTGCTTCCATTACTGCTATTTATATCCTGAAAAATTTTCAACTTTAATGGATTCTTTTGTTGGTCTAATTTATATTTCTTCCTAATGCATTGAGACAACACTTATTTGATTTAATTGGCTGCCAAGATCGGCTGATGGTATGGTTGTAATTTATACTTTAAGGCACCAAAAAAAAAAAAAAAATGATCTGAGCCTATTGTTTGTTTGTAGCACAAGGAAATTCATCAAAGCAAGCAGGATTTTTTAATAGTTTCTCTCGTTAGAGTCTCTTAATTAGGTTTCTTCTGTTATTACATTAGGGGATCTGGAGGTGCCCCTGGTGAAAACTTCAAAACTACAATTAAATTAACTCAAATTTGAGAAGAAACCTTGAACTTCTCTTCAGTCGCTTCCCTCTTCGGCTCAATTTAATCTAGGTTTTAGACCCATTGTGTCCCTGGGGCTGTGGTTATCCTATAATTATATCCTTTAATTATAACAACAACACTGGTGGGGTGAGGAATCTAAAAACAAAGGTCAGGAGCCAATAAGCTTTCTTAAACACACCCAACAATTTGGCCTTTCCCAGAGAGATTTTTTGAAAAATGGTCTTTGAACTTCGGAGACTTATCCATCTCACATAGATAAATGATCCTCCTTGGTTTTAACCATAGCTTGGGGAAAAATACATTGGTGGGGAGGAGAGCTCTAAAAAAATGTATTGAGTCAGCATGGTATAGTGCTATAGTGAAAGTTAGACTACGGTACTGAGAGACCAGGGTTCAAATCTCTGCTTAGCCATGGAAACCCACTGGGTGATCTTGGGAAAGTCACAATCTCTCAGACTAAGAAGAAGGCCATGGCAAACCCCTTCGGAAGGGATCTTGCCAAGAAAATCTCGGAACAGAGTTGTTGTTGATAGGGTGACTTGGAGGTCTGTTGCCAATGCCGTACACCCCGATTCTGTGATGCAATATAGATATTATTTAATGGGCATAAATCACATACTTTCATGGCTGGAAAGCCATGCTGGCAAAGAGGACTGGCTGTCCACATGTAGAATCAGTTCAGAGGTGACCTCAGGTGTGGTCAGGTCATAAGCCTACTGAGGATTTGTAAGAAAAGTCAACTTAATGGTTTTGAAATAATCCTATCAATTGCCCAAACACAGAAAACAATAGCTAACACAACAGCAAGAGGAAGCAGCCAATGGATTGTCATCCTGTAACCCCTTCCTGCAGAAATTCCCCTTTGTTCCCTCACCTATCCAGACATTAAGGAGCTATCACATCCTCCATCAATATTTTGTCACCTAATACTAAGACCATTGGTCTACTCCAGATCCCCCCTTTTTTTTTACTCTACCAAAAAGCAATTAACACATTCTCCTTCAGGGTAGAAAAATGGTATTTACACCCTGGTTCCAAGCCCAATGATTTGTAGTACAAAAACTGCTTGTGAGAGAGTTGCGAATAAAATGCCAGTTTTGCACAGAGAGCTAATTTCCTGTTCATAAAACGTGGTTTTCGGCAGAGAAAATAGCTCTTCTATTCTATGCTTCTAAGATCCAAAAACAAAATTTCTGCACAGAAAATCCTATTTTCTGCACAAAAAGGAGGAGGGAATTTTCTGCAGAAAAAAATTTGGAGCTTCAAATATTCTCAAAAACTGCACAAATGTCACAGCATGGAAACTGGTTAAATGATTTGATTTTGCCCATAATAATACCATTTCTAGGCAGGGGATATTCCTATCATTTTTCTGCATGTCTACCTTGTGTTCCCTGTCCTGTTGGGCAGCAGTGTGGTACAATCTTGCTGTTATCTGCATTCACTAACAGAGATAACAGTGGAATGCCCCTTGCCATGCCTATATTCCCAATGGAAAGTGTGAAGGTGCTGGTTATGTTTGGAATTAAAAAGGGCAGACACTTTGCCTCCATATGCATGGGAAAAACATGAAATGCAACCTGAAGAGGGAGCAATTGTATGACGTCATGCACATGATATCATTCAGTCCACTGCTTTGACCCTGTGAGGTAATCTGGGTCCCAGAATTATTATAGCCCCCAATCTTAAACTATAGTCAATGTTAATTCTGATTTGTTTGAGTAAGGTATCTTAATAATCCATAATAATAATTATGCCAGACCCTGGAGCGTTTAATAATCCATAATAATCCACTCCCTCATGCCCAAGTTTCTCGTGGCCAGCCCTTGCTCAACGTTTTGTTTAGTTTTTTTTCTTTTCATTTTCAGTTTGTAAAGTAAAGAAGCTCCAGTCTGCCATTAACCAGAAACCCTTTTCACACTACACAGATCTAGCACTATGGTGCCATTTTAACTGCCATGGTTGCATCCTATGGAATCCTGGGATCTGCAGCCTGGTGAGGTGCCAGAGAGGTGACATTGGCTTGTTTTGAGCAAGTCATATTTAAAATTTGTTATTGCTTGTTTCATTGGATGAAGCATGAAGTCAGTGGTGGAGCTTGGAGGGTGTGTGAGGGGTGTGTAGCTATGGTGTGAGGGGTGGGGCCATGCTGCATGGGGCGTGCGGGGGCCTGGCTAAGGGCTGGGATGCCCAAAAAACATTGCCGCCTAGGGTGAATCCCCCCTGCCCCGCCTGTCGCTACATGACTGCATCAAGTTGTGGCTAATCAAAACTGGAAGCCAAAGAGCTTACCAACTCCTCATCATAGACAAAGAGTAACAGTGTTAACATTGAGCCCTGGGCCCTGTTTCACAGAGCTTCAGAGAAAAAGCAGGAATACATTTGCAAAGGGGAGTGAGTACTGGGCTCAGAAACATCTCCAAGGTCTCAAGGTCAGCAGTGGAAGGAAAGAAAATTCCCTGTTCCGAGCTTCCACCTGCAAAATATTGGACGTTCTGTCTTGCCTTGTCTTGGTTAGGGATTTCTGAAAGTCCTGAATCTTAGCAGGTGGCACCCCAAAACTTAGAATGCACTCAATCAGAGTATGGACTGTCCTTCCTATCCTCTGTCTTCAGACTCCTGGAAAAGAAAACAAGATGGCTGCCATTTGCCAGGAATGCTGGGAATCTCAGAAGTGTTGTTTACATAAATCCACAGATACAGGATGTTTCTGCACTACATGGGCCCTTTTCGCACAGCATTTGCCATGCGAAAGGGCCCCTTGGGCATCGTGTGAATGTGAGGAGCGGTCCACATGACGCACTCACAGTTGCACAACACTCCAGGGTCTGGCAGGCGCTGCTCGCACTCTTTTTCATTTTTGGCTTTGAGCCGAAAATGGTGCATGATCACGCATCACTCCAGAGCCCTATGCACACTTGCTGTGTGTGTGGAGCTCCTGAGCTGCGGCCTTTGCGCTTCCTGCCTCAGCGCACTGTGGAAAGAAGAGGCAGGGCTCGTGCATGAGTAGGTGGCCGCTGCAGAGCTGAAGGAACCAGGATGTGAGAGCCTCTCACTGGGGGCTGCTCACGCAATCCCTGCACTCCAGCTCCATTAAAAGGTGCGTTGCGGAAAGGGCCTTGGTTATAGTGCTATTATTCCACTTTGAACCTCCTGTGGAATTCTGGGGTTTGTAGTTTACTGAAGCCAAAGAGCTCTCCAGCTGAGAATTCTAAATGCCCCTCCCTCAACTGCAAACCCCAGGATTCCATAGGATGTTGGAAGTGGAATAACAGCACTGTAGCAGTTTAGTGCAGAAATGTCCATAGTCAGAAGATTTTCTATAGTCTCCAAACATGCAAATCCCCTTATCAGGTTAAAACTCTCTTTCATTTCTTTCATCTGGCCCATCCTTTCTGAGCTTTCCTTCATGAGGTTCACAAGGAGTTCAACATATATATATACGTTTTGAAATACACCAACTGTGATCAGACAGTGGTCCAGGCATGTCTTAGCCATCCAGTTCTACCTCCCTATCTCCAAAAAGGTCTTGGTCCCCTAAAGCAACCAGCGATCTGCTGTTCTGTCTTGTCTGCTTCTGCCAGGAGGTAATTTAGTGTGGCTACAATTCATCCGTCACCACAAGACAGGGCGTGGAGGCAACGTTCCCAAGTAAAGTCTCCTAAATCTACAGAGATTTAAAAGAAAATATCCTCCTCTGTTATGTGGACTTTGGTGACAGTTGTGGAGCAAAAAAAGAAAAAGGAGAAAAAGGGAACGGAGTGTGGCGGGGAGCTGAAAACTGTCTAATCCCATTTCGCTCCGGGCACCACCTCCTTCGCTTAGCATGCCAGGCAAAGCTTCTGCCAGAGGGAATTGGCTCCCACATCTGCTCTCGTTCGCTTCATCGTTTCACAGTAGCCACTCCCTCATGCCCAAGCTTCTTGTGGCCAGCCCTTGCTCAACGTTTTGTTTTGTTTTTTTCTTTTCTTTTTCAGTTTGTAAAGTAAAGAAGCTCCAGTCTGCCATGAACCAGGAACCCTTTTCACACTACACAGATCTAGCACTATGGTGCCATTTTAACTGCCATGGTTGCATCCTATGGAATCCTGGGATCTGCAGCCTGGTGCGGTGCCAGAGCACTCTGGCTGAGAATTCTAAATGCCGCTCACTAAAATGCCAGTCTCAGCATGCCGTAGGATGCTGTGATGGCAATTAAAGTGGAATATAGTGCTATAATTTTGTAGTGTGAAAGGGCCACAAGACACTAAGACCATTTCCGCCCTACACTGTTATAGTGGTATTATTCCATTTTCAACCTTCTGTGGAATTATGGAGTTTGTAGTTTCCTGAGGCCAAAGAGCTCTCTGGCTGAGAATTCTAAATGCTCTTCCTCCAACTGCAAACCCCAGGATTCCATAGGATGCTGGAAGTGGAATAATAGCACTATAACACTTTAGTGCAGAAATGGCCTAGGAGTGAGCTGAGGCTATTTTGTGAGCTTCCTGATCTTGTTCGTAAGAAGCAGAGTTGCACCCAAACTGGGTCCAATTTCACTGATATATAGGAACATCAATAGAGTCTTACGGGATTTGACCCAAGGGCTTTCTAGTCCACTTTTATATTCACCCCTTTACATCTACTTGCAGATGTTGTGCCCCCTTCTCAACATCATACTTCCCGTGTGCTATCTTATGCCTCTCTTTCACAGGACCCTGGAGGCACACATGCCCTCTGCTTTAATTGTGAATTATCACACTTTCTGCCTCCTCACGTCACTTCCCTCTCCCTTGTCACCTGAGAAACCTCCTCATGCTCATAGAATCAAGTTCAAGTTCAAGTTCAAGTTTATTGCATTTTAGCAGCCAGCCATTGCACAAAATGAAGGAATAAAATCAGATTAAAATGAGAAAGAATAATCCAGCCAATATACATATAATACATAATCAACAATAAATAAATCACTTTCCATACCCCTCCTTGTTCTTTATAGCACGTAATTGTAAGGCCCTAACAAGAAATTTAGATGTTCTGAAAGACACATATTTCACAGTATCAGATAGCAGAACATAGAATCATAGAATCATAGAGTCAGAAGAGACCACAATGGCCATTGAGTCCAGTGGATTGAACAAAGCACATTTATCGCCCTGTCTGAAGCCTGCCCCAAATCTTGTTTGAGTCCCATTTCATAGGTAGCTGCTGCAATAGCCACTGTTTTTGTTCTTTGCAGAACTTAAACAGGCATTTTGTTCTTTGCAGAACTTAAACATGGGATGAGATGACCCAGTTGCCTAGGCAACACAAAGACTCTTGTCTTCCGGCATTGTGCTCTCCAGCATGATGTCAGAAGTTCAGGGATATCACCATCCTATTTTCTAGTTGTCCGTTTCACCCTACAAGACAAGATTAACCTCAATCCAACCCCGAATTTACCTGATTTTCCCTAATCTCAGAAGCACAGCAAGGTTGGACCTGGTCAGATATACTCAAGTTGGATCGGGAGATCTGGATGTTCCAGAGAAGACAGTAGTCAAACATCTCACTCAAGACAGTAGTCAAACATCTCACTCAAGATACCCCCACCTCCATTGCAAGGCGACCTTTGAATGGTCACAAAGTCCCAGAGATTTCATCCCGTCCAACACTTCACAAACAAAAACCAAGACATGAGTGGCCAAGTAACATCAGAGTGTGGCCAAGAAGGCAAATGTTATTAGTGAGGAAGAACACACAAGTTGCTTCAGTTTGCTTTCACCTTACACAACAAGGAAGGGTAAGATTCCACCCAGCTTCGCCTCGCCCTCTTCTCCTGACATCTTGGAGACCCCATGAATCCATTGCTGACCTTTGTGAAGGAAGGCTCAAAGATTCAGTTGTTACCCCCTCTTCCAGCAACTTTCTCAAGCTTTGGCCTAAGATGTAATGGTTTCTTGTCATTCTTCACATCCAAGCTTGGTCCTTAAAAGCACTGTATAAAAAAAACAGACTAAATAACAAATGAATGCCTGGCAACCCTGGAAATAACATTTTGATTTTCTCAAAATGCAGACACAGGAAGTATTTTCACCTGCAAACTCACTAGCTTTTTTGTTTGATTATTTGTTGATCGTTTACATAGCCTCACAATCTTCTTTGGCACTTTTAGAGTCTCTCTCTTTGTATTGTTTTTCACCCATTGCATCAGATATTTTCTCTCCTGAGACTCTGATGCAATGCTGAGAAAACTGTGCACTGAGCGAGTCTATTATGTGTGAGCAAACAGAGGGTGACATCATTGCTGCCTTGACACACACATCTAACACGGGGTGGAAATCTTGCAGCTCTCTAGATGCTGTGGGACTGCAGCTCCCAGCATACCTCACCATTGGTTGGGAAGGTTGGGAGATACAGTCTAATCACAACAGGCTACATGATTTCCAACTGGAACTTCCAGGCTGAATATGGGACAAGATTTCAGTTGTTGCAATATTTAGCAGATACTCGATGAGGAAAACTTCCAATGATATAGCATCAGGTGGAACTGAGGCAACTGTCCTCCCTCACCCATCAAAAGCACATCTTTTAGCACCTTCCTCTATCCCATGGCTGTTTATTGGTTGATGGAAAGCAGGGGAACACAGAACCAAGGAAAGTGTACAGGTCCATTCCTAGAGCTAAATGCTCAGCAACAGCCATTCTCTGCAATAACCTTCCTCCCATCTGCTGGGAGCCCTCAGGAAATCCTAGAAGATGATGCCATAGCAGTGTTTCCAGCTACAGAGATGGTCTTAAGACTGAGAAAGGCACCGACTACCTTTTTAATGGATATTAAGTAAATTTTAAAAAACTTTTTTAGCCTTTGAAAATCCAGCATAGATCTTCTTGTGTTCATTTCACCCCTGTGCATTCCCCTAAAAAAACACTTTTAGTTCCACATATTCTTCATAGAAAACAACTATCTTCGATGCATAAAAGAATATTTCTGAACATAAATACTTTTTTTTCCTCTGAAGAAAAACTATTTCTTGAACAGAAAACACTGTAACTGGGGACTTATGCTATGCCAGTTTTGAACATAGTTACCGTATATGCAGAAAACAGGATGTATAAAATATTTCTGCACAGAAATCCGCACAGACACAAAACCCACGAGTGAATTTTGTGTATAATTGAACTTCTTAAGCTTAAACTTATCAAGCTTCAAAATCAGCTTGGTTTTCAAAGATGTGTACATAGTGGTGAGAAAAGTACTCATTGCTTTGTTTGAGAAGAAAATTAGTGAAGAATTCCTTCCTTAGGTGTTAACTGGTGTTGAAATGGAACTGATGAAATTGTGGAAATGCCTGGGAAAATGTTACCATGTCATCATCAACACCACTTGCTTGAAAATGATGATGTGTGCATGTGAGATGCATCTTGAATCTCGAGAAACTCGTTCTTCGCGAGGCTATCTGGTGAAACTGATTAGCTGAAATCCAAGATAAAAAAAAAAATTACCAAACACACTAATGGATCTACAATTAGAAATTTAGCAGGGAAGACAGCTCCTCTCTGACAAAGGCATGAGATTTGATTCCCCCACTCCAAACACCTTACCCTGAAATAACTGTGAAGAAGAAATTGCAGCTTGCGCAGCGCAGTACAGAGAGTGTTTCATTACCAAAGAACAGACAAGTCATAACAAGATCCCACAATCCTTCCGCTTTGTATAGCAAAAGTCCAAAGTTTAGTTTCATGACTTAGAAAGACCAGGGGTGGGCAGCTGCAGATGGGATGGGGGACGATTTTCAGACCTGCTCCCCTCCTTGCAGGTTGTATTGGCATGTCAACCCGCACACCCACAACCTGTAATTTTTTTCTGGGTGATTTTTCAACCCACCCCCCAACAGGATGTAAGTAACATTATGTCCAGTTTCAATTTGTGCTGATTTTCAGCTGATAGGGAGTATAGCCGCAGGCGGAGAGGACTGGAAGGTACTGGAATTCTCTCTCTCTTATTTTTTTCCTAAACATGTAGCCTTTATTAGCATTTTTGACTTAATACTTTTCAATTTTGTGCATATTCAGCCCAGGCATGACTAAATGCTCCATGCATTAGGAGTAACTGAGGAGAGCTGCGATTTGTAATGGTTTCCAAATATTACAGATCTTAGGCTTCTTAGGCTTCAGATCTTAGATCAGCACAAAAATGTTACAAATAATAAAAAAAAAATCACAATATAAAATAGCAGCTCTCTATCCTGGCATTCTTCTGAGCTTTGGGAGAGGTTGGAGACGGGGAAGCAAAATCATTCCATTTTCCAATAATTCAGACAATGAAGATCTGGTTACTCTGAGCTCCTGGGAGAAGGAAAAGGGGATGCACTCTATATGAGGGTAGTCCCTTATTTCTGTCTCCCAAACCAGCTGCTCCTCTATGGTCTAAACCATCTCCCTCTTCCCTTACTTTCCTACTGGTATGTTAAAGTTGCAGTTATCCTGTGAAGGGCCTGGGACCTCCTAGACAATGGGAGGGTGTAAAATTGCACATCTGGAACTATGCAGATATGTAAAAATTAGACAATATTGTGTGTGTGTGTGTGTGTGTGTGTATTCCTTAAGTGGCACAATTTGCATCAATCTTTCCATTCAATATGCATGCCATATATTCTGTCTTTGTAGTTTTGAGGCAAGAATTGTGTGTTCCCTGCCTTCAAATTGTTTCTGACCTATGGCAATCCTAAACCGAACCTATAATGGGGTTTTCTGAGGATGAGAGTGTGTGACACACCCAAGGTCACCCAGTGAGTTTCCATGGCTTAGCGGGAAATTGAATCCTGGTTTCCAAGGTTTCAGTCCAATGTTCAAACCATGACAGCACAGTGGATCTCAAGGCAAGAACTGCCCTGTAGAATTCAGAACAGCATGCAGGTGGCATTCTGATCCACTGTCTTGAACAAAGTGTGCCTTTTGGAACGGTGCGTATAAAAACATGTGTGCATTTCAAATGCACACAAAATTCTTCTTAAAAATGTTTTGGTCAATGGAGGGAAGGGGATACACTCAAGTTGTGCATACAACTCAAAACTCTAAAACATCTGAGAAAAAAAATAAGCAAAGAAAGGGATGGATCTGGGCATTGCTAGTTGCTTCTGTGAGTGAGACAATGAATCCAACTTGGATTTTAATCTGGGTTTTTTTAAAAAAAGTTATCCATGGTCATGAATCACTACCTTGATTAACTCCTTTCAACTTTGAACTAATATCTAAACCGGGTTCACCAGGGCCACTGGATTGAACTCATTCTGTAAAAACAACAGCGGAATTGGGCATAGAGAAAGCACGGAGGTAGGAAATGGTGAATGTCCATAGATGCAGACCTTACAGATATGCATACTCCAAGATGAAGGAAGATCAGTTGGATACTAGTGCCCATTCTCAACCAGTTTAAACCTAGCAGCCAGAATCTTGTTTTGGTGAATTACAATGGACTTATGCCATTGTAACTAACTTTTTGGTTGTTGTAGAGGTTGGGATTTTTTTTTTTCAGACCATGCAACAACCAGATTCCCCTAAAATACACTTCTGAAGCAATGCTGTCCCCAAAACACAGCCATTTCTGTGTCACTGGAGAGCACAGCTATTTTCTTATAGCTGAATGCACTGCAACAAGCATCCGCTGGTATCCCTGGGGGGTCCTTGGGAAGTCCCAGCAGAAGCTGTCTTTCTGTCACATCCAGTTACAGGAAAATACCTAGACACATTTCCACTAATCCCCCTGTTCTCCAACAATATAGGAATGGACATGTTGAAAGGGCTGCATCATTTGAAAAGTGGGCTCAGAGGAGAGGGGCAATAACATAAGAAGAGCTACCGATGGAGATAGGGCCCTGTGGCATACTTATACCTCCTGATGTGGAATTCCAGCCAGCATTTCATTTTCTCATCATCCTCTTTCTTCAGTCTGATAGCCAACAATCTACCTATGACTTTCTCACTTTTTCCTACAGTTGTTTTTGATGTAGGACATTCTTTGTGTACAAAGCAGACTTTTTCATCTCACTGTGAACTCTTGACGTTGCAACAGTGATGGGTCACCCAATTACCTTTTTTTTCTCTTTGCTATATCATCTGCATATCCACAGAAGATTGGTCAGACAGCTTCTGCAGGTTTCAAAACAAAGTATGTGCTTCTGACCCAATTATGCACGGTTTATTTCGCTCTGTAAAATTTGCATCTTTTCTCTGTGTTGGTTTTAGAAATTGTTTTGTTGCAAAGGTTAGCTAACGACTTGCAGCTTTAACACTTCTCAAATGTAATTTATTAAAATAATAGGACACCGTAAATTTTTAGCATCCAGGGCTAATTTATTCTCTGTCCTCTTCTTTTTCATATTTTACATAACATCATTGCCAATAGAGAAGAGAATATATTGTTATTTTAATCATTATGTGCCGAACATATAATTTTTTCAGGGGGAATTTATTTTTAATGGAGGCTAGATCACAGGAGAGCAATTATGTTAGATAGCGTGGACGATACAGTATTATTTAAAATACACTTTCAGGTCAGCTTCTTTTACTTATCTAATTTATCAACAGTTTGGGGCTAGTAGTTTCAATAATTGTATTAGCATAATACCTGGGTATGTAATTGCTTTTTGATTTCCTCCATTCTAATCTCAACATCGGACTGTTAGCTTGGTGCAAAGTTCATATTTGTGTCTGCTTGAAGATGGTGAAATATAGATCACATTTGCAGGGAACTGGTGAGTGATTTTCATATTTCTTTAAGACCAGGCAATGAAGATATGTTGAAAGGTGGAGGTGCTTGACTGGTAGGGCCCATATTTATGTGAAATTCTTCCTAATACTATCATTCATTCCTAAACCTGCTGCTATGATATAGTAGTTAAGTAGTTGAGAGTGCAGTGTGGTTGTTGAACCCAAGGATATCTGAGTTCAGATCTATTGTATCAGTATGTATGAAATGTAGCAGCTTCTTGGGATATCAGAATCATAGAGCTGGAAGAGACCACAAGGTCAATGCAGTCCAGCTCCCTGCCATGCAGAAATACACCATCAAACCATTTCCAACAGATGGACATCCAACCTCTGTTTCAAAACCTCCAATGAAGGAGATTCCACCATGCTCTGAGGCAGCATATTCTACTGCCAAACAGCTCTGAATGCCAGGAAATTCTTTCTAATGTTTAGGTAGAATCTCTTTTTCTATAGTTTGAAGCATTGCTCCATGTCCTAGTCTGTGAAGCAGCAGAAAACACGCTTGCCCCGTCTTCCCTATGGCATCTTTTCAAATATTTAAACAAGTCATCTTTTCATTTTCTCTTCTCCAGGCTAAACATACCCAGCTCCCTAAGCCGTTCCTCATACAGCATGGTTTCCAGGCTTTCTACAATTTGGGTCACCCTCCTCTGGACACATTCCAGCTTGGCAATATCTTTCTTGAACTGCAGTGCCCAGAACTGGACATAAAATTCCAGGTGGGGTCTGACCAAAGCACTATCACTTCCCTTGACCTAGACACTCTACTCCTATTTCAAGTATCTGGAGGTGGTCTGTGCCTACAGTCATACCTCAGTTAACAAAGCCTGTGACTGCACAGCTCCTTTTTACAATGGCTTTTCATGCCACATCACCTTCCCATTTCATGTTCCAGCTGGAAGCTTCTTTTAGCAGCATTGGAACTGGAAGGTTGATGAAAGACAGTGGGAGAAATACTGACTTTAAATATCATGTTGCAGTAATGTGTCTGCAGTAAACAACACCATAAACAAGCTCAAGTTGGGCAAGACAAGATTTTGTTGTAATTGATCTTAACTGTAGCTGCGTAAGAAACTACAGATAATTCGTCCATGCAGTCCCCCTCCAATTCCCCTCTGGAGCTCCCCCTCCCATTCCCTCCCAGAAGGAAGAAAGAGACAAGGTAAGGGGCTTACCGGTATTTTCCCCTCCGATGGAGAAGAACTGAGTTTTGGTGTTCTAGATACTTCCGGCCACTATCTTGAGAAAGGAAATTCCTCCGAGAGAGGAGGAGTGGGAGCAAGACAGCACCTGACCAATCAGTGGCCATTACACAGCAGAATGTATAGCTACATAACAGAGAGGACATGACTCCAGCAGTGGGGTGTGTGTGTCTTTGCTCAAAAAGGAAAAAAAGTCCATTTTAAACACAAGCCTTCCAAGCCTGGGGCAAGGAATCTCACTCACTCAAATTTCTCACTCCTTTCTGCATGTACCATGTACTTTGGGGGAAAAAAGTCACTTCTAGCTCGTCAAATCAGTTGCAGCTCACATATACAGAAAAACGTGATTGCTCATCCAACACTTTATTTCTTCAGCAAAAATAGCTTGTCCAAGATAAGCTTGGGCAATATGGTGTCTGTTTATACAGCATGCAAATACAAGTACAATAACAGGATCACCAAGCCAAGTTGCTCATCTTTTGAAACAGATGGATATACTTATAATGAGAATGAGATCTGGAAAAGAAATAAGATTTGGAAAAGTCAGAGATTGATAAGCTATAATGAACTTCATATAAAAATTTAGATACAGAGAAGCAATGCCGCGATGTTTTAGTTGTTTTCTTGCGCTCTTCTTTTTTGCCTTTGTTGTTTTATTCTTGGTTGAAATGTGATGTTGTTCAGTATTGTTGTTGGATTAGAGTAAAATGAAGTAAACATAATTTTAAAAAACAAGAAGAGTTTGCCGGCCTCTTTTACTGCCAATTGCATATATTGTCTACTTTAAATGTTGTGGGTGTGTTCATTCATGCACATGCATCTTACACACCTTGGAGATCTGATATTTCATTGGTGTGGATAATCCTTCATCAGTGCAGTTAATGTAGTACAGACTGTATTGTCATAGTGTTCACAGTTACTGTGGCCAGCTCATCATCTGGTGGACAAAGATCTGTTGATAATTCCCCCTGTACCTAGCCAGGCTGGTCCTAGGAATGTAATTCTCCACAAAGTTTCTTCTCAAAGATAAAACAATGCATAATTCCCACAAATTTCTTCCCAATGTGAGGAAGTCTTCAAAAACCGCAGAGTTTTCAAAGGCTGTTTGCGATTTAGAATTCATTCTGTGCAAAATTTTCACATGGTTGTTTTGCAAAGAAAATGGAATTTTCTGCCCTGGAAACAGGATTTTCTCTGTGGAAAACAGTATTTAAATACAGAAATATTAATTTCTGCACAGAGAATACTGTTTTCTGTGCAGGAAAAAAAAATCCTGTAATTTGGGATTTGTTCTGTGCAAAATTCACATGTGGTTGTTTTGTGCAGAAAGCAGAATTTTCTGCATGGTAATAAGCATTTTCTGCATGGAAAATAATATTTCAGTGAAAGAGTCAGTCTGTCGAAAGTTTATCCCATTTCGCTTTCACTGCTAACCCCTTAATCCAGTGTTGCTGTGTTGCTGTGTGCCTTTAAGTCATTTCTGACTTATGGAGGCCCTTGTCCTGAGCTCTGCAGCCCACCAAGGTTCCTCAGCTTCCTAATTAGCAAGATAACAGCAGCTCCACAAAACAGGCTTGGGGCCAAAGTAAACTCTCAGTAAAACACAACAGCACTCCAGAAAGGGAATAGTCCAAAAAGTGAAACTGATAATCTGAGTGAAGTATCAAGATCCAAGGTACAAAGCGCACAGGTAGCAAGAATCACCACAGTTTTCACCACCAATAGCATCAGTAGTTTCCAGCAACCTTCTGTTATTGAGGCCTCTGATTATATAGTCTCAGCATCCTGGTCAGCTGTGTCCTAATTAATGAGCCCTTCCCATATAAGCACTGCCCAAGGCCTGGCCTCTCTCTTTACCTTCTGCACTGGTTGCCGAAAGGGCTGCCTTTCCATGTTTCTGAGGTGTGGCTGCTAGGAAGGGACCTGTCTGGGTCCCGGGGCAAGGGTAATGACACCCCTAAGGAGAACCTAACACAAGATTTTCTGGGGCTGAGAGGGTGTCACATGCCCAAGGCCACCCAGTGGGTTTCCATGGCCGTGTGGGGAATTGAACCATGGTCTCTAGAGCCCAATGCTCAAAGCACTCCACCCTTTGAAATTCTCAGCTCCTTTGTGGATTTGTACAGATCCCCTCCTCCTTCCCTTGTTCCAATCTCAAGTCTGCCACTGGAGACCATTTTCTTCTGGCAGGAGAGAAAATGAGATCATCTGCTGGTATAAATCTGCATAGCTGCAATGAAATCAATAGAGCTGCACCAAGTTTATACCCCAGTTGATTACCTTGGCCATTATCCTGTGTCTAGGCTATCTATTGGCAGTTGCTGTTTCCTAGTTGTCCTGTTAGCTCAGTGGCAAATTACTGTTTGAATCCTGGCCTGGGGCCCTAATATTTAATGGTTTGACATTCACAATGAACATTGCAGCCATGTATCAATTACTATACAATTAGCAGCTGAATTGCTGCTTGATGCAAATATAAGTAGTAATGTTTGTCTGCTCATTCTTTTTCTTCTTCTTCTTCTTTTTAAAAAATGTTCCAACAGAGAGAGGATGTTTGGGACACACTGAGAACTTGGCATTGTGTTTAGTGCTTTTCTGAGCGCCTCTAGAAAAGACGACAAAGTGTCCCACCAGGTAAATTAAATGTCTAGGCCTTGTCTTTGTCACTGAATGGAATGCATTAGGTTGTACGTGTCTGCATTAAGAGATATGCAGTTTCTTTTGAAGACCGAATCCCATCGGGAAAAAGCTAAGAACCTCCTCCTTCTACTGATTCTGAATGCTTCCGGAAGGTATAAAGGCCACCCGGTCGATGCAAATGAAATTAGAGATGATCCATTTATTGAAAGCTGGCTAGATGACCTGAAGCAGCATTGTGATCACAACACATTGTTCACAAATTCCATCCCCGTGGCTCACTGGAGGCCAGTAGTGGAGGCAATGACATTCCTGTAAGAGTAAGAATGGAACACACCAGTGGATTCCAGTAGCTGGTAGCATGAACAGCTGTCACAAGCAGCATGAGGTTTCTAATCCACAGCTGATACAGGAAGCTGGAAGTTTCTCCCTTTTCCAAAGCAACTTTTAGGCCTACCGTTTGAACGAGAGAAACATTTTAAAAATAAATAAATCAACTGTGCATTCTATAGTGTTTTTTGTTTGTACGGTGATCCTTCTGCTCATTCCTTTTTTAAAAAATTTTTTCGAACCAGGGTTTCCAATTAATATGTGTTCATTGGAATATATACTAATGTTATTTTATTCTTCTGATTATTTTAGATTTTAGAAGAACTGGCTGACATTCTGCTTGGGGTTTCTGTTTTCAAAAATGGCCTTATGTGTGAACAACATTGAATTCAGTACTTTGGCAGTTTCCATATTGACCTGGGGTTGTCGTGATATTCCAATGTACAGACATCTGTTGCGGAAAGGTAGCTGTTGGAGTGACGAATGTGTAATCGGGATGCCTAATGCGCATCAGAAGTTCCTTATGTACAGTGACCAGTGCTCATCAGAAGTGTCTGGTGCACATCAGAAATGCATAATGCGCATCTTTGCCATTCAATAACAGAGGCAATTTCCACACTAGACTTGGCCCCTCCCTTAACTGCAAACCCCAGGATTCCATAGAATATTGAAAGTGGAATAATAGCACTATAACAGTCTAGTGCAGAAATGGCCAGAGTTTCAGTTATATTTCTACAATTATATTTCAATTGTATTTTCACAGTGTAGTTACAGTCATAGAGTTACAAAACATATTTTTTCAGGATCTCTTTGGGCTTTCATTCAGCTCATTCCTCTTAGCCAAGGGGCAAAAAATATCCTATGGTTTCTTTGCACGTCAATTGTTCCAGCCATTACAAGCAAAGGGAGATAAATGCTTGTCAGAGTTCACCTCTTGGTTGTCTGTGTCTAGATGCTGCCTAGCTCTCTAAGCCACTCTTTGTGGACCTTGGGAAAAGAAAAAAAAAGAATTTTTAAAAGATATATAGCCTTTCTGTGAGCTTTAATCTAGACAGGTTTACAATAAGCTTTGAAGCTGATGTGCATACATCTCAGCCCCAGTCCCTGACTGGAAACCACACGGTCAATTTGGTCCTGCTTAGATTAAAGCTCACAAAAGGTTACCAGCCTCTAAAAGTTTCATTTTTTTCCTTGCTGAGGTTCACGCACACACAAAAAAGAATGTGTGGTATAGCTGTAGGCTGCAATTCAGTGCATATTTATTTGGGAATAAGCTCCATTGAACACAGTGGGACACACTTCTAAGTAAATGTTCTTAGCAGTAGGCTACAGGAAAGCTGAAGAATCAGAAAGTTTGGGCAGTATCCACAATGATGGCAGTCAGTTCTCAAAAGGATTGGTCTTTCTTAGAGAAGAAACTCTGTAAGAAGAAACTTGGATAGAACTTGGACAGATGCAGAGCTATGGGGTAGCTCATTTTTCCAACAGATTACTGTGGTAAATAGTAACCTTTTGTGGTCATGAGATGAAATGGGTCTACTTTTTGCCTGTAACAACCATACCTGTTACTTAATACTTTTTTTTAATGGAAGAAGGACCCTCTCCACAGGATGACACTCTCACGCATTGTCTTATCACAGTTCCGGCAGCACTTCTGCTGGGATGGGAGTGTGTCCCCAACACTCCTCTCCACACGTGGCTGCTGCCTGCAGGAGGGAGCATGAGGGACACACTCCTTCCTTCCTCCCTGCAGCCAGTCTTCTTCCCATGTTGTAGTGGATAAGGAAGGGCGTCATTGCGCTTCTGGCCTTCTGTATTGCTGGCTGCTACAGAAGGCTCATGCGATCAGGAGTTTTTCCATCAATGATATAGCCTGTGATCATGCTGGCTGGAGATGTGAGAAGTGTGGGATCGCAATGACGTCATGCAGAAATGTCGTGGTGCTGTCTCTCTCACCTTCCCAATGCCGGGAGGACACCATCCTGAGGAAAGGGCCCAAGACTGGCTGTCTGTCTGTTATACATAGAATGATACAATCATGGAATCAGAGAGTGCAAAGGGACTTCACAGGCCATTGAATCAAATCCCTAGAGCTCAATGCAGGAACTCCAACTAAAGTATCTCCAGCAAGTAGCTCTCAAACCTTCAGAGAAAGAGACCTCCTCACCTTTCTAGGTAATTATCTTCTGAGGCAGCAGTGAATGCACTTTTCTCTGTGACAACCTTTTAGATATTTAAAGAGTGCTATCAGGTCATCCCCCTGTCTTTTCTTCATCAGGCTGAACGTACCTAACTTCTTCAACCTTTCCTCATATTTTTGTTCTCCATATCTTTTATCATCCTTGTTGTCTTTCTCTGAACCCAATCCAACTTGTCTATATCTTTGTCATGCCTTTATCCCGGGAACCCGCCAGTACTCTTCCCAACAGCTGCACCCCGGAGACATGAAAGGAATAATACTTACAGCAGCCAGTGTAAATGGAAGAAGGAGAGCCCAAGCATCTTGGACTGTTTATATACTCAGGACTCACTGATGAGTCCAACAGCTGGGTAAGACTCAGAGCCTATATAAAGGGAGACCAGAAAAGGAGGAAGTGTTGCAGCCAACTGATCCTATTGGTGGAAGCAGCCCAGCTTATACTCAGATTCCTTGCTCGTACTCCTAGAATCCTTGACCTTTGCCTCATCTACAGATGTTGCCACTGGACTTTCTTTCTCTGGATTACTGTGAACTTGGTCTGTCTGTCTGGATTTATTGTGAACTTGGACTGCAAAATGACTAAGACAAACTTTGCTTGCTGATAACAGGTTAATTACGCAGCTGTAAGCATTGGCTGGCTGAGGGCACAGGACAGCTTTTTATATTGTATTTATGTAGTGACTCAGTTTAAGCAGTGGTATGGGGAAGAGGAAGGCTCATATGAGTGTCTGCCTCTAGTGTATCCAAAAAGGATGTTTTGCAGCGTCCTTTGAATTTTTTCTCAGAATTTCCAAAGTGTAATATCTGATTTAGACACTTGGGGGGAACCAGAGAACATTTTCACACTAACATACATAGTATGCACACATTTATTCATGTAAACACAGAAACAGACTTGAAAAAAATAATAATGAAGAAGTAAATATAGGGCCAGTTTTCCTATCATAACTGTCTTTTCCACCAGATTTTGCCTCAAGTGAAACTTCTAGGCATTTTTCCTCCCCTTTTATCTTCATTACATTTTTTTTTTTTTTGTAACACACTTTACAGATTTTTCAAACTGCATTACTCTAGGGAGAAAAGTTTCATACCAGTAAGGAATCAATCTACTTTATAAGATCAATACATAGAACGCACATTCAGACAGCCACTAATACAAAAAAGAACAATAACTGAGCAATGGAGGGAACAAATAGTTTTGCCCATTTGTTTCGTGTGTACTCTATTTCAAGGTGAATTTTGATGTTCCTGTGCTATAGAAGAAAGCAGAAGGGTAGGTAGCTTGAAATGAAAACCATGACTTTGGAGAAGAGGTTTCTGCTGGTAGTGTGGCAGAGAGAAAGAATGAATGCCCCCCTTCCCACTATTGTCCCATACATTTGAGGTTGCTCAGGCTTTCTAGAAGTGTATAAGAAAAGAATGCATATCAATTGGATTTGCACAGTCAACACTGTTATTGGACGGAATTCAGGAGTAGTTTGGATCCTTAGTAGAGTGTGCAACCCACTTTGTCGGGTTCAGCACTTGCAGATTTTATTATCCAAGGGTTATTTTGTTTTATTTATTTGAATTATTTTTGAAAATCTTACTTCCATGGAAAAAAATATGTTTCTCTAGGAATCTCTGGGTCCTCCAGCACAATTCTGTGGCCCATTTTTGCTGAAATTCACCATAGAGTCACACTGGAGGAGTTAAGATTCCTAGAGAGAACTCTTATCTAGGCATTGATAGGTCCTCCAGCACTACTCTATGGTCCAACTTCTGCCATAAGTTGTGCTGGATGGAGAGGACATCAGCCAGCATCTGTTGGACTTAATCCCCTACCTGCTGCCATTGTCTTTTCCTTGTGTATTTTCAGACTATAAGAACATTTTCAGATTGTAAGACTGTGGGCAGGGAAGTGTCAAATTAACAACTGCAAACTGTTCATATACCAGTACACTGATGGCACTATATTAACAACAACATGAAACAATATTTTCTGTGCAAAACTCACAGTGTCTCATGAATGAAATGCAATTTCTGCATAAAATCGGTATTGTGTGCATGAATGTGTGCAGAAAAAGATCTGCATTTTTTTAATGTGGAGCATAAATTCAACAAAAGACTTTCCAAGTGTGAAGAATCTTCATGGCTGCTCTATGCTTCTCACATGGGTTTCCGAAGCATCAGGAATAGACCGTGTGAGCATGCTGTTGCAAGCAGAGCTCAAAAAGTTACTTAGAAGAATTAAGGAGGAGAATTAGTATAATGATTTTCTGGAGCCATCCATAATGGAGCAATACTAAAATGAAAACATTAAATATCATATAATAACAAAGTCAGAACCATCCAGGGCTTAGCATCTCCATTTTCGAAGTCTAGTTGTGAAAGTTGAACAACGAAAAAAGCTATCTGAAAGGAAATAAAAACATTTCAAATGTAATTCTGTGGACTTCTAAGAAGACAAATAAATGGGTCTTAGAGCAAACCAAGTCTGAACACTCCCTCAGAGCCCAGATGACTAAGCTAAGGCTATTGTACTTTGGACAAATCATGAGAAAACATGAGTAATTGCAAAGACAATAATGCTTGGAAATGTCAGAGACAATAGGGAAAGAAGCAAACCATACTATGCATGGAAGAAAGGAGTTCTGAAGTCACCAATAAGGCCTTCTTCTTCGTACCTACCAAAACTAACTGGGAAGATGGTGAAACTGAGACTAGGGCCTCCCACAAAGATCTTAGACCTTGGGGAAGATCATACAGAGAAATATGGTCCATCAGATATCCTGGGCATGAGCAATACATTATATAAGTTGGCAACCTATTATACAGGTCTTTTTACAGATTTCTACTAATTGTCATTGATGTGTTCTTTATAATCTTATCAAAGTTTCTGGTCCTACTTACATTTACTTCCTGAAGACTCATGAAGAGTGGTTCTAGCCTTCAGCCCTTTAGACAGTTGGGCTTCAATTCCAAGGTCTCTTCTGCAGGACAACACTCTTGCACATCATCACATTGTGATCCTGCCAGCGCCTCTGCTGTGATGGGAGCATGTCCCCAGCCCTCCTTTCTGCATGCGATCAGCCACCTGTGGAAGGGAGCATGAGGGACACACCTCTTCCTTCCGGACTGCAGCTGGCCTTCTTCCCTTGCTGCAGTGGAGGAGCAAGCGTGTAGATTGCTCTCCTAGCCCTTTTGCATGGCGAGCTGCAACAGAAGGCTCATGCAATTGGGTGTCATAGATGGACTTTTTTTTGACAATGATATAGTCCATGATCGTGCTGGTTGGTGAAGGGTGGGACCACAATGAGGTCATGCTGAAGTGTCATTGTGGTTCTGCTCCTCTCGAGTCTCCAAGCTGGGACAGTGCCATCCTGTGGAAATGGCCCAAGAGTCTTTTACCTACGGCTAGGTTGGCCACGACATACAGGAGTTGAAGTCCAAAACGTCTGGAGAATGAAAGATACTCCTTCATGTAGGCACCAGCCAAGTTAAGTATATGGGCTGCCAATTGCCCACTCTGATTGTTCAGCCAATGTCTCCCCTCCTCTTTCCCACACCCCTATTTGATGTCAAGCAGAAAAAAATAACTCTTTTTTGGACCCACAGTAATCTCTTTAGGGTGGCATTTTATGCATATGTTAATGAAAGATCAGACTACAGAGATGTTCATTTTTGATTATTTGCCCATTTACCACAAATTTAGTTAAAACTCTGGCTTTTTTCCCCCTTTTTTTTCTTTTTATCATCATCCGCCAAAATAACTATGACAGGATATTCTAGCCTCTGGATTATGGAGATAACACTGAAGAAAATGCCATTTCGATTTCCATTCTTTTCAGAGTGCAACAAACCCATGCATGCAAGGAAATTAAAATTCAAAACTTAATTGGATTTTCATACTCCCTTTAAACAGGTAATATTGTTTCTCTCTTTCTCTCTCTCTCTTTCTCTCTCCTTCTCTTTCTCTCTCTCTTTTCTCTTTCTTGGTCTTGCATCCAAATGTGAGGATTTAATTCAAGAAGGGCCTCATTGAAGTGCTAGTGTCCTTTGGAGACAAATGCTTCATTTAACTCCATTAAAAAAAATCTATTTCACACTCAGTGTTTTTGAGCAGATAGACTGCTGCATTCTGGTATTTCAATTTTCCTCCAAAAGGCGAAGGTGAATTTTGGCTTGAGCGAAATACATGTAATAACAGATCTCTTTTATGCACATGCTATACCTCTGGTGGAGTAATTCCTCCAGTTTCCTTTTTACCTCTACAAATTACTAGTGTTGGAAAATTCTAGCATCCCCACCACCACCTTCTAGGGCTTAGCTAGCACAGGGTTTCATTTTCCTTACCACGTCAAAGCTTTTTGCCTTCCCACCTAAAACCTCAGTCTTGCTTTTTGTGTTTAGATGAATGGCTATGGTAGTTAGGATATAGTTAGGATCTAGGCTCTCTAATGCATCCGTGATTGTAAAATTTATTAGTAAACTTCTCTAAGTTTGTAACCTGAAACTGCTTGCCTTGTTTTGCCATCTTAAGTCAGTCTCAGTTCAGGGAAGCCACACAGAGATTGGGGCATGCTTTTTTTTGCAAAGGCATGCTAAAAGAAAGCTGAGTCCTCAGAGTTTTAGCTTTCATAGAATTTCCCCCCAAAGGCTAATGCCATAACTCCCAACAAGTTGAAGGTGAGATTTCAGAAGGTTACATTTTTTGGACTGAAAACTCTCAGAATTGTGTCCCGTCCCCATCAGCCAGCAAGACCTATGGCCATACTGACAGTGGAATTCTGGGACTTCCTATCCAAACACACCACACACAGAAACACACACAAAAGAAACATTTTTCAAGTTCTGGGTAAATCAGGTAGAGGAGCAAGGGACTTCTAGGGTAAGAAAGAAACATTTTGTTGTCATGTACGAAGAAGTCTGTAAGCAGCATATGACGAACAATCCAGCAGTTTATCTCTTCTGATTCACTCAAGTTGTGGTTACAGGGCTAGTTAAAGGGAGCATACAGTTCTTCTGTCACAGTAGCTCCACAGGCTACTTGTCTGTATCCAGGCACAATTCAAAGTGCTGGTTATGACTTGTAAAGCCCTCTTTATCACAAGTTCAAGTTTATTTTCCCATTTGAGTCTGCCTGTATCTCGAGATCTGCTGGGGAGGCCCTTCTCTTTTTCCCACAACACTCAAAGGTACAACTGGTGGGAACACAGGAGAGGTCCTCCCTAATGACTGTTCCTTGACCTGAAACTCTCTCCCTGGAGAGGCCACACAGGTATCCTTCTGGAGCCAGGTAAAGTCCTCATTTATTTCAACAAAACTCACAAATAGAAATATTGTCCACTGAAGGGCAGGACCAGAACAAATAGGTTTTGCTCCCTGGAGTTAAGAAAGCGTGGCTCCCTTTGCACCTTTCCATTACAAAAGCCAACCAGAAAGGCAGCTCAATGCTCCCAACAGGACAATATTGTCTACCATACCCGAAGCAGCAAACACTACTAGGGGCCTTTCCACACTGTGCTGTTATAGTGCTATTGTTCCACTTTCAACATCCTGTGGAATTTTGGGGTTTGAAGTTTACTGAGGCCAAAGTGCTCTCTGACTGAGAATCCTCCCTAAACTGAAAACCCCAGGACTCTAGGGGATGTTGAAAGTGCAATAATAGCACTATAACAGTGTAGCGCGTAAATGGTGAAAGAGTGAGTTCATTACCGCATTGTCCTCCATTTGCCCCGGGCAAACACTGCTACCCCATCCCCAAGCATCTAATGCTTGGGGCTGTCACCACACCCTGTCTAATGGTAGGACAGGCCCGGCCAAAATGTATATATGTATCATTTGTCCATCATTCTCAGTGAATCCATTTGACTCATCAGTAGAAAGAACTGTCAAATACCACAGAGGAGTAGTTATATATACATAAATTTAAGGAGCAGTCTGTGAAGAGAGCGAGAAATGTCAGTTTTCCATTCAAAATGGATGGCCCCATGTTTGGGGAATAAAAGATCTGACATTGTTCCATGCTATTAAAGTTCTTTCTCTCCTCTTCTCTCCTCTCCGCTTTCTTACTGGTAGCACTTGTCCTAGCCCATCGGTTCTCAGGAGGCTTTTATTCTTCAGCCTGCCTGTCTGCATTTTAAATTCAAGTTGTTATGACAGATTTCTTAGCGAAAAGGGACACTTAGAAGAGGGAGCACACACAGAGTTCTGGTCATGCTAACCGCATAGCAGGGATCTCAAGAAATAGCAGAAAAGTTTTGGTGTGTGTTTATTTTATAGCACTCATCTATCAGAAGCAAAAAGTCATGGCTGACAAGGCAATGACCTAGTTTTACACAGCCAAGACGACCTGTTAAAGAACATAAAGAGGTTAACGTAACAAACTGCAGAGGTATTCATAAGGACATTTAATAGTCCTCCAAGATCACAATTTTTCATTTTTGGGAAAGACACTTAACCAAGCAGATCACACAGTTTCACCAAATCACACATGTGAGAGGAGATGGAGGGGTAACAATGGAGCAATTAATGCTCCTTGTTTATGTTGCTTCTTATAATGGGTCCATTATATGTTGCCCTGCGTGTCAAAAATGAGAACTGCATGGCCCTCTAGAGGTTGCAGGACTTCAACTCCCAGCAACCCTTGACATCACAGTCAGTGCCAGGAGATGTGGTTCAATAACAACCAGTTGTGTAGGAAGAGTGACACCATTCCCATTCCTGCTTTATTTGAAGTAAGAGTTCAGAGTTGGAACAAGAGGGGAAATGACTGTTCTTTACACCTGAAAACAAGTTCTAGAATGCCTTTGCATGACCAATTCCTTTACTTCATTCCCAGAATATTACAAACCTGTATTTTATGGGAGCCTATGGAACAGCATCCTTACCCTTTCTACCCTGTTGGGAGGGTGGGAAGCTGGTGGCCCTCAAGATGCTTTTTGGATTCCAGCCCCAGCAAGTATGGGTGATGGCCAAGCATGATGGCAAATTTGGTCTAACAACATTCAGAGAACCATAGGTTTCTCAGCCCTGTCCTGATTACTTGGAAAGAACTTGAGTCTGGTATCTTCGTTACAAAGATTCTTTGCTTGTTAGCAGAAACACAACCAGGGTAGTGGGGGAGATGGCAGCCTAGCTTCAGTTGGCAGGAAGTTTGACAAACTCAGAGTAAGTTCTAGGGGCCCTTATAAACTATGCAGTACAGCACTAAGGGCATTTCCACACTACACTGTTATAGTGGTGTTATTCCATTTTCAACATCCTGTGGAATTCTGGGGTTTGGATTTTACTGAGGCCAATGAGCTCTTTGGCTAAAAATTCTAAATGCCCTTCCCTTCCCTTCCTAGACTGCAAACTCCAGAATTCTGTAGAATGTTGAAAGTGGAATAATACTGCTATAACAGTGCAATGTGGAAATGGCCTATGATTCCACTTGGAGTGTCACGGTTACATCCCATGGAATTCTGGGATGGATAGTTTTTTGAGGCACCAAGGCTCTCTGGATAAGACTTCTCAGTGGCCCTCCACAAATTGCAAATCCCAGGAATCCATAGGAGGTAGCCATGACAGTTCAAGTGGACTCATAGCACTATAATTTTGTAGTGTGAAAAGGTCCATGGTCTTCTGGGCCACAATCCCCATAAGTCCCATGAAAAGAGATTCTAATCCAGGCGGATGCCCCCTCTCTTCCTTTGTATGGCCATTTCCGCATGACACTCTTATAGCACGATGATTCCACTTTCAACCTCCTATGGAATCCTGGGGTTTGCAGTTCTGGGAGGGGCCGGCTGGCCTCTCCCAGAACTGCAAACCCCAGGATTCCATAGGAGGTTGAAAGTGAAATCATTGCGCTATAAGAATGTTGTGCGGAAATGTTATACTTCTTTAACGGCTCTTCAAGGTGCAAAAAATATCCTTATTATTGTTTTTAAAAATATACTTAGCATTTTTTTAAAAAAAAATGTTAGCATCCTTCGTTCCTATTTGGAGTAGGGAGTGAAAGATAAAGTGTTACATTTAATAAATAGGGAATATAACAGCTGTCATCAAAGCCACATGGAGGGTACTAGGTATTGAGGGTGCTCCTCAAATATTATTGCTAAGCCAAGGTGAAATAAACCATCTCTTCTTGTCTTCCTCACATTGTCTTTGTTTCTCTCTTGTTTCACTTGTCTTTCATGCTTAATGGTAAATTCCCTGACACAGTCACCTATCAAATCTGTTCTGTAAAATATTGCATATTCAGAGAATGCTACGTAAAAATTACCACAGTTGCGTTAGCCATACAAGAAATGAGTGGGCGATGGCTGGCGAACCTTCCCCCTCTGGGGTCATAACTTCCTCCAAAAGATTTCTTTTGGCACTTGTTTTTTTCGGCCATTTCCACACTACACTCTTATAGCGCGATTATTCCACTTTCAACATCCTATGGAATCCTGGGGTTTGCAGTTTCGGGAGGGGCCGGCTGGATTCCAGGATTCCATAGGACGTTGAAAGTGGAATAATCATGCCATAAGAGTGTAATGTGGAAATGGTCTCAGTCTCTATATTCAGTACCAAAAATGTACAGGAAATGATGCATAATGGCAACTGACCTCTACTTTTACTTTAGCAATTCATGATAGGTTAGTGTGATGGATGTGACCCCCTGTCACCAAGCAGATGAGCGCTAGAACCTTTCTCAGCATCGTGGCCAAATGTTAACAGATGCCTAGTGGCATAAGGAGGGATATTTTGTATTCAATAGACTAGATACTTGCTAGTTTCTGCTTTAACCCAGTAGTTCAAACTGGGGGGTGGGTATATTTTCCTCTTGGCAACTTACTTGTAGAGACCCAGCATAGGGTAATAGTTTGAGCTTTGGACTGTGGCCCTTTCTGCAGGATGACACTCTCATGTGTTGTTCCATCACAATCCTGGTAGCACCTGTGATGACATGGGAGTGTGTCTTCAGCGCTCCTCTCCACACCCAACTGGCTGCCTGTCGAAAGGAGCGCAAGGGACACACCCCTTCCTTCTGCACTCCAGCCAGCATTCTTCCCATGCCACAGTGGGGAAGGAAGTGCATGATAGGGCTTCCAGCCCATGGCCGGCTACAATGGAAGGCTCATGCAATTGGTGTGTCATTGACGGACTTTTTCCATCCCCACAATTGTGCCAGATAGTGATGCAAAAAGGACAGGACAATGATAGCATCATCTCTTTCCTGGTCTTCCTGTGTCCCCATGCTGAGATGCTGCTGACTTGCAGAAAGGGCCTATGACCCTAGAGACCAGGATTCGATTCCCTACTTAGCGATGGGAACCCACTGGGTGATTTTGTGTTCATCACACACCCTCAGCCCCAGGAAAACCTGTAATAAGTTTGCCTTAGGGTCACCATGAGTTGGAAACAACTTGAAAGCAAACAACCGCTACCACCACCACCACAACTTACTTGTACTGTTTTCATATTTATTAGGATGAGTCACACCCATGTTCTTCACTTCCCTCTTTTTTTAGTTTTGCTCTCTATAACCCAGGGCTACCATCTTCCCATTACCTCTGCTGGTGGCAGAGGAAGGTACAAGCTAATCTAAGAGATCCATTATGCAAGCAAATCCCCCACAGGCATTTGATGTGTTGGCCCTGATAGGATCCAGGTGGAAGTTGTTGTTTGGAAGCCTGAGTCACACTTGCTCTAAAGGACCATTTCCACCCTACAGTGTTATAGTGCTATTATCTCACTTTCAACATCTGAAATCCTGGAGTTTGCAGTTAGGGAGGGGCATTTAGAATTCCCAGCCAGAGAGCTCTTGGGCCTTAGTAAACTACAAACCTCAGAATTCCACAGGATGTTGAAAGCACAACTATAGCACTACAAGAATGTTGTGTGGAAATGGCCAAAGAACGCTGGAGTCGATCAATTAAAGGCCTGTGATAGTTTCCTCTGATGTAGACCATCTGAGTATTACGCCATCTGAGTAATGAAGTTAATAAAGTGATGTGTCTCAGTTTTATTTATTTTTTTCTACCAAGCAAGTTCTTGGTAGGCTGGAAAGGTTGCTCGATCCAGTTCAGAAAAAGCAGACATGCAAATTATGCCCTTTTGTGTCTAGAATGGCAGAAAGAGAGAGAGAGACCCCTTCCAAAATTCTGTTCTCTGCTCCTCATTGCTAAATCTTCATTCACCACCGTTTTCCATTTCCTTTTCCTATTTGATATGTCCTGGAGAGGCTGGAGCTTCACAACTTTTTGTTCAAAGCTTCTTTTCCTCTAAAATCTTTCCCGTTCAGCTGATTACGCTGTCTGTTGTCCTCAAGATCCAACAAAGAACAGATCAGTTTTCATTACTCAGACTATGGAAACAAGTTACTCTGCACTTTGCACAGGGGCGTACCTTGACTAAGAAGAAGGAGATCAAAGTCTTTCCCCTGAGATGGAGAGCACAAGCTACAAAGTTGCTTTGAATTGCAAAGGAACTTTTTTCTACAAGTTTTTTTTTTTCTATCGAAGAGAAGGTGATCCAAATGACTAATGCAGGAGCTCCTTGATGATTAGAAGCAACAAAGCACTGACCTGATTTTTTCTGTGTATTTACTCACAAGTAAATCTCTCTTGGAGTTAGTATTTTATAGTGGTTTGAGTACTGGACTACAACTTTGGAGAACAAGGTTCAAATCTCCACTTGGCCGTGCAAACCCTATTTGGTGGACTTGGGCAAGTCACACACTCTCAGCCTCAGAGGATAGCAAAAATCAAACCCCTTCTGAACAAATTCTTGTCAAGAAAACCCTATGATAGATTCGTTTTAGCATCGCCATGAGTTGGAAATGATTTGAAGATACACAACCGTTCTCTCTTAGTTCAAAGAAATTTACTCCCAACCAAGGCCAAAATAGAAGAGATACTCAAATTCTGTGTTAGATTGGAGGTCTGAAACTTAAATGCACTAAAGAGTCTATGAAATAAAATAAGAATTGGGTGGGGGGGAAAGTTGGCTTGTTTACGTTAAAGAGCTCTGAAAATTTGCACATTTCTTTGTCTTTCACTTGGAAAGAACTTGAGGTTTGTATAAGAAGAATAGGAGAAATGATTTTTTTTAATCCAGGGCCATGGTTTTGAATGCTCAGTTCTTTAAATTCTAGGGCTGAACCTTAACCCACATAAGTGCTATATTAGTGTTTCTTTCCTTTTCCTTAGAGGCTGATCATTTTTTAACATCGACATGGTAAATCAGTCCAAAATTGTCCATCATACTCTGAGAATAGGGGATCCCCTTGAACTGGGTCCACGTAAATAGGGGAGCATTTCGTTTTGGCTTGTTTTGGAAGAGTTTACCAAAATTCACAAACTTCTTCATACAAGGGAGGGAAAGAATGTGAGATTATAAAAATGTTGGTGGAGACAAAAACAAAATTTCCCTATTCCTTATTTAAACTCAACCTCTGAGGCCATTTCCTCACTACACTGTTATAGTGCTATTATTCCACTTTCAACATACTGTGGAATTCCAAAGAGCCCTCCGGCTGAGAATGCTCAATGCCCCTCCCTAAACTGCAAACCCCAGGATTCCATAGGATGCTGAAAGTGCAATAATAGCACTCTAACAATGTAGTGTGGAAATGGTCTGAGTCAGTGTAGAACCCCACTGCATGGACAGAAGGCCTCCGTAGCCAAATCTCCCTGTTTCATACAGTGGCCAGCTAGATACCTTTGGGAAGCCCACAAGCAGATCTAAATAGAAGGTCTGTCCCAAGGTATTTTGTTATCAGAGGCAAAAGGCAAGATGGCACCTATACAAATCCTCAACCTCGTCTGCAAAGCTTTATGATAGCTTTCTCTCGATCGGTGGCAGAGAACAAATATCCCTCTGTAGCATTCTTCCCATTTCTGAATATCTGAAATTGTTGTGGAAGAATTATTCTGTGCAAGTGTGGTTTCTTGTGTGAGTGTGTATGTGTGTGTGTGTTTTCTGCACAGAAAATCAATTTCCTACAGAGGAAATAGTATGTCCAATTTCCTTGGTAACTTTTTTTCCTGCCCCTTTCCTTTGGACACCAACACTCTATTTCCAAATGCTCAGCTGAAATGTTTAAGTTACCGCAATGACAGAAATTTGGAGTATATCTTCATAGGGGGCAGATTCTTATTTGTGGGGACAATGTCCCCCTTTTGCTTCCCCCAGCACCAGGAGTTACACCTCTGGCATCCTGTCCAAGTGCTGTGCCTGAGCACACTCTGCCTAATGCTAGGGATAGCGTCCATGAGGAACACTGAACCGTTCTTTTCAAGACGATTCAGAATTTAGCATTTCCCCCAAGAAAACTCTCCTGCCCAAATGTCACTTTTTCAGCTTTATGGTCCATGACTACCCATCGAAAGCTGTCTTTTAGGCTCCCTCCATAAATTAGCCAAACATTGTTCCCCTCACGGATTTGTATCCAGAGAAAAAGAAGCTCAGCTCGGAGAGTTCGGAGGGAACACATTGTTAGGTTATAAAAGCGACGCATGAAATGGTACAAAATCATGGCATTCATCTGGCAAGTTTGAAATTCTAATCAGTTAAAAGGGTGGGGTGGCAGCCAGCTAATCCAACTTGCTGCATTAGCGTTTCTTCAGACCTTTAACAATGAGCACAAATTAACTGGAGAGACTGCATCAGAAGAAGGTTTTTATATTATTATTATTATTATTATTATTATTATTATTATTATTATACTACTACTACTACTACTACTACTACTACTACTATTACTTTAGAGGGTGAGAGGTGGGGAGATATACAGAAAAAGGTTCCAGTGAAATGCAAAGATGTCATTTGTGATGCAGCATTTCAGGTTCCTTGATCACATCTCTGTGTTGCAAGGATGGCAGGGCTGTCATTTCCATGACAACAGGGAGGCGCCGTGTCTGAGAGGGGACCCATCCAATTTTTCAATACTGTGGGGGATTGGACTGGAACAGGAGAAGAAAAATACCTCTTTAAAAATGAAAGAGAAGGAGAAGAAAGGAGGAGGAGAGCCATTTTCTGGGAAAGAGGAAAGGCCTATAGTTTAGCACAGCTCTTCTGATAGGAATGGACTGGAGCTCCCAGCATTCTTCATCATTGGTTAAGCCTGCTGGGTGACACAGAACATCTGGAAAGCTGAATTTTCTTCACCCCTTTCTTCCAAGCTGGGAGTTACCACATGAGTTGGACTATAACACCCATCATGACCCAGGCAGCATGTTGATTAGGGAATGATGGAAGCTGCAGTCCAACACATCTGGCAGATTCCACAGTGGGGAAGGATGGTTTAACTTTCTGTTTGTTGTAAATTTCAGCTGGGAGTTCTTGGAAATTTCACAAGCCAAGACTGTGAAAGCAAACTGTTCCTCCTTCTCCTATTTGTGGGTGGCAAATTTGGATGGGTGAGGGGGATTTCTATGAATTTTGAAGGTGGGAAATGATAATCCTCAAATCTCATCTGAGAGGGCTTAGCACTGGTGGGACAAGAAATCATAGAGTTGGAAGAGACCCCAGGGGCCATCCAATCCAACCCCCTGCCATGCAGGAACGCACATCAAAGCACTTCCAACAGATGGCCATCCAGCCTCTGCTTGGAAATCTCCAAAGAAGGAGACCCCACCACACTCCAAGGCAGCCTATTCCACTGCCAGACAGCTCTGACCATCAGGAAGTTCTTCCTGAGGTTTAGGTGGAATCTCTTTTCCTGCAGTTTAAATACTTTGCTCCTTGTCCTAGTCTTTGGAACAGTGGAAAATGACATCCTTTCAAATATTTAAACATGGCTATCATGTCCCCTCTTAACTGTCTCTTTTGCAGACTAAACATCTCCAGCTTCCTAAGCTGCTCCTCATAGGGCATGGCTTCTAGACGCTTGACCATTTTGGTTGTCCTCCTCTGGACACATTCCAGCTTGTCAATATCCTTCTTGAAATGATGTGCCCAGAACAGGACACAGTTTTCCCGACCAAATCAGAAAAGATTGGTACTATTACTTTCCTTGATCTAGACACCATATCCTATTGATGCAACCAAGAATTGCATCGACTTTCTTGACTGCCACATCACACTGCTGATTCATGTTCAGTTTGTGGTCTACAAAGACTCCTAGATCCCTTTCACATGTACTCTTCTCCAGCCAGGTGTCTCCCATCCTATATCTGTGCATTTCATTTTTTCTGTCTAGGTGAAGGACCTTACATTTCTCTCTGCTGAAATTCATTTTGTTTGCTTTGGCTCAGCTCTCCAATCTGTCTAGGTCGTTTTGGTCCTTTCCTCTGGCATATTAGCAACCCCTCCCAATTTGGTGTCATCTGCAAATTTGATCAGCATGCCTACTGTTCCTTCATCCAAGTCATTGATAAAGATGTTGAATAGCACAAGATATTGTAGACTATTTCTGTTTACTAGACTAATAACCAGAGTGGTTTGTAGCATCTTCCAGCTGGTGGCCATGATTCACCACCCTCCCCCAATAGACAGATTCTAGGACAGCTGAGAGAGGAGGGAAATATTTCATGAGTAGAAAAAGTAGTTGTTTCTATCCTGCCCACTGGAAGGTGTGTAATTTAAAGACCATGTATAGGCTTCTAATCAGATTAGACCATTGAATCAGGAACTATGCAAGTATGTACTAGTGCTAAGAAAATAAAGATGTCCAGAAATCTACACGGGGAAAATTAATTAATTTGGCACAAAGCTTAAAGGAAATACAGATACGCACAGTCATTGACACTGCTAAGAATAGCTCTCTATAAAGGTTATGAAAAATAATGTTGTCTTCAATCTTCTCCTAGGTTTCTTTCTGTCTCTTTCTCATACACTGTTTGCCAGCCAGCTGCCCAGCCACACTTATTCCCTTCCCTTCCATGGCCCTTTTCACACACAGTTTCTGTAGCGCAAGGGCTCCTTGAGCATCGCGTAAATGGGAGTGGTGGTCCGTACAACGCACTCCCATTTACGCCTAAAGCAGGCCGCGCACAGTCTAAAGCAGGCTGCGCACAGATTTTTTTTATTTTTGGCTCTAAGTTGAAAATACTGCACGGTCGTGCAATGCTCCAGTGGCCCTCGTGCACTTACCTGCCCTGCAGTGCGTCGGGCAAGCCGGGCCAGTCGCGCTTCCTCCCCCAGTGCAGCCTACAGCTCCCAGGCTGCACTGCGGAAGGAAGGGGTGGGGCGGTCGTGCAACCAGCAGCCTAGCTGCGGAAGAACGGAGGAGTGATGCGAGTGCCTCGCACAAGAGGCTGCTTGCACGAATGGCACCCCCCACCTCCGTGAGCAGGTAACGTGCAGAAAGGGTCCATGTCCCCCATGATTTTCAGTGCCTCCTTTCCAACGTTCATAGAGCATGCTCAGTTCTCTTTGGAGGAGGGTTTTTAGGGCAAGCATTGGGGAACCTATAATCCTCTAGATATTATAGGCTTCTAGCACACATCATCCCCCGACACCATGGTCAACGGTCAGAGATGTTGGGAACTGTAGACCAACCATAGATAGAAGTTTCTACTGGTTTCTTATACATCATTTTGCCATTTTAAATATGCTACTTCGCCTCTTCCTGGACAGGATAGTATTGTTTGGGCTTCACAAAGATTATCAACCTGAAGGTGAGTTTACTGCAAGTGTAGGATACAGATACAGGTGGTATGGATTTTCATATGGTGAATCATCAGTAAATGTCAAAAACATGACTGTGTGTTTGTTTCTTTTTAAAGGAAAACAAAACAGTAAGTTTGGCTTGGCTCACTGCATTATTCTTCCCTCCAACCATTAAAACCCAGTGAATTTTTATTTTTATGTTATTCTATCTTAGCGGAAATGCTATTGTATTAATTCAGGGGCAGTGGCCTTCAGTCTGGAATATAATGGAGTCTGACTGTTGCAATCTGATGCGTTCTAGTCCTTTGCTACTCTCTTTCCAGCGGGCTGGAAAGTGTGTGTGTGCTTGGACAGATAAAATTACTGCTCTCTTGGCATATTTTAAAGACTTGTTACCCTCAATAAAGGCTGCATTGACTTCTGGTTCCAGGGCAAGGAGAAAACAAAGGGAAACTGGCTAAGAGGCAAGGCAGGGAGGAAAATACAGAGCAATAGAAGGCTCCAGAAACCAGCAGGGAAGGTCTTAAGACTGGCCTAATTGGTCTTTGGATATAGATGGAGCCTTGGCAGCTGGGGCTGGTAAGCCAAAATCTGGTTCTCTTTCTCAAGCCAGCTCGCACTTGTTCCAGATCTTGTTCTTTGGCAGGAAGCTATGGATGCAGCTATTTGCATAGTCTCTCTCAATTCCTGATTGGGTTCCCGGGGTGCATTCAAAAGTGTTTTACTTTGGGGAGGAGAGTGGGGTGACATATGCACAGTGGTGCATTATGATTTTGAAAGAGGCCAGATACAGCAGTTGGCATGCATGGATGGTCCATCTAATCCAGGATTCCAGTTTTGTTACATTTGCATATGGAAAGCCCACACAGAGGGTGGAAGGGCAATAGCTGGGGATGTAATTCTTTGCTAAATTTCCTCTTGAAGCAACAAGTAATTTCAACAATTTTCTTTCCGCTGCAAGAAAATCCTTGAAAACCCCACAGTTTTCAAAAGACTATTTGCAATTTGGGACTTATTCTTCACAAAATTCACATGCGGTTGTTTTGCACAGAAAACAACATTTTCTCTATGGGAATAAATACTTTACTTATGGAAATATTAATTCCTCTATAGGAATGATGTTTTCTATGCAAATCAACCACATGCAAATTTTAAATAGAATAGATCTCCCATCACAGCTTTTCTGCATTGACATATTATATTCTACACGGGAAAAAATGTTTCCTATTTAAAAAATACTGTTTCCTGCACAAAACAATTATGTGCAAATTTCGCAAGGAATAAATCCCGGAAGATTCTTGTCAACACGGATTCTTCTCATTAGGGTTTCTCCACACTTGAAAAGCTTTTTTGACCATTTTTTACAAATATTTTTGAATATTCTTTCCATCCTTATCCAAAACAAAATAGGTAGATTGAGATAGATAGAGATGTTGACTGGCAGCCATTAATTAAGTAACTTCTCCTGGCCTAGCCCACTCCAAAACTGATGGCCATTTCTGCACTACACTATTATAGCGCTATTATTCCACTTTCAACACCCTGTGGAATTCTGGGCTTTGTAGTTTCCTGAGGCCAAAGAGCTCTCTGGCTGAGAATTCTAAATGCCTTCCCTAAACTGCAAAGCCCAGGATTCCACAGGAGGTTGAAAGTGGAATAATAGCACTATAACAGTGTAGTGCAGAAATGGCCTCACCCATGATGCAATCCTCAGCAGAAAGGACCTTCTCCTTCCTATGCAACTGACACCCAATAAAGTACATTGGAGTGGGAGTAAATATCCTGGTGATAGCATCAAAATTGTGACTAAGCAGTGATTGTGAAAACTAAACAGTTATGGATGAGTGTATATAAGGAGCTGTTTTGTATTCATGACTGCAACCTAGTCATGATTGTGACATTCTTGCCATTATAGTAACTCACTCCCCTAGGCTATTTTACCAGGTACCAACTACATGGAGAGAAGGAGGCATCCCATGATACCGAAGACTGGAGCATAGATGAATGCTATTTGTCAGGGTTGTGGGGTTTCAGGTGAGGAGAATATCACTGAATATCAGCCACTGTGTTAAGTATACTTAACTAATTGACACCATTTCCACACAACACTGCTCTAGTGCTATTATTCCACTTTCAACATCCTATGGAATTCTGCGGTTTGCAGTTTAGGGAATTTCCAGCCAGAGAACTCTTTGGCCTCAGTAAACTACAAACCCCTGAATTCCATGTTGAAAGTGGAATAAGAACACTATGGCCCTTTTCGCACTAGGCTTTTTGCGCGAGCGGGGGCGGGCGGCTTGCGGGAAAAGCCTAGTTCGGGAGCCTGCCGGTTCCCCGCTGGTTCCTTCCGCAGCCGAAGGAACCAGCTGGGAACGGCACCGTCCCGGAGGCGGCGGCGGCTCGCGAGTCCATCCCCCCCCCGCGCGCGCAAGAAAGGAGCCCGTCGCTCCTGGCGCGCGCGGGGGGCGGGCGCGACTGTCGCTCGCTCCTGGCGCGCGCGGGGGGGCTGCTCGCGACAGCCTCCCGATCGTGCACGTGCGCACAGGGGGGTGGGCGCGACTGTCCCTCGCTCCTGGCGCGAGCGACAGTCGCGCCCGCCCCCCGCGCGCGCCAGGAGCGAGCGACAGTCGCGCCCGCCCCCTGCGCACGCCAGGAGCGAGCGACAGTCGCGCCCGCCCCCCCCGCGCACGCCAGGAGCGGGAGGCTGTCGCGAGCAGCCCCCCGCCCGTGCGAAGCAGGATGCTCTCGCATCCGCCGCGCTAGCTCCCCGCCCCGCCCCTTCCTTCCGCACAGGCGGAGGGAAGGAGGCGCGACCCGGCCGCCTCCCCGACGCACCGCACTACAGGTGAGTGCATGTGGGCGCCGGGAGCGTAGCGCGAGCGCGGGGTGATTTTCGCTTGAAAGCGAAAATCAAAACCCCGCGCTCGCGCCGCTGCAGCCCCGTGAGAGCGCCGGAAGTGGGAGTGCGTCGTGCGGAGCGACGCTCCCACTCCCGCACAGCTCACGGGGCTATTTCGCCCGGGAAAGCCCGTGCGAAAAGGGCCAATAACAGTGTGATGTGGAAATCGCTTGAGATGAAATTCCAGCCAAAGATAGAGATACAGATACTTCAGCATCATTACCTTGAAGATGCCAGATCCTGGCTGATTCTAGAAGCTAAACAGGCCTGGTCAGTATTTGCAAGGGAGACTTCCAGGAAATCTTAGGTGCTTTAGGCTATATTCAGAGTAATCCAATGGCAAACCACCTCTGAGTATTCCTTGCCTAAGAAAACCCTATAAAATCAATGGCATTGCCATAAGTCAACAGATGACTGGAAGTGCCCCCCATATATGCATATGTTCTCCAGGGTTGTAGTCCAATACTCAAACCACTACACATGCTGGCTCTCATATCACCAATTACAGGATTTTAAAAGCACCAGACTAACAATTTATGGCTGTTGGGTGATTGATTGACTGATTGATTGTTCTTTTGAAAAACTGATCAAAACATTTTACGTGCCTTTCATGATAAAGAGATGTGTTGCTAGTTACCAATAGACGTGCATTGTATTTTCATCTTCTTGCCTTTGTTCTGTGGATGTTAGGAGAAAAGGTCTTGCCAAGTTTCGTTGAAATGATTGCCACTGGAAGAGTTGGTGGGTCATTTTGCTTTTGTTATGGCAGGGGGTGGGGAGGACCCAAAAATTTAGGTCTTTTAAGAAGTTGTTGTCCAATGCAGTCAACAATTGCCCTTACAGTCTGACAGATGTTCCCAAACATTCATTACTGGAAAAACTCTTTTAAATCTACTTTGCATACCCAGTGGGGGAATGATCCTCAAATGTGCCCACAAGGATAGAAGGAGGGAAAAGCAATCAGATGAGAATTAAATTTCTGTTCATCTTTAACAGACTGCTAAGAAAACTATTTCCTTTGAATAAATTGCTCTCAGTTAAATACATTTCATTATTCATAGATACCATTACATGAGGGTTTATAGATATATATGTATAAAATATAGCTTGCTAATGGAAATATTTTGCTTCCCTTTCCCCTGTTATGAACCTGAGCTTGCTTGACATTGCTGTGGCTCTTTTAGATTTTTAAAGACTTCATCTTACATTTCAAGGACATCATTTTAAGATACAGCAAAGCAACGAGCCCTAACTAATCCAGGTGCACAGTGATGTAGCGGAGCCAGATGTCATGCTCTTGCCCTAAGACCCAGACAGGCCCCTTCCCAGCATCCACATCCCAGAAACATGAAAAGGCAGTACTTACGGCAGCCAGTGCAGAAGGTACAGGGAGAGTCCAGGCCTCAGGCAATGCTTATATGGGAAGGGCTCATTAATTAGGACACAGCTGATCAGGATGCTGAAGCTATATAATCAGAGGCCTCAACAACAAAAGATTGCTGGAAACTACTGATGCTATTGGTGGTGACAGTCATTGTGATTCTTGCATTCTCTACCTCTGTGCTTTGGATCTTGGCCCTCAGCAGTTTGCTTGGATTATGGTTTGGCTTTTGTTGTTGTGTTTTACTGAGAGTTTACTTCAGCCCTGAGACTGTTTTACAGAGCTGCTATTATCTAATTAATTAGGCAGTTGAGGACCCTTGGTGGGCCACCAAGCCCAGGACACTAAGGCTCAGAGAGTCAAAGCACTGAAACATTTGATTACCCAAGCAACTGGGTCAGACACAGCACTGGGACTTCTCTGTTGGACCTGCCACTATAACAGCATCAAGATCACTGCAGAAGTGGGTGGTTATATTCTCCAAGTGCTTAGCAAAGAGGTCACAAGACTCTTCTGTAGGATCCAGGCCTCCATTCGCAAGGGCAGATGTTAATGGCCTCCTGATCACTCTGAAGAGCTCTGCTGGATGGCTACTTGAGGATGCAATGGAAGCAGCAAAATAAGCTTTTTGCTGCCCTCACTGCCACATAATAGAGCTATTATGTACTCTAACAAGGGTTCAGTCGGCTTCACAGTGAGACTTGCGCCATTTGTGCTCTAGTCAATAATCCAGGTTGTTTCATTGCTAGCAACTCTCTGGAATACTGGGGAGCAGAATGAGCATGAAAACACTAGAAAAGGCACTCAGGAACATTTGAGCTGATGGTTCTTCATACCTCTCTGTTGCAAACTGAGACTAGGGCCATGACAAGCTTACCAGCTCAATCCACCAAAAATTTTCCCAGCATCCAATAAACCATCAGATTCTATTCATCTTTGGGGCAAACCATATGAAATGATTCTCCACCCTGGAGGGAGAAAGTGAGATTGTTAGTTGAAACCTCATGACAAAATGCTCCAACCGTAACTGTCAAGTCAGTTGTGCTCCACAACATAATTGATAATGTGACTCATCTATGATAATGAATGTCTGTTGATTATGCTAATATAAAACACTGTTGTAGTAAGTTATCATCTTGGTGTAACATACAGCTTGGATGAACATCATGTGTTAGAGGCCACCATGTGTTATATGTTTAACATCAGGTGAAATCTGAATGATTGTTGTAAGTGTGTATTCAGCAATAGCATGGCTCCGTTTACTTAAAAGTAACAGCAATCAACAAGTGATTTACTATATATGAGTTTTAAAATATCTATGTTAGAACTGTGTAACAATGTATTGTATATCAAAGGAAAGGGGCAATGTATCTCATCCTAGTGAGCAGGCATCAAAGAGAATAGGTTGAGAGACTCCGATCCCAAGGCATCTGGTCAGTGTTAAGATAGATACACAATAAACTGAAGTAGAGATTACAGCAGTGATCTGATAGGACACAACCTGAGAAAGTTTGGGAGGGCTGGCAAGATCAAAGTATGGGAACCGCTGGAAGTTTGGGAAAGGGGAAGTCCCTAAGAATCCATCAAACAGTGTGCATAAGAGTGTGGTTTTCTATTTAACCAACTGCGTACTGTAGAATGTTAGCTTCAGCAACATTTATATGCTTCATATACCTAATTCAACACAGCTGGAAAACCTTGTGTGTTTTCTTGAGAGCAAAAGAGAGGAGAGCACAAAACACATACTATGGGGCTATTTGGAAACACTCGCTCCCATCTCACAAATTGGGATGAAGACTAAGCCAAGAATCAGACTTCCTCTCCATGTTGTGCTGATTACAATTTAAGAAAGTCGCAGGGTTGCCAAAGACGTCATGAAGTCCCAAGACTGAAGGCAGCTTTAGCTACAAACTTTGAAAGTCCCTCAAGATCACTGGCCTGGGTTTCTCCATCATCCAACCAAAGGCTACCTCAGTCAGCTTAGCTAAAAAGGCTACTGGGCAGCAAGGCAGGTGGTAGACCAGTACCAGCCCAATACCAGATGCAAGTCCAATAGCCAAGTCCAAAAATAGAGACAGCTCCTAATAAGGGAGATGGAGCCCCCATGGACTACATCAATGCCAAGCCCCTGACCTTCCAGCCATGATGGTGGCTTTCGGGTCCTGTATACACAACCTAGTTCAGACACACATATGTTCCTAATTGAAGGTCAACCTGAAACTGTCTTTGCAATATGACAAAAAAAGGACATGATGCAAACTGCTCAAGGGAGTGGGTCCCAGAAATACTGGATCACTACCAAAAAGGCCCATCCCATAAAGGGCAGGCATTTTAATTTCTGTGAGATTGTTAATCTGCTGCAGGGACTTTCCTGGCAAAAAAAATAAAATAAAAAAAAATCTTGTGTTGGCGCCTTTCCGCTCCCTCACTATGCCTAGGCAGCAGCTTCTAAGATCTAATCTTTAGCAGCTCCTTTCTTCTCTCCCTTGAACACGTTAGCACCTCATTAACACCTCGCTTTTCTATCACGGTCTTGATTGGCTCAGTTTGACAGATATGAGGTGGGAGGGAGAACGGAGGAGCCATATAAATACTGCAGGGCTGGACTGGAACGCTCACACAGTCAAGGGCATTAAGAAAGGGCTTCCGTCAACATTGTGTGACATTCTCTTAAACGGCTGGCAGATGGAACTAGCGAGTGGAATTACCCAAAGAAGATCTCCTCAGTAGCCACCCAGAAGGTGACACAAATTAAGGGAGTCATTTCGAGTCATATCAAAGACCCTTCTTCAGTCCAAATACATCAATGAAACAGTTTAGTCTGACTTTTTAAGAAATAATAATAACAATACAAGGGCTCGACTTTAAAGTAAATCAGCCTTCTCTTAAAATTGCCTCATTAGCATTGCAAAAGACAGTTCCCAATGTCTTGTGGAGAAGAGAGTTTGGGAGGGGGGGACATAGAAGCAATTAAGTTTCCATCGTCTTACAGATCTACCGAGATCGAGTCTCCTTTGCCTTTAATTGCCTTTCAAAATTGCATTATCGTAGCACACAAACTTGTCATTGGTGTGGCTTTTTTTTTCCTCAGGGCAGAAGCATACCTAATCTTATTACTGCCTCTCCACTCAGTGCAAGCAATCTTATTAATGGCCACCCTTGGGGGATTTTTGAGCCACGGATCACTTTCATGATTGGGAGATGAGCTACGTGTATAAATAGTACCATATCTCTGGGATGACTTCAGTGACTTTTTGTTTTTGGTTTGGCTTTGACCTCTCTTGTGAGAGGTAAAGGGGGTCTCTCAGCCATGGGGGCTTTTGACAAGTCTGTTACATTTCCAGACCGTATCTCATACCTGTGGTCTTCAGCCATCAGTTTTCTTACGAGGCATTTGGTATGCCAGAAGCAACATTTCTCAACATTTTCCCAAATATATTCTTCTGCTTTGAAATTGGCTGTTAAGTTAGCCCTCCATATTTGTGGGTTTGACTTTCACAGGTTTATCTGAGTTTCTCCAACCCTTGCCCTTCCCATCTCAGTTACTTCTTTTCTGGGACAACCTTCCCACTCGGTACCTCTGATCAGGTCATGCAGCCCTTTAAAAACCCACCTCTGGTCCTCCTCCTTCTCCGCCAGCAGTTGTCTGATCTGCTAAAGATGGCTTGAGTCCAATTTCACAGTACCACGAACCCTCTCCTGATGCCCCCAACACCAAGGCCTTTTCTGTACCTTACCTCTTTCCGACATGCGGGTACGGGGATCACGCAAGCAGTCTCTTGCGAGAGGCTCTCATGTCCCCATTGCTTCGGCTCCATAGCCGCTGCCTGCTGGCCTGCAGGAAGTGTGAGGGCTTCACCTCTTCCTTCCACAGTGCAGCCGAGCATTTTCCCAGGCTGCGCTGGGGGAGTAAGAGTGAGGGCCACATCTCTGGAGGTTCCACATGCACAGTAAGTGCTTGCGGGCTCCCCGAGCAATGCGTGATCGTGCACCATTTTTGGCTACAAGCCAAAAATGAAATAGTTCACGATCGGTGCCTGCTGGCCCCAGCAGCATCGCACGATTGTGAGGATGTCATCTGAAACGCTCCTCGCAGTCTCACAACGCTCCGGAGGCCCTTTTGCATGGGAAATGCCATGCAAAAAGGGCCCAGAAAGGAGTTGGACAAGAGAAAGGAGGTACAGGGACACCATGCCAATCTGCCCCCTTTCCCTTTCCTTTCCTTTCCCTGAAGTGGTTTGTACCTTGAGTGCTCACTGTCCCCACCATGCCTTGGCCTCCTTCCCACAGACGCACACACATATTTTGGTATTTGTGTCTTTTTTCCCCACTTTTGTGGGGGTCCTGTTCCTGTAACCCTAGCATATGTGGAGCACTGATTGTAGTTCTAAGTCTCTCCAAGAGTTTTTCAGTGAGGACACACATTTATTGCTATGAGATAAGCTTCATTTGTAGTAAATAATGCAGCAGATGAAACATAGCAGAGAATTCTTTCACTGATGGGGTACAGTACATCCTCTCATAGCCAATTCTAGATTTGGAGTCCTAAACTAATACCCCACTATCCCTTGCCAGCAATCAAATTCCCCATTATTGGATATATGGGACAACTTGGCTAAGGTGATCCCTCCCCCCAGCCCAATGCAAGTGGGACTCCCAAGGTTTATATTGTGCAGAAACAGACAAAGAGAAGCGCAGCGAGTAAATCTGACCCATCTCCCCCTCACTATAGCTGAGAACTGTGCAAGCAAGCAAGAGGAAAATTCACTTCCAGACCCCTTATCTTTTCCCAGCTGTAGACTGGAAAACTAATGCAAAAAGCATCTTACAATATTACTAATACAAGGCAACTCTTTCATACCACCAGACAGCTGTTAGTGTTTGGCCATGACGATGACAAGGATTTCAAAACCCAACTCACCACAGCTATATATCTATCAGCTTTGAAGAAAGAGAAAAGAAGAGACCCCTTTGTTTTCCAGCATTTGAGGTTCTTCTGTTACTCTGCCTTTTCTTGCTCTCATGCTTCACTAGGGAAGCTAATCTTCACTTACTTCAGTTTTGCATGCCAGAACAAAGCGTTTCAAAAGTTTTCTTCCTGCTAGGCAAGATGACGTGAGTTTGCACACATTTTTTCCCCAATATTCCTTTTATTTCAGAGACTTTTTTTTTTTTTGGAAAAGAAGATGTGATGACAGGGGGAAAAAACTTACTACTGTTTCCTCAACACCTCCCCCCACAACCAGTTGCTTTCCATGCAAAAATGTGGAGCAGGTGCATTGCAGAAAAAACAAGGTTTTGTGTGCAATGGTTTTGTTTGTTTTCCCAAAACAGTACCCATAGGTGAAAAATCTCATAATGGTTGATGGGTTTCTGTTTTAATGGAGTGTTTCAAAGTGCTGAGATATCCTTTTCCACCAAGGCCAAAAGGGTAACTCCCCATTCACAATTCCATGTCCTCAACCACCAACAGCTATCAAACTCCAGGAAGAGCCCCTGCCTCTGTTACTTACTGGTAGAGATGGAAGGGAAACAGAAGATGATTCAGACCATGGTGAAGCTGCTAACCAAAATTTACTGGAGGGCAGAGGAGAAAGGAAAGTGCATTCTCAAATGGAGTGCACCTGAATTTTCCTTCCCCTGAGAGCAGCTGCATCTTCATATGGTCTGAATTGCCTTCCCCTTCCTACCTTCTCCAGTGGTAAGTACTGGGGGTTAGAGTTCCCCAGAGTGTTAGCCCTTGGGGAACTCTTTTAGCAGAGTTGAAGGAAAAGCAGGTCTCAATCTCTGTGTTGTCTTCCCTGAACTGGAGACTGACTTGAAAGCAAAAACAAGGCAGGAAGTTTCAGGTTCCAAATACAAAAAATTTACTAATAAACTTTATAATTACATATCCATTAGAGAAACTAGATTCTAACTAACTAATTAGGAAAAGGATTTAGGAAGATAGTACCTTCATTTTAAATTCACCAACTTCTCGGTGAATAGGCTAGCATAGAGAGAAAAGCTGTTCTTCTTTGTACTGCTCCAGCCAGGAGCACAGTGTTTCTCAGGTTCTCCCAAGGTGGATCTAACAGGATCACGTTAAGAGGTAATTTGTCATTCCTAAAAATCTATTTTTTCACAAATGTTTCCCCTGTATGTTGTCAGCTCCCCATCTGCCCCCATCTTTCTCTGGTGTGCATGAGGGAAAGTAAGATATTATTATTAAATCAATAATAATTATTATAATATTATATTAATGTATCACCCCTACCTCTCTTTCTCTCTTCTCCTCTTCCTCTAAGAAGCCCCTGAACCTCATTTTGCTTGTCAGACAAACCCTGTTAGTCTTGCAAGCTGCCTCATTTGATGTAACGCTTCCCAATTCTGAAGCTATTGTTTTGCATTAGCTAGGTATTTGTGATATTTGTTTATGGCGGGTCATTTAGGGAAATCCCTCATGGCATTTGCTATTCCCCAACACAATCACAGTGTATGGTTTGATTCTTGATTGTGTAGTGAAATTACCCTGTAACAGCTCAGTGTGGATTATAGTTTCCAATTTGCCTGGGAAGCACTACTGTCAAGGTCACAATATCCTTAATGGGCATGCATATTCAGACAATGGCTATTTCCGCACTAGCCTGTTATAGTGCTATTATTCCGCTTTCAACATCCTATGGAATCCTGGGGTTTGCAGTTTAGGAAGGGGCCTTTGAGACCCCTCCCTAAACTGCAAGGATTCCATAGGATGTTGAAAGCAGAATAATAGCACTATAACAGGCTAGTACAGAAAAAGCCAATGTATTAGTTCCTAAGAGTGCTCAGAGAGTTGAAGAATGGTGACTCAATGGACTATTTCTTGAAGTATTGTCCTAGTTCTTCATCAGTATCACCATGCTGTCCATTCTCATTCTACTCTTCAGTCACTGATCCCTGTTTGGCTAGTTATTTCACTTCTGCAGGAAGCTACCTCTCATAGGTTGGAGAGTGTCCTCTCCCAATAGCCAGCCCCAGTTCACAGTCCCCCAATAGATTCTTTAATGGCAGCCAACAGACAAGGTTTACAAAAGTTTATCGGTCAGTTACTATTTTTGTTTCAGTGGTCCAAGGGCCTTTCTGCACTCAGTAACTATTGCACTATGATTCTACTTTAACTGCCATGGTTCTGTTCTATGAAATCATGGGCTTTTCAGTTTAGAGAGGAATATTTAGCAGTCTCAGCCAGAGAGTTTCAGTACTTCCCAAGACTACAAACCCCAGGATTCCATAGGAGGCAGCCATGGTAGTTAGTGCAATTTTAGTGTGATGATTGTGTAGTGCAGAAAGGCCCCAAGTCAGTAATGAATTCAGTGTCAGTTCAGGAGAGTGCCCAGCAGTGTAGTCAGCAAATGAAGCAAGGGTCAAGGTTTTTCAGGAACATGAGGCAAGGATCAAAAGAGCATCTCCTTCCATCAGAAAGACCAGTTGTCTGCAACAAACTTCTCCCTGCCCTGCCTCTGGTGCTTATTGGCCTGCAGCCTCCCCCAGCTGTTTGCCTGATTAATGTGTCTTCTCTATATAAGTGCTCTGAGTCTTGTGAACAATCTCTTTCTCTTCTACACGGAACTGTAGTAAGTATTGTCCTGTTCATGCCTGTGAGTTGTGGTGTTGGGAAGGATCATGTCTCTGTTTGCACCTGTATGTCATTTTCCACAGCAGCAAGAGAGACGGGGTTTACAAAAACCAAATTCTTCTTCTTTCTTCACTGCCTAAAAAATAAAATAAAAAATCCCATGAAGAAGTAGAGGAGCTTAAAGGCTTCCTAATCAACTTTTACTTCATCGCTGAATAATTACACGTGGTATGTCTGAAATACCCTCATGTCACATTTCATATCCAAGACATCTAGCTAATATGAGTCATTACTAGAGCTGTGGGAGTTGTCATTAATTAAGCTTGAACTGAAGAAACCTTGCCTTGTTTGGGGTTGTTTCTAGCTTTCAACAAATCAAGCCCAATTTTGCCCCAAAAAAGCCTGGATAAAACTAGGTAAAATGCCAACAAAACCTGGGCTTCATCCAGGTTCCTCCTCCATCATCATCATCATCATCATCATCATCATCATCATCATCATCATCCCTGTCTCCCAAAATTGAGGCTCAAAGTGGCTTTAATTCAATATAGATCAATGTAGCTAAAAATATACTAAAATGAACATTGAAATAGAATTGAACCAAAACAATTATTGAAACAACTCAAACCTTCACTTCAAAGATAAAAACTCAATTTAAAAAATAAAAATCTATCAAAAGCAATACATTATTTTAGAAACTTTTTGTTGTTGCTGTTTTAAAAGTCCCTCAGAACAGAAAGGGTTTTGCCTGCTGATGAAAAGAGAGCAAGGAGGGGACCATTCTGGCCTCCTTCAGAAGAGAGACAAGAGAGGTCAGGGGTTGCCGTCAAGAAGGTCCTATCTTGTGTCCCCATCAGCAGCACTTGTGGTAGTGGTGGGACTCAGAGAAGGGTTTCTCCTAATCCAGTCAAGAGACCACGTGTGATGAAGTATAGGGGGAGTGGTATCCTGAGTGGTAGAATAGCCATCCAGAAACAGGTTGCTAGGCAACCAGAATGGCCACTCCAGAGGGAAACTCAACCCCTGCAAGACTGAAACAGGACTCATAGGGTTGCTATGAGTCAAGGTCAATTTGATGGCTGTAAACAACAACAAAAAGCTATTTACAGAGATGAAGGTCCCATGCACAATGCCACCCATTATCTCTGTAACAAATTGCTCTTTCCTAGCTCAGTAGTCTTCCTCCCCTTAACTGCGGTTTTGCTTTCCATGGTTTCAGCTACCTGAAGTCAACCTTTTTCATCACAGGTTCACATTCCTCCCTCCCACTCTTTGTGCTGATCCATTTCCCCAGCATTTGGGCAACGGTACCCATGCAGCCTTCTCTGGGTCCTGCCACCCACACCTTGCTGCCCCTCAACTTAACCACCCCTCCAACAGCACCGCCACAGGAAATGGCTTCAGCATGACTGGAAGTAGCTCTCTACCTTTTCAATGACCATCGGCCTAGCAACCTGTTTCTGGATGGCTATTCTACCACTCAGGATACCACTCCCCCTATACTTCATCACATGTGGTCTCTTGACTGGACTAGCAAATTGGCTGGTTGATTAGGAGAAGCCCTTCTCTGAGTTCCACCACTACCACAAGTGCTGCCGATGGGGACACAAGATAGGACCTTCGTACTATCTGGTAATGTGAAGCATCTTCATGGTCCCTGCAAAGCTAGAGGGGTACTTCTGGTGACGTATAGGGTTAGGTACTATCTGCAGCTTCAGGTATCCACAGAACGTATCCCCTGTGTGTAAGGAGAAACTACAATATATCTATGGCCTTTCCACACTATTCTGTTATAGTGCTATTATTCTATTTTCAACTTCCTATGGAATCCTGGGCTTTGCAGTTGAGGGAGGGGCCTTTAGAATTCTCAGCCAGAGAGCTCTTTGGCCTCAGGAAACTACAAACCCCAGAATTACACAGGATGCTGAAAGTGGAATAATAGCACTATAACAGTCTAGTGCGGAAATGGCCTATATGAGGGTATACATATTGAATGTATAATGCAGCAGGGGAGGGTCAAATATGACGAAGTTTTCTGCAGCATCTTTTAATTGCTCTATTTATATAATTCCATTAAGCATGAAATGATATTTATAACCCTATTAGATGTGTTGATGATGGAAGTTTAGATCATAAATCCTGACAGATTTTTCAAAAAGGACTAATTATCTACTGCACGAGATTAGAGATAATATTAACAATTTATATGTCAGAATGAAACAGATGGTATCGTGCCACAGTTAAGTAACAACCACTGATGGGAAATTACTAATCTTATTTTTTCCCCTTTTCTTTCAATGTACAGAATTAATATTAAAAACATCCTGGCTTTGTGGATTAACAAAGCAGAACCAAGGATTGTCTCATGGTGCGATGTGGATGTTTCAAAGGAAAAGGGAATTCTGAGAGTTTGTAGAGAGCTGTGGGGCTTTTTTGATCAACCAGATCCTAACAACAGGGGCCAATTTAGTTAAGGCCCTGCTAGAGACCTTTGCAAATATTGCCTTGACTGGTAGAATTGGAAAAGTATTCAAATGGATGATGTACAGAATTAAATATATACAGACACTGGACAGACAAGACAAAAATTTACAATAACATCTATGCACAGAACTGGAAAAACAAACACACACCCCAAATAGAGGAATGGATGATAAAAGTGGCAGAAATGAAGGAAATGGACAGAATAACAGGGACAATTCAAGGAAGAATGCAAAGTAGACATGAAGAACGTTGGAGAACAGTAGACAAACACAAAGAAACAGAGGGAATTAAGAATGAGGAATGGGAGAAAGGGATTCTTGAAAATTAAGATGAATGACGGTTGGTTATATGAGTATAAAAATATTAAAGGGACGACAGGAGGTTAAGAAAGAATAAGGCAATGATGTATGGAAGAAATAAAATACAAATACATGTATAAATGTGCTTGTTTAAGAGTCAATGTAAACATATATAAAGGGCAAACCCCGGAATAGGGAAGGGAAGAAGAGAAACTTAGAAACGACGGGAAGAAAGGGATTAGGTGAAGCCTAGGAAGTAAAATTGAGGAATTTCAGTTCTTTTAAGAAGAAGACACAGATAGCTAAGGAAAGGAGAGAGAGAGAAAATGAATGGAAAGAATGAAAGATGAGAAGGAAGTAGTAGGTATGTAAACAAGGGAGAAAGATGGTAAGAAAATGATGTATGTAATGGTATGAAAGGTTATGTCATGAAAACAAAATGAAATTCAACAGAGAGAAGTGTAAGGTCCTACACTTAGGTAGAAAAAATGGAATACAGAAATATAGGATGGGGGACACGTGGCTGGATAGCAGTACGTGTGAAAGGGATCTAGGAGTCTTCATAGACCATAAGCTGAACATGAGTCAGCAGTGTGATGTGGCAGCCAAGGAAGCCAATGCAATTCTCGGCTGCATCAATAGGAGTATGGTGTCTAGATCGAGGGAGGTACTGGTACTGCTCTACTCTGCTTTGGTTAGACCTCATCTTGAATCCTGTGTCCAGTTCTGGACACCCCAATTCAAGAAGGACATGGTCAAGCTGGAGCAAGTCCAGAGGAGAGCGACCAAAATGCTGAGGGGCCTGAAAGCCATGCCGTTTGAGGATAGACTTAGAGAGCTGGGTATGTTTAGTCTGCAGAAGAGAAGGTTGAGAGGGGACATGATAGCCATGTTTAAATATCTGAAAGGATGTCATATAGAGGAGGGAGTGGGCTTGTTTTCTGCTGCTCCAGAGACCAGGACAAGGAGCAATGGATTCAAGCTGCAGGAAAGGAGATTCCACCTGAGCCTCAGGAAGAACTTCCTGATAGTCAGGGTTGTCCGGCAGTGGAATGTGCTGCCTCAATGGAGTGTAGTGGAGTCTCCTTCCTTGGAGGTTTATAAGCAGAGGCTGGATGGCCATCTGTCAGGAGTGCTTTGAGGGTGTTCCTGCATGGCAGGGGGTTGGACTGGATGGCCCCTGGGGTCTCTTCCAACTCTTCCAACTCTATAAAGCATTGTGTAGTAGTTTTCTTTAAGAACAGTGCATTTACATTTTGTAAGTTTCAGATTGACTGTCCATGCTTTCTCCCACTCCTCTAATGCTATTGTATGTCCTAAATTTTGGGCCCACTTAATAATATTGTCTTTGATAGCTCCTTTCTCTAATTCTGATTTCCGTAGATTTTTATATATTAATGATATCATATGATCCTTTCCATCTAATAGTAACTATTATCAAGGCAGGCCATCTCCTCAGTCGCTTAGGGAAGTAGGGATGGGGGGGTGATTCACTCCAGGCAGCAATGTTTCTGGGGCATCTCAGCCCATAGCCATGCCTTTGTGGCCCTGGTCACACCCCACATACCCTGGCCACACCCCCATGCCCCACAGCCCTGTCCTTCATGCCATAGTCCTGCCCCCTTCCACCCCATACACACTCCAAGCTCCGCCACTGCACCTTCTTGAATCTCAGACCACTGGTGCTTGCCTCCGAGCTAGAAGCGTTGAGCTAGTTGATCCCCAATCAGAAATGAAGAGAGAATTTTGCCTTATATATTTGCCTGTAAAGTCACAAAGAGATTGCACACTTGGTGGCTATGTGCCATTGTGCAAGATATAAAGATGAAAAAATGTAGAGGGACTTTTTCTCCCCAACTGTTAGCTCCCAAAACCTCTTCTTGTATAATCTTTCTGTCTGATAAAGTACATGCAGTAGCTGTGGAAATACTATAACACTATAGCATTACAGAATTGTAATACTATGGAATTATAGTACTATGTAATACTGTGTAATATTTACTTCCCTTAAGCTTTGCTGTTCCACCAAGGAACAGGAGCTCAGAAAAGCTCACATATGGTTCTGTTATAGGCATCTCCTTTTCCTAAGTGGCTAGAAATTCCATGGCCAATATTTATCTATTATTTATTCAAAATATTTATACCTCACTGTTTTTCTAGAACTGGAATGCAACCCTTTCATAGCTTCAAAAAATAATTAATGTAAGTTCAAAAACCCATGATAAATTACCCAGACTTAAATACAAATTAAATGAATGATACTCTTAAAGCATCAGTTAAAACTATTTTGAAAGACCATAGTAATAATAAATAAGGACTAAAATATTTAAAGAGACCCAGCACGGTGCAACAGTTTGAGCTTTGGACTACAACTCTGGAGACCAGGGTTTGATTCCCCACTTGGCCATGGAAACTCATGGAACAGAAATGAGAGCTGACCAAAAATGGTTGATATATTATGACTTATTGGAGGAAAAAGAAAAAGTAAGGTGAAGTCACTTGAATACTTAGAGGAGAAAGGTGGTAACTTACAAAGGCTTCGATATAGACAATTATACATAAGATTTAAAGAAGTTAAGAAGGCTAATCAGTTGGAAGAGACTAACTCTGTTTTGGAAACACTGTCATGTTCAGATGACAACCATTTGGTTGCCAAGATGTACATGTTTTTGTTGAAATTTGATATGGAAGATGAACAAGTAAAGGAATATATGACTAACTGGGCAAAGAATTTTGGATATAATATATATATGAACCAAATGATATTAAAAATGTACTATGTGATGATCTCAAAGAAAACCATTATAAGATGACATACTGTTGGTACCTTATACAAGAGAGATTAGACAAGATGTATAAAGAGACAAAGGCTGAGGTCATTTCCACACTACACTGTTACAGTGCTATTATTCCACTTTCAACCTCCTGTGGAATTCTGGGTTTTGTAGCTGACTGAGGCCAAAGAGCTCCCCAGCTGAGAATTCAAAAGGCCCTTTCCTCAACTTCAAATCTCAGGATTCCATAGGATGTTGAAAGTGGAATAACAGAACTGTAACAGTCTAGTGCGGAAATGGACTAAATGTTGGAAGTATCAGGATCGTCTTGCCTCCTTGTATCATATGTGGTGGACATGTGATAAAGCTAAACCGTTCTGGATGATGATACAAAAACTGATGCAAAAGATTTTAAAGTCTTAAGTACCTAAAAAGCCTGAATTGAATGTGTTACGAATCTGGAAAGAAGATTTTTCCGGGTTCCCTTGGAGAGACTGGGAAAGTTCCCTTTGGAGCCACTGGCCTGCTTATTAGTAGATTCCAGGAGCAGTTATCTTAAAAAGTAAATTTTTCTACTTCTACTGTTTCTCAGGCAGGAGTTACTGCTCATATCTGCCCAAGATCTCCTTGCTACCTAAGAGAGCAGTGAACTAGAAGCTGGACTCCTTCCTTTCTACAGCTTGCAAGCAAGTGCAGGAAACATGACTGGGTGTAACTCATGACTTGGTTTTTATGGCCCGAAACTAAATCTTTGAACTTTTGATCATTTTAAAATAAAATAAAATAAAAGGACCTTCAGTTCTCCTCTACAATGAACAGCTTTATCATTTTTCCAGCCTGCCACATGTATTTTGAGAACCATTAGGGAACTCCAGCAGTTAAAAACAAAGCGTTACAACTTCTTTTAACATTCTGTTTTAAATCCTTCTGTTCGGAAAAGCAAGCTCCTTCCGGGCATTTATCTTGTTATCTTCCTCCACCTCCCTCCTCCTTCCTGGGTGTCCTTGATGTGAAATAAGTTGCTTTTCATCTTTTTTCCAGTTCCATGAAGGAAGTCATCCATTCTTCTTCCTGGTTTTTCATTTCACACATGCCAAGCCCCCCCCTCCTCTCGTCGCCAGTGTCTTTGTACTCCTTTCCACCTCCTAAGTGGAACTGACCATACTGTTTCACTTGCTGAAAGAGCAGATTGGAAAATTAGGCCAGTGCGATGACTTTGCCCCTGGCTTTCATAGCTACCGCACCACTGAAGACTCCATTCACCTCTAATTACAGGCCGAAAGAAATCACGCAGGGGACGGAGCTCCATAAATCATTAGCCCGTCTCACCGGCTACGCAGCAGAGGACCTAACAAAAGGATAACGTTATGACAGCAGGATGCTCTCTATGCCACCCGAGTCGGACATTGTGCAACCGGCATAATTGTCATGCAAAGCTGTCCCCAGGTTGTATTCATCAGAGATTTCCTTCCTAAATCTTGCATTAGTCAAGATGGGGGCTTTAATAGAACCACTAAGGAGGTCTTTTAACCTGGAGGGGAACCCAGAAAAATGGAGACTACAGCCCAAGAAGGGTGAAAGTTGGCAGTCCCTAAGGAATGGAAAAAGGATTTTTTAAAAAAAAAAAATCAGATTTTTGGCAGATCTATTCTGCACCTCCTGAGAGTCAGTATCAGGCAACAGTTTTGGTTGTGTACGGCTCTCAGTATGTGGAACGCACCACCCTCACAGTTGCGGTCAGTTCCTATTCTGGCTGCTTTTAAGGAATACATCTCTTCAAACCGGTCTTTTCAGCTGTTTGGATGTTTATTGATTCTTGATTGGAAGGGTTTCATTGCCCAATTTGTCTTTACTTTATAATGGTTTCTGTTGACTTTAATGGTTCTGGAGGACCAGATTTCTTTATATGAGTCTGTCTGTCCTCTAACAACTTTGGGGGGGAACCTGTCCATCAGTTTCACCACCCTAAACATTAAACTGTCCTGAAAGACAAGAAAGAACTAGAAAAGCCTGTGTACTAATAAATATGGAATTGAATGTAAAATAATTTTATTCCAATATCAATAAATATAAAGTGATAGTATGCAAATGAATGAATGATATACAAAAATAAATATATACAGATGCTGAACAGACAAACAGCTTCAACAAACACTGTAAGCAAAACTTTGGAGAAGTCCTGTAGAAAATCTGGTGCACTGGGTTCTCCAACCTATTCACAACTGTCTATGAGCTTTCATTAATAAAAAGCACTATAACAGTGCAGTGCAGACAGGCCCTCTGTGAGGTCACTGAAATCTAGGGATGGAACGAATCCAGAATTATCCAGATCCAAATCCCTGGAAGGCTTGGGAATCCATGAATCTCATGAATCTTGACTCTTTGGAATCCTTTTTTAAAAAAGAGTTTAAAAAGCAAGGGAAAGAAGGATAATCTTGGGTAAGACACAGTCTCTCAGCCTTAGCAAAAGCCTAGGCAAAGGCAAAGCTCCCTCTGAAGAAATCTGGCCAAGACAATTGTCATAGTTTTGCTTCAAGATCTCCTCAGATTGAAAATGATGTCATGAAGACCCTTCTACATGGGCAGGAAAATGTGGCTTTATCCCACCTTTTCCTGCCTGTGTAAGATAATCCAGGTCAAAACTGGCTTTTCTTTGCATAGCTCCTTCTGGCCTCCTGGGGTTTGTAGTTTGCTGATGCACCAGCACACTTTAGCAGAGAAGGCTGTGACACTTTGTAAAACTCCAAATCCCAGAATTGTGTCTGAAAGAGGTTTGCAGGGGAGCTATGCAAAGGAATCTTTCAGCTGTCTTCTCAGTGGAGAGAGATCAAAGAGGGTAGTTTTGGAGATGCCAACCCCAAGGTGTCTGGTCAGTGTTTAGAAGACAATGCAAAGGACTGAGAAAGAGCAACACTGGAGATGTGTTAGGAAACAGCTTGGGGGGACTGATAAGAAAGTTTTGGCATTGGCAAAATCAAAGTATGGGACAAACAAGGTGCTCTGGGACCCACTGGGAGTTAGGGAAAAGGGAAGACCCCAGAGAATCCAGCAGTAGTAATTCTGCATGCCTAAAAGTGTGTATCACTATATAACCAATTGTTTATTGTAGAATGTTAGCTTCAGCAACCCTTATAACGCTATGCCTCATATACCTCATTAAATGCTGTTGAAAGCTCTGAGTGTTTTCTTGAGCACAAAAGAGTCACCAGCACATGGCATCCAACATTTCTTCATTTTGTGTTCCAGATTGTGAAACAGCTGTAATGAAGTAGAATCGAAGGCTTTCACGGCCAGAATCCATTGGTTCTTGTGGGTTTTTCAAGCTTTGAGATCACGTTCTGGTTGTATTTTGATGTTTCGCCTGCATCTGTGGCTGGCATCTTCAGAGGAATCCTCAAAGGAAGGAATCCTTCGTCCGAAGATGCCAGCCACAGATGCAGGCGAAACGTCAAAATACAACCAGAACACGGTCTCAAACCCCAAAAACCCCACAAGAACCAGCTGTAACGAAGTATGGATGATTGTTGGTCTTCCAGTTCCCTTTTGTCCTTTTTGAATAGTTTAGCTCCAACTGAGATCTGAGGCAGTGTGTACAGCCCCACTCAAAGGAACAAGAGAGGAGATTTCACTTGAAGATTGAACTGGTTAGCCATATCTTCCATAAAAATAGTGATGTGTAAGAGTGTGAGCATCAACAGAAGTCAGTCCTATTGAATTTCCTCCAAGAAGCTTGTTGTGACTTAGACTTGTCTCCAGTGGCCACTAGTGTCTTCTGTGTCTATGGGTCAATGAATCCATTATGGGTATTAGTGTGACCTTTGACATAACTATCCAAAGATTTGGGGTGTAGGATTTAATACTTTGAACAACTTCTTTAGAATTCAGATTCAACCTCAGAGTAGATATGCCTTGCCACTGACATGGAAGCCACAGGCCATCATTGCCTGCATCAGAGCGCAAGATCTCCATGTGTAAGTTCTCCATCTGCTTCTCTCATTTAGAACTTTTGCTAATTAGGGATGCAATTCTTCACTGCAATTAGAGATACAATTCTTCACTGTGTTTTGCTTCTGAAGTAAATGATGAGTAATTTTAGCAATTTTCTTCTCACGGCAGGAAAACCTTGAAAATCATGCAGTTTTCAAAGCCTATTGGCAATTTGGGATTTATTCTGTGCAAAGTTTTTGTGTGGTTATATTGCATAGAAAGTAGCATTTTGTGCACAGGAAACAGCATTACCTACACAGAAAATAATATTTCTCTGTAAGCAATGCTATTTTCTTTGAAGAAAAAGCTTTTCCTGTGTAGAAAATGCTGTTTTCTGTACAAATCAACCACATGCAAACTTAATGCAGAATAAGTCCTCTATTTCAGTGGTTTTTTGTGCATGAAGCCGCATTTTTTGAATGGGACATAATATTTCTGTGCAGAAATTCTGCAGTGAACATCATAATTCTGTGCAGAAATATTATTGGCTGCCCAGAAAATTATTTGCTGTGCAGAAAATATTGGCTTCTATGTAAACAACCATGTGAAAAATTTCACAGGACCGGTCCCAAAATGCAAAGATTTTTAACAGTCCAGAATTCTCGCTGGAGTTTCTTGACATTTGAAAAGTATGCTTTTCCACCAGTTTCCAAATATTTCTGAATATTCTTTCCATCCTTATTACTAATGCCCTGATCAAGGTCACCAGCTCAACAAATGCTGTCTATGTCAATTAATTTTTCTTTTCTGCTTGTGTTCAAATGCAGTACCTTCCCTTATCAAGACTGCTTTATCATTATTGCACAAGACCCATTTGGTGAAAGGCAAATTTGATGCTTGTTCATTCGTAAAGTTGCCTCTCCCCCACACCCAACTATTTCTCTCTTTTTTTTCAGTATTTGCCACAATGTCTAGCTCCATGAAGTGCGAAAATAAAATGCACTAATTAATTTTCTGCATCGCTGAAATGGAGCCGCCATCAAAGTAGAAGGATTGTGTGCAGCTTGCAGTGAGACAGACTGACATCTTCAGGGTAGTAATGCTACCAAGGGAAGTATATTTACGGTTGCCAGATGTCCTTCTTTTTAAGAGAAGATCCCATATTTTAAAAGAATTTTCTTTTCTTCACAACATCTTCGCTTCAGAGAGCAGGCTAGATTTCATTTAAAGACAGAAAGCATTTAGGAACGCCGTAAAAATGATATTGTCACTCCAGAGAATCCCATATTCTGCATTGCCTAATTTGAGTAAATGTTCAATAGCTCCTCTCCCATTCTGATGAGTTGATGTCTCTGCTAACTTTCTCTTCAGATCGGGACAACGCTGGAAGATTCCTTCCTTATGAATAGTTCAACAGTTGTTAAAATTCTGAGTCAACCTTGTGTTTTGAGGTCTTCCTTTTAACAGACTACCAGTTATAAGTTAACATGACTTTCCAGGCCTAATTGGATCTGGCACTCTCGGCAGTTCAGTCAATGATGATATCTGGAACTGGAATGAGGAGATGTGTGCAGTGTGACTGCTAAGTAGCCACAAATTACTGTAGGTCTCTGGGATTTAGAGTGCCTCTATGCTACACGGTTACAACAGTTTGGTACCATTTGAACTGTCATGGCTCCATTTGAACTGTCATGGCTCCATCCTATGAAATCCTGGTATCCTAGCTGAGTACCTAGAAGCCAGCATGGTACAGTGGTTAGAGCATTGGACTATGAACCTTGAGATCAGGGTTTGATTCCTCTCTTGGCCATGGAAACCCATTCCTTGCTCAGCCATGGAAATTCAGGCCATTTCTGCACTAGCCTGTTATAGTGCTATTATTCCCCAGGATTCCATAGGACGTTGAAAGTGGAATAATAGCATTATGACAGTCTACTGCAGAAATGGCCTCACTCATATGACCTAGGGCACATCATGCCCTCTCAGTCTCAGGAAACTCCATTTTGGTTTCACCTTAGGGTCACCATAAGTTGGAGATGACTTGAAGACACACAACAGCAATTTGTGGATTTATTCTAGGAAGCTCTAGCCTGTTCACTTGAACTAAAACATTGGAGGAGAAAACTCAGAAGACTTCACCAAACAGCCCATTTTCTACAAAACTATTTCATCAAAAATAGAGAAACCACCTTCTTCTAGAACAGGGTGAGGCAACCATCCTCCTCTAGTTTTTTGGGGTTTTTTTTACTAAAACTCCCATAATCTCTAACTATCAGCTATGATGAATTGGAATAATGTGAACTATAGGCCAAGAACATCCAGAGGACCATCCCTGTCCTAGGAACTGAAGGTTGTCTTTCAAGGGGTGGCTAGAAGATTCATTAGGAAATCCAAAACCTATTTACTAGCATAAAAACTTTCAAGTAAGTGAGTAAGACAAAGAGATGTTTTGGTGGTATCCTATACTATCTCCTCTTTCCCTATCTAATATATAAAAGACAAAGTTTGTCTGTGTCAGGTGAAGACCTCATATGATTGGCTGCCTAAGAAGATTCTGTGGAATCCTGGGGTTTGCAGTTTAGGGAAGGGCCTTTAGAATTCTCAGCCAGAGAACTCTTGGGCCTCAGTCAACTGTGATTTTCTTGAACAGGCTGGTTGCTATGGACACAAGGCCTACCAGCAAGGAGGAGGGCAGTATATTCCCTCAAGAACCCAACCTCTTCATGTTAACACCTCTGAATACAGACTGGATTGGGGAATATGGGGGAAAGTTACAGGTATTGGACAAGACAGTTTGGGGAATTAGAGACACAGGATCTCAGATCTTTCTAACAAGTATTACCTATGAGAAATTAAAATCCCAGCCAACATTGGTTATATACACTAGTATTCTATAGAACTGATCTCTGGAATATAGCTTCTTTACCCACAACAGAGTTTAAGAAACTCTTTTCTAGTGTATAGTGGTGGTGGGGACAGAATTCCCACAATGCTTTGCCTAGCATGGCCCCTGGAAATCCCATTGATCCAATGGGTCAACTCTAGGTGGGATTCAGGCCCCCCACTCCAAAGTAATTTTGCTCAGCTCTGTCCCAAATTTGGACCTGCCGTTTGACTATCTCCTCATCTCACTTTTTCTGTGGCTGATAAAACTGGCATGACTGTCCTTCAGGAGAGGGAGGGAAAAAAACCCTACACAAATGCAGCAACCATGATGATGTTAATGAAGCAGCTCATAAGAGGTTATTGAATGAGCCAAGCAAATTGGCTTACTGATTGCCTATAATTCTATAACCTCCCTTTGTTTTCTTTTCACCTCTCCTCCGCAATGCCTGTGCAACTTCGGAAAGTCTTGCTGGCATCGTTGTCCTCCTTCAGGTTATACTATTTTAGTTGAAAAATGCCTCCGCACACACCTCTGTCCTTTACCCTCTCCCTTTGTCAAATCTCTAATGAGCCATTCGCAGAGATAAGAGGATTGGGCTGTGCCTTTCTGGACGGAGAAAGCTTTTCAGTGAATATAAACAGAGCTGATTCACTTGGTCTGGAGTGTGTTCCAGGGGCAGCTGTTAATTAATCCCCACTGAGATTTAGACCTTTCTCTCCCTTCCCAATCGTCACATCTATCAGATGGCTGAGAAAAGATCAGACAATCAAAAATACATTCCCAGTGCAGGCAGGCGCAATAACGGTGCAATAAGGCATGCTGTCTTAATGTTAGTTTTATCCTGGTTTACCAAAGCTAGCCCAAACCCTGGGGGGAAAAAATGTAATAATTTCTTAGACTACAGCTGCCAAAAACCCACAGCCAGGATGAGTACCGACGATGCTGGCAGGAGGATTCTGAGAGCTGTAGTCCAAGAAACAATGAGCCTTTCTGCCCTCAACTGTTCTAGTGCTATTATTCCACTTTCAACCTCCTGTGGAATTCTGGGGTTTGTAGTTTCCTGAGGCGAAAATGGCTCTCTGGCTGAGAATTCTAAATGCCCCTCCCTAAACTGCAAACTCCAGGACTCCATAGGATGTTGGAAGTGGAATAATAGCACTATAACAGTGTAGGGTGGAAATGCCCTAACTTTTCCAAGGGACTTGATTTATTTATCTAAGCTAGTTTCCCTACAGATGTGTCATACTATAACTCCCATAAGGTTGACCTATGCGATTTTTGCAAGACTGCAGCTGCAGGAGTTTCAGGTATGCAACAGGACATCGCCAATATTTGGTGACATTCTATACTGGGAGTCCTTTCATGCTGCAGTTATCATGCTCTAATTCCACTTTAACTGCCATGGCTCCCTCCTATGTGGAATGCTAAGGTTTGTAGATTGGTGAAGCACTGGTTTAGAGTTCTAAGTACTTACTGCAAATGCTAGTATTCCATAGAATATTGCCTTGGCAGTTAAAGTGGAATCACAGTGCTGTACTTGCATAGTGTGGAAGGCTCCTGGACCATTCTAGTGCAGGATTCCCAAGATGGTGCACTTCAGTGTTGGGCTGCAACTCCTGACATATCTGGAGTGCACCAGGTTAGGTGAAGGTGCTTCAACATGACATAGAAACAGAACCCAAGATGACATAGGCCATTTCCGCACTACACTGTTATGGTACTATTATTCCACTTTCAACATCCTATGGAATCCTGGGGTTTGCAGTTTACAGAGGAGCATTGAGAATTCTCAGCCAGAGAGCTCTTTGGCCTCAATAAATTACAAACCCCAGAATGATAGCACTAGAACAGTCTAGTGCAGAAATGGCCTTGGAAACTGAATGCAAGATACAGGTAGGGTTATGCAGATAAAAGTGGGCTTATTCCTCAGTTCCTTGGGGACAGATCACTGTCTGTCCCACTCGTTGTTCTTCATTGCCTTCATAACCATAGACTTCATTTCACCTCCATGCCATTGAATCAGATTGATTTTGGCAACACGTGTGCTACATAAGTCAACAGTAGGATTGGATTAGTATGGCTAGAAATATTATTGTAGAACATTACTTTTTTAAAAAAAGTACTGCAGTATTGCCACATTTAACAAAGTAAGATTGCCATTATACTGTAAGTATAAGTGTAGTTAAATTTTACATAACCAGTTTCGTAGATTAGGAATAGGATTATTTAGCTATTGGTATTGCATTGAAACTTTGAGGAAATAGATTAAGTTATCGTAAATAACCATTTTTTGGAGAGCTGGAAGTCTAGTGTGTGTCCTTTTTAACCTTTCCGGTGTTTTTGTGTTTGCTTGTTTGTTTGTTCAGATTGTTTGTTGTTTCAGATGTGTATTTTTCTCCTTACATGTTGTGTGTTTGTTTTTAATAATAATATTTTTTAAAAAAGAGATAGTGCTACGTAAGTCATCATTGTTGTTAAAAGAAAATGAATGGTACAAAAAAAAAAAAATCTAGCCCTCTTTCTTGAGTCATCCATCCCTACCTTTTTTTTTTTTAGGTGGGAGGGAGATAAAAATTTTCAGAAAACCGGAGGGTCTATTTCCACAGTGTTGGAAAGAGGGGGGAAAGTACGCCTATTGTGTGCACGAGGATAACCACTTCACATTGAGTGATTTTGAGCATCCCCAAACCCAATTAAGAGAAAGATTTGTCTCTCCCTGTTTCCTCAGCAACAAGTCCTCTTCAGGTGACTTTTCCGCTCCAGGGGCAAAATCTATTTCGCTCGGGAATCGGATTCGGAATGGCTGGCACTTAAAATTAGTAAACAGCAGATTGGAGTCTCTGGCCTGTAGAGCAAGGAATATTTTGCAAATGTCTCTCAGCTTGGCCATGGCAACCCGCCATCGAAAGCACTCCCCTGCAAAAAGGTTGTCATCTTGACACAATTACTGGAACTTCAGAGTTCAGCTTGTATCATTAAAAGGACTTAACAGCACATTTCACCGACATGAGATGAAAGAGCCCCCCTGGACCCATAACAATTATGAAAACACCTTTCTGTCATTAAGTTCTCCCCTGTAGCAAAGAGACTGGTATCGATCCAGGCCTGGGTTTAATTTACAAACTGTATTTATACAATAACTCATACTGAGAGCTTTGTGAAGGGAAGGGGATGGGAGGGGATTACCTTGGGCAGTTAAGCATGAGACTCCATCTCTTGGAGAATTTTCCTCTTGAATTAAAAAAAAAAAAAAAAGGAGAAGAAGGAGAAAGTTATAGCTTCATAAGGTTCCTGCACTACTGTTTTTTTACTGGAGGACATTGGAAGCAGCCATACTGAAGAACCACATGGAGAAAAAATTATTGCTGAGCTGCATTGAATCACAGTGGGACTGTGGGAATTGGGTCCCAGCAGAATGTGAAAAGAAGACCTTTACTAGTCCCAAAACGCTACAGACACTGTCAACAGAAGGAAGGCAGGGGGAAATGATGGACACATTATTACAGTAGGTAGAGGTAGGCGGATTTGAGGTTATGGACACTGTCATAACTTTAGCCCTGTTGCTGGAAACACATAGGCTGCTGTCCAGCCTCTTCACAGCATAGGGTAAATATCCTCATGTAGTGACACCCTACACTAGTCCTATGTAACCCTTATGCAGAATAGCAACATTGTGAAAGCCATATCCATGGCTGGGTGTCAATGTGAAATATGCAATAAGCAATATGGAATGCACAGCTGCCATGCACAGTGCATAAACGCATTGAACAACATTGCTGTGTGCTCAGCTCTGCTTTTGGCACTGTTAGCAGAACTTCTCTGTTGCATTATGGTGATTAATTTACCCTGCATGCACTGCAGAAACTATGCACACCTATGCCACTATTGGAGTGCCAGCTATAGTGACTGAGGCCCTTTCCACTGCTTACCTTCTTGGAGCAGCATCTGGTGATGATCTTGGAAGTCGCTCTGCCAGGAAGAGAGCATGATGGAAGCTCTCCCTTCCTCACGGAACTGGCTCCCTGCAGAAGGGAGCGTGATGGACACACACAGCCAGGTACTTTCCCAGGCTGCACCGAGGCAGGAAGCACCACCATCACCCTTTCTGTCCTGCTGCAGGACAGGTAAGTGCAGGATGGTGATGCCATCATGGGTCACTGATGAGGAAAACTCATCAATGATTTAACCCACGATCAATGGGGATGGGAGAAGGACAGGACTGTGATGACGTCAAGTGTTGTTGTGGTCCCATCCTTCTCCCGTCCTGATGACGGGATGGGAGGGTGCTGCGGAAAGAGCCTGAGACTCAAACAGTTAGGACAGAGCACTAAAACTGAGCAGGAGGGAAAATGTCCATAAAAGTACAATGTACAAAGTAGAAGTGGTAAAATTAAGGCCCTATGAGACTTATGTGGTCCCCATATCTATTGGGTACTCCTGCCAACTCCCCAGATCATCCCTTTTCTGCCCAAAAAGCTGAATCTCCTGGAAACCTCTGAGATCCATTGAGACTCTGCAGTTACAGAGATATTATTCCACTTTAACTGCCATGGTTCTGTCCTATGGAATCCTGGGACTGAAAGTTTAGGGAGGGACATTTAGAATTCTCAGCTACAGTGTTCTCGTGGCTCAACAGACTGCAAATGCCAGTTTTCCATAGGATGGAGCCATGATGGAGCCAAGTTACTACAATACTGAAAACATGGGGACTGAAGGAAAATGTCTTTGAAAGCAGAATTTATTTGGAGGGGGAGCTATGTCCTTATTTTCCCCCTACACTGTAGCTACACCCCTGTTTTCCTACGTTCTCTCCCACGATCTGAGAGTATGGCCAAAATCTCAGAATTTCAGGATGGCACAATGATGTCAGAAAAATCAGATTTCATATCAGAAGGTTGGGAATTGGGAAATAAGGAAATAGGATAGGAAATAAGGAAATAGCATCCCCAATGCTGCTAGCAAATCTACTTTTGTCCCATTAATCCCTGGGGCTTAAAGTCTAGGAAAATATTTTGCTCATGAGAACGGTCAACAAAGCATTCAAGCCAAACTAGGACTGCATTAGCTAAGAGCCTCATGGTAGTGTTTGACTTTCAATCCAGCTCTTGTCACTGAAGGAATAAAACAGAGACTGTTAGCAGCTCCAGCTCCAATGTTGTAAATGACACCGAGGAGAGGGCGAAAATTAAACGTTGTATCTGGAAATCCTGCTGCGAGAATCCCTAAGTCCTAGTTAGAATTTTATCTGGCTGACCTTGTGGCATATCCTTTAGTGGAGCAAAAGACTGTGCTGTTCCAAGGGCTTACTCACTGACAATTTTTGGAGTGCATGGGTGAGCTGGAAGAAAGAACTGAATATATTATTACAGAGATCAGAAGATTGCATTATAGCCTTCAGATTTCACAGATGAAAACCAAGATATGTGAGGCAAAGCAACGTCAGAGTGTGGTCAAAATGTCAAAAGTGATTAACAACAAATGGGCTAGGAGAGGTTGCAGTAGTTTGGTTTTGCCTGAGGCTGCAAGGAAGGGCAACATTTTGCCTCCTTCTGTCCTTTCCTCCTGCTGAGTTAATTGAACGCAAACTACTTTTCCCCTTTGAACTCCAGGTGCAGCATTTGATGGAAACTGAGGATGGAGGGGGAAAGTTCGAAGAAAGAGAAACTGGGATGTTTTGAAAGCAGTTGAAAAAGTGGGATGACAGAGGATAAATCAGGACTGTCATTGCCAATTTGGAACAGTTGGAAGGCACCTTACATAAACATAGCAGGCTTTAAAGAAAAATCTAAGCCCATTTTTGCCCTACACTGTTCTAGTGCCATTATTCCACTTTCAACATCCTGTGGAATTCTGGGCTTTGTAGTTTGGCCAGTGGTGGCCAAAGGATTTTTGGGAGCTGTAGCCCAAACAAATACATTTTTAATGCTCTGCATTACAAGTTGTACGCTCATACTTTCATTCGTTCATTTTATTTAGATGCGAATTTTCCCCTCAGAACTTGCACAACACATTTTTTTAAAAAAAAAAACAGTGTAGGTGAAAACTTCTACAAGAATTCTTAATAAAATGTTATTAAGTTATTGATTAAATTTAAAATTAAAAACAAATTAAAGATGAATTAAATAAAATTAAATTAAAAACAAATTAAAAAGAATCTTACAAAGGAAAGTTTAAGGTTTTGAAAACAGTGCAGGATCTTATAGCTAGTACATTTTTCATATGGCATCTTCCACCCTACACACACACACACACACACCTCCCATCACACACACCTGGAGTGATGTAGGAAGCATTTCCCCATGGTGCAATTGCATGCCACTGCCTGGGAGCATGTGTGAATCCATGAAACAATCACTGGAATGTAGCCAACATCCCACTCATTCAATGACCATCTTCCCCATGGGATGCTGACTGGGTGGGAAGCCACACATCATCCCTTCTAGTGACATGGCCTCCTGATTCACAGGCAAACCCCACCACTTGTGAGAACACAGAAAAAATGGCTTTTGACCTCTGCAGGTGTGTGGGGAGACCCCAGCCACTCATCTTCGATGGAAGAGAAGGAGGAGACGCCTTGGATTCTCCACTGTACATCTCCACTGAGAGGACACAATAACAGTCTCCATCTCACACTTTTGCAGTCAGATCCTTATGTGAGGCCCAGTCTTCCTGGGAAGCTAAAAAAGCAAAAACTTACAGTATTCAGGATGCTCAAATTACTCCTCCCCCCTCCCCACACTGATTGCAGTTTGAGTAAGTCCATCTGCAAACCTACTAGGGCTCTCAGGACAGATGTTTTCCGTATCCTGTAGTTGACAAGAGTGTGATGTCATCCATGTTGCTTTGAATGACCTCTGACTTCTGTCTAAGCTGATCAAACAACTCTTTGCACCTGGATAAACTGATTGAGTGACTGAAACATGGTTATGAAGCAAGGCTCCAACCATTAAGCCCTAAAGAAAAACACCCCTTGTTCCCCTCCACATACAGAATGTCAAATCCACTGTAGTCCCGTGCACAATGATTGTACATTCAGTTTCATACTTCTTCTTTTTTTCTTGTTGTAAAAACAAATCCTGACAAATTAACATATCTCTTAAAAATAATTAACATGGAAAGAAGAACTAAACCATTAACTAAGACATAACACACAACACACAATATTCCTTTTAAGGCCATTTCTGCACCAGCCTGATATAGGCCCTTTTCGCATCTTACCTTTTTGCACGATGAGGGAGGGCGTCTCGCGCGAGAAGCCTCGTCCGAGACGCTGTCACTTCCCCCCTCCTTCCTTCCGCAGGGCGCTTCCTGTTGCATGACCATCGCGCGAGCGCCCCTTCCTTCCTTCCTTCCTTCCTTCCTTCCTTCCTTCCTTCCTTCCTTCCTTCCTTCCTTCCACAGGGCACTGTGGGAGATGTAGGTTGCACTGGAGGAAGGAAGCACAGCCGCACCGGCTCCCTGACGCACCGCATGGCAGGTAAGTGCGTGAGGGCGGCGCGAGCATTGCGCAAGCTCGGGCTATTTTTGGCTTCAAGCCGAAAGTAAAAAAATATGCCTGGGCCCTGCTTCAGCCTCGTGAGCGCTGTGCAAGTGGGGGTGCATTGTGCGCAGCAACGCTCCCATTTGTGCGGCGCTCAAGGGGTGCTAGCGCAAGCAAAAAAACATGTGAAAAGGGTCATAGTGCTATTATTCCACTTTCAGCATCCTATGGAATCCTGTGGTTTGTAGAATTCCAAACTCCAGGATTCCATAGGATGTTGAAAGTGGAATAATAGCACTATAACAGGCCAGTGCCGAAATGGCTTAAGAAGAAGAGAAGAAAAGAAAAAGGAAAGGAAAAAAAGATAATATCCTCTTAATTCTATTACATCTAATCTTAAGAGCATTTATGCTGATCAAACTTAGACAATTTTAGGCATGATTGGCAATGTTTAATTATGTATCTAGAAGAGACATGGGTAAAATGTTGGTAATAAGTATAGACATATGATTGCTGTTATTGAAGACACTAATATAAAATATAAAGCTTATGTTACAAAGCGATGCAATGTTTACTGTAATTTCTTGCTCAGTAAATAGTGTCTCTAATAATATTAAAAATGGATAGCATGTTTCTTTGGATATCTCCAGGATGTTCCAAATCACATTGAATGACTCAGATGTTGTTTTTCCAAAGGCCAAGGTGGTTCTTGAGATACAAAGGCAAGGGCGAGGCCAGGGCAGTGGCAGTTGGGATGGAGAGAGAGCTTTTCATCTGCTTCTGGACCAAGGCATGATGGACATCTGCCTGCTTCTTCTTCTCTCCATCCATGACCTGGGCAATGTGGTCATGTTGTTATTTGAATGTTGGATCAGGACTCACAGAGGCCCTTTCCACACCGGGTTAAAAAAACGGTGTAGAGCGACCTCCACGGAGGTCGTCTACACCGTTACGCGAATTGGGGTGGATTACTTTCTAGTAATTCCACACCCCAATCTGCGGTCGGGCGCCCGCAAGTGGCATCGCCACGTGCCTTTGAAAAACCACATTTTATGTGGTTTTTCAAAGGCACGGGGCGTGCAGCCCCGTGCAGCCCCATCACAGCACCCGCATGGATTTGCGGACGTGCGAAAGGACATCCCCGCAGATCGGGCAGGGGGCGGGATTTCCGGCTGGCGAGCTTCTCCAATTGGTAGAGAGGCTCTGCCAGTCAAAATCCACCATTTTGGGCGCTGCCGGGCGCCGAGGACGCCACGGGATGCTGCTGCATGTGAGCAGCGAAATACACTGCTCCGCACGGCAACGGAACAAGGAAAGCCACGTTTTAGTGTGGCTTTCCCTGTTTCTCCGCCTGCATGTGGAAAGGGCCAGAGATCAGAGTTGAAACTCCTGCTCAGCCAATGGCAATCCACAGGGTGACTTTAGGAAAATTGTGCTCTCCCACCCTTAGAACAAGGCCACGACAAGGCTTCTCTGAATAAATCTATAGAGTCGCCCTGAGTCAGAGCTGAGCTGAAGCAACACAACAACAACACAGTATTGTCACAGACCCAGGGAACTAGTTCTGTCTCATCAAGCCAGTTAAAGCAAAATGGAATAAAGCATTCCAGAAGTAAGCAAGGAGCAGCCAGAAGAATAAGGACAAACTACAGTACACCCAGGAGTGACTCCTTTTACACAGCATCGATCTGCGTGAATGATGAGCTCTTTGGTGCAATGGATGAAGGTCAGAAAATCTTGTGAGCACCAGTGGATCCATCAATGGGAGCTGATAACTTTTCTTGAGAAATATTGCTCCCGCTGCTTTGATGGAGAGGCCTGCCAAGAGAAAGTGGAGCTTCTTGCAAGTATCTTCTTTGTTCCTTGAAGAAAAAAAACTGAAGTCTAACTTTGCTGGCCTATTTTCATCCTGCTATATACCCTCCACAATTTCACAGATGAAAACCAGGACATGGGCGGTCATAAACAACAGGAAAGTGTGGTCAACACAGCAAAAATTATTAATGAGGAATAACATACAACCTGGGAGGCACTGCAGCAGTTTACTTTGGCCTAAGCCTACTGGGAAGGGCAAGATTCTTTCTCACCCCACTACTATGCTAATTGGGTGCAAAATAATTTTTTGCACTTTGAATTCAGTTTCATAGAATCATAGAACAGACCACAGGGGCCATCCAGTCCAACCCCCTGCCATGGAGGAACACACATCAAAGTACTTCCATTGGATGGCCATCCAGCTTTTGTTTAAAAACCTCCAACGAAGGAGACTCCAACACACTCCAAGGCAGCATATTCCACTGCCAGACAGCTCTGACCTCAGGAAGTTCTTCCTGAGGTTCAAGTGGAATCTCTTTTCCGGTAGCTTGAATCCATTGCTCCTTGTCCTAGTCTTTGGAGCAGCAGAAAACAAGCCCGTTCCCTCTTCAATATGGCATCTTTTCAAATATTTAAACGTGGCTATCATGTCTCTTCTTAATCTTCTCTTCTGCAGACTAAACATACCCAGCTCCTTCTCATAGGGCATGGCTTCCAGTTTGCACCAACTGAAGTAAGTTAAGCGGAAAGCAAGAGAGAAGAAGAAACAGAAGCTGGGACATTTTAAAAGCAGCTGAAAAAGTGGGACAGCAGAGGATTAACTAGGACTGCCCCTTCCAAATCAGGATAGCTGGAGTTTGTGCTGTTGTGGACTTACTTCCATCTAGTTACACAAGATTATGGACACGTGTATTGGTGCAACAAGTGGTTCAGAACTAGGGATGGGCCAACCGAATCCTTGAATCCTCAGCAAGGAATCCCTGTGCAAAAATAGGCAAACTGAATCTTTCAAGTCCACCAACCAAAAAATAGGTTTTTTTTTTAAAGTTCTGTCTAAAAAAAGTTTTTAAAAGTTTAATTTTTTTTAAAAAAAGTTGCTTTTTAAAACCCTTTTTCAAAAAAAGGATTTGAAAGATTCCAGATCTACGAGATTCATGGATTCCCAGAACCTTCCAGGGATTCAGATCTGGATTTGGATTCAGAAAATTCTGGATTCGTCCCATCCCTATTCAGAACATAAATGATAAAAGAGGGCATTCAGATCTCATCTGTTAGCCATGCATAACCTTAACATTTATCCACATATCAGTTTCATATCACTGTGATTGATATGGCTCCATCCTAAGTGATCCTGGAAGTTTTAATTGACTAAGCTAAATCTCATTGATTCAATGAGTCTGCTTCAGCAGAGACAAACTCAGTGGGATGTAGGCCATACCTGGCAGTGAGTCCAGTTAGACTCACCAGAGTTTACATCTGTGTAGACACATATAGGATTTCTCCATAAAAGTCTCAGAACTACATCTGAGCTGAAATTTCTTGAAAAACATATTTCTAAGAATTTGCCCAAGAATGTTATTTGACTGCATACTGTTGGAGAATCTTGGATGTTTATTTTTCAGGTTCCCTGCAGATTCATTGAGGGTTTCAGCCTCACCGTGCTAGAGAATATTCATGCTGGAGGAGGGATTTGGGGACCTGTTGTCCCAGATAGGAACATATCCAAGCAATAAAACCCAAATTGGTCTGGGTACTAGGTAAAGTGAAGACTGGAGAAATAAGGATCCAGGAGAAAATGGAATTGACAAAATTTGTCCATCCATAAAGAGAGAAGGCTCAGTGATAGAGACTATGGCCATGTTCACATGGGGTTTTTAAAACAGGGCAGAGCGTCCTTCAGGGAGGATGTCTGCACCTATGAGTAGACTGGGTCGGACCTACTTAACGTAGATCCGCACCCCAGCCCACTCCGGAACGACTCCAAGTGGTCGTCCAGTGTGCTTTTGAAAGACCACTAAAAATAGGTCTTTCAAAAGCATAGAGTGCGCCACTGCGAGCCTGCTCCCTTATGCAGATTCACAGACTCACATTGGCGTGAGCCTGCGATCTGCCGGGGGTGGGCTTTAGGCTGGTGAGCTTCAGCAGTTAGTCGAGACCCTCAACCAACCAGAAGCCACCATTTTCGTCCCAGAGGAGTGCAGAGCGGTGGCCACACGCTGCTCCAGAGCAGCGTGGACTGGATCAGGAAGCCCAAAAGTCCAGTGAGTAGCATCAAGGGGCGTTTCCCTCACCCCGTGTGGAAATGGCCCATGTCTTGCAATCAGAAGGTCCCACTGGAATCCTGTTTGTGATATATACAGACAGAATTGCAAATCAAGCTTGTCAATGTCCATTTTTTGGTCATTGTGGAGGGAGGTGTCCAATGGAATTATCCTATGTTTGTACTATCTACTTCTATGTTGCCTGGATGTCACCCTACAGCCATTCAGTGACCATAGTGAGAGTGAGGGCAAACAAGACAACATCTGCCTGTCCTTTTTACCTGTAGGGCTTTCTCTGGAAGTCTAAGGCCCTTTTTACATAGCATTTGCCATGCGAAAGGGCCCCTAGAGTGTCACACGACTGCGAGGAGTGGTCCACACGATGCACACACAATCGCACAATGCTTCAGGGCCTGACAGGTGCCAATCACGCACTATTTCATTTTCAGCTGTGAGCCAAAAATGGTGTGCAATCGCGCATTGCTCCAGGGCCCCACACGCACTTGCCATGTGTGCGGAGCTCCGGAACCGTGGCGCTAGTGCTTCCTGCCCCAATGCAGCCTGGGAAAATCCCAGGCTGCACTGCATAAGGAAGAGGAGGGGCTCTCGCACAAGCAAGCAGCAGCTGCAGAGCTGAAGGAACCAGGATGCGAGAGCCTCTTGCTAGAGGCTGCTCGCGCGATCCCCACACCCCAGCTCCACAAAAAAGGTGAATTACGGAAAGGGCCTGAGATGATGAGATAATCTTCATTTGAGTAACTACAGAAATGTAGCCAGACACTGCCTGGCCAATTCTGTCCTCCCTTGGCCACTAAATAGTCATGGGGGTACCCAGACAGCAAAGAGGTCAGTGGTGTACTTGGGGAGAGAGCAGGGAAAGGAATAATGCCCTGCAGAACTTGACACTCTACCAAGTCCATGAAGGATCTCAACTAACATCTGGGACCCTTTCATACTCCATGGTTATAACACTTTGGTTTCACTTGAACTCTCTTGCTTCCATCCTATGTCATCCTGGAGTTCTGGTTTGCTGAGTTACCAGAGCTTTCTGGCTCAGAATTCTGTGTACCCTTCAGAACTGCAAATCCAAGGATTCTGTAGGATGTAACCACTGTAATTAAAGGGGAATTATACTGCCATAATTGTGTTGTGTGGAAGGACGGATGCAGGCTTGTTCTCTGCTGCGGCAGAGGATAGACCTGATTTGAAGTTACAGATAGGTGGATTTTGGTTTAACATTAGAAGGAACTTCTTAACAGCAAAGTGGTTCAGCAATGGAACCTAGGGAGCTGGCAAGTTCTCTTTCTCTGGATATCTTCAAGAAGAGGCTGGATAGCTACCTACTGGGGATGGCTTAGCTGAAGATCCTGCATTGAGCAGGAGGTTGTACCTGACGGTTGATAGTGCCCTCCCAACTATCTCATTTTATGACTGGTAGGAGGAATTTAGTAGACCACCTTAGAAACAATTCCTGGCCATATTCACCTTAGTTCATGAGAGCACTCCTTGAAGAATGAGAGCTAGGAGTCTCTCACTTGTCAGAAGACAACCACTTTATCATCGTCTGCTATTTGTCACGATCCTGTAGGAACCACTGCTCCTTCTTCTGAGCCATCCATCTCCCCAGTCTTTTTGGCACCGACTCCTGTTTGATTGCTTTAGCCTTTCATGAGCACATAATCTGGGCTGTAGCATCCCCACCCTGTGATCAGTCAAGATCTATAGGCCCTGCTGCTTCCCCCATTTGTTATATTTCGGTCCCACATTAATCCATCCCCGGCATGTGTCGCACAGCCCTCCGGTGCAGCCATTGCTGAACAAACAGCTCCGAGTCAGAATCAGCAGGCTAAAAATTACTGCCTCCATTAGGGATGCTCAGGGAATGTTAAGATGGAGCTGGGAATGGGGGTGAACGTGAAGAAGCCCTGAGCTGTTTCCTGCCAAGTAACAGGTCAGGGGGGTTCGGCTCCAATAACTTTCAACGCACAGCAATTTTCGTCTGTCCCGTATCCAAATCGATATGACAGCTGAAGCTCAGCAGTGGTTCAGAGGAACCAAAATAGCCTGTGACTGATGACAAATGGAGGGGAAACACACCTAAATATGCAGAGAGACTGGCTGTCACAGGGTGGGTTGGTTTTTCTTCTTTTTCAGATGTGAGTTTTAAATTTGCTCCTTCAGAATTTACCGTTTGGTGTGCATAGAAACACGCACACACATTCAGAGAGAGAGAGAGAGGAAAGAAGGGGAAAAAAGATGGAAAATAAATTGATATTCTCCATCTCTATTCATTTCACTCTGAAATACTTCACTTATAGCCTTAAATTCTTTGACATGATGCAAATGACATTTTTTTAAGGAGAGGGACTGATTTTAATAAACCGGATGCTCATTTCCACGTAGGATATTTATGTTGTTTCAACGAACAAAATAACATAAAATTCATCAGGCATTTGATGTGCATGCAGATAGGCATACACACATGCAAAGGAAAGGAAGAAAAATAAGGAAAACAAATTTATATTCTTCCCGCTTTGCCCATTTTATCCTGAAATAGCTCACTTGCATCCATAAATTTGTTATAATGCTTTTTTTTTTTTTTTGACAGAGGGGATTTGATTTTAACAAATTGGGTACCCATTTTTGTGTAAGATATTTATGTCATCTCAGTGCATGATAATAAAATAAAATTCAGGGTGTGAAAAGGAGTCTGTGAGAGACTTAGAGAGAGAGAGACTCTATGCACAATGTATAGCACAAAGACATCACTTATTCTAGGAGGAACCCAATTTTATTATTTATTTATTTTATGGTTAAGATTTGTAAGCCATCTTTCAGGGATACTTTCGCTGTGCGTTTCTGCACAGCGGTGGGCTGGACCAGATGTCCCTTTGAACCTAAAAATCTATGATTCCATGAGAGAGAAGACATTCCATCCCACTTTCCACCATGACCACACACAAAAAGCCAGGTCAATGGATCTGGCAGCAGATTCATCCCAAAGTCTGTATATTCACACACGTGTGCTCCTCTACCCAGCCAAATATACTGTTATCCTACAAACTGTAGTAGCTGATGGGTTACATATTAGAGAGATGGTAAATCCAGTCTGGGTTTTAGTCTGAACTTTTAAAAGACTACCCAATGTGCTGAAAGTACAGGGGATAGGACTTGGCATCTTGGATAATTCCTTTAAGGTCTGCACCAAAATCCAGAATGGATTCACTATCCCACTGATATGGAAGCCATCAGTTGACACTGTTTCTTTTGTACCAAATACACTGTTTTTTCTTCTTTTTTGTGCCAACCATTCTTTTAAATAAAGTCCAAATAAATAAATAACAGGGATGGTTACGTAACTCTTTGACATACCTTTCTCAGTGAGGGTGAGAAAATTCACAAATAGTTTCTTTATATCCCCCGTGTTCTAACAGAGTTTGGAGGGTGTGTTTGTATGTGTGTGGTTTACACAACACTAGACAAGATTAAACAAGCAGGATGATGCATGTTATGCCATGGAAATTATTTCTGAGTTCCAGACTAGGGGTGCAAATGTTCTCTCTCTTTGATCAGTACACGGTAAAAGGGATGGCAAACGCTTTCTCTTTCTCTCTGGGAAATTAACATCTCAATTCATGCAGAAGAAAAGGGCAACACAAGCAACAGATGTTCCACCAACCACAAGTCACCTGACTTATTTATAAAGGCATTCAGGAACCATAGGTGACACAAGACACATTTTTCACAAGTACTTTGCCTTGGGCAGCTAGTGGATGCTGTGTCCGTAGGGTACGACATCCACGCTGACACCATTTCCGCACAGACTCGTTCCTGCTTAGTAGTGTTGGATTTTGAGCCATGTTTTTGCACATAGTAGCATTGGATTTTTTACTTGTGCTTCAGCATGACAGCATCGAGAATCAGCTGGTAGAGCGCCGCCACGAGTCGAGAAATCACAGTATTTGAAAACTGGGCGAAAAATCCAGTTTAAATCTCCCACGGTGGTTCTGCTTCATCCTTTGCCTTAATGCAGAAAAGTTACATCGAATCACTGCAGGGTAGTGGGTGGGCTCTGGGTATGCCCAGTTCATCCTTTCCTCACTTCCATCCCCATCTCTCCCTGACCAGCAAAGGACAGGCCACTGCCATTTTGGCTCCATGCGGTAAACAGAAAATGGAGAAAGTGGAGCGAGAATAGAGCATGTCAGAAATGCCCAAACAGGACCTGCAGGGCAGACTGACAGAGGGCCAGGGGAGTGGACAGGGACTAGGTATTGTGGACAGATCAACCACACTTCTCTGCTTGAGATAGAGTATGTGTCTGTATGCAGATAATAATGATAGTGAAACATGGTATAAAACTCCACCTTTTAAATGTGGAGAACCGCTTCTGGCATCTCGTGTGGAAATGGCCTGAGTTAGTCTAAACTTGAATATAGCTACCCAAAAGGCTGGACTCTATTCCCAAAATACATTCATTACCATCAATAGCAGGGACACAATTTTAAAACAATTCCTTCCAATGAGAAAAAAATAAAATAAAACATACAATTTCAAAATAGCTGATCCCGCTGGCCTAGCCTCCCCTATCTCCAGGGTTCTTAGGAGGATAATGTGGAAAGGAAGAGAATCGTGTATGCAGCCTTGAGCTCCTTGCATAAAAGTTGAGATATAGGCCATTTCTGCACTAGCCTGTTATAGTGCGATGATTCCACTTTCAACATCCTCTGGAATCCTGGGGTTTGCAGTTTCGGGAGGGGCTGGCTGGCCCCTCCCGAAACTGCAAACCCAGGATTCCAGAGGATGTAGAAAGTGGAATCATCATGCTATAACAGGCTAGTGCAGAAATGGCCATAATGTGTCACATATATTTTTAAAATGCCTAGGTGAGATGTATGTGAGTTTTGGATGAATAGACACACAATTGCAAACCAGCCATCGCAAACCGATGGAACAGGTACAGTTCTTACTATTGTTGCCTAGGAAAGTTCCGGCTAAGCCTGAAACCCATAATAATTTTTTTCTAATCTGGCGTACCCAGTGGACCAATGGGTGGTAGGGTTGGATAGAATCATTATGACCATTTCCTCACTACACTGGTATAGTGCTATTATTCCACTTCCAACATCCCGTGGAGTCCTGGGGTTTGCAGTTTAGGGAGGGACATTTAGAATTCTCAGCCACAGAGTTCTTTTGCTTCAGCAAACAACAAACCCCAGAATTCCATAGGACGTTGAAATTGGAATAATAGCACTATAACAGTGTAGTGCGGAAAGGCCCTATGATTCATAGTCAACCTTACCAAGAAGCAGAGTGAGGCAGTTGGCTCTGACAGTAGATCCGAGGTGTAATAAGACATGCTGCAGATAGACAAATATCCTAGACAGTCATTTTATGAAAGCTCATCATATTCTACTGCCTGTAGAATTATTTCAGTCTTTGCTTCTGAACAGCAATACTTGGTTGACTTTGGCTTCGGCCTGGGTGGGTCTGCAGCCCCCTTCAAGCATGTTTAAAAATGAAAGACCTCTGCACGCCCAGCTATCCTAATGCTGCCTATTTCTATTTTAAGATAGAGGACACGATGAACTGTGACACCGCCATTGCTCAACCCTCAGTCATTAAATTATGTAATGTGGTTTGCATCACAGAGTACATTAGGAAGTCTCAAAATGGGGGGATAATCAAATCAACAGCTGCAAAATTATGATTCATGATGGATTCCTTTGTGGTTCAGTTCCAAGAAGATACACTAGATAAGCACCTAGTGGGATTTTTTCCCCGCTGAACCTCCTTCCCAACCTTTGGAAAGCCATGCCACATATCCAAAACTTCTACTTCAGGATCATTTAAAAGACTTCGAGAATTTACTCTTCCTTTCCTTTCCTTTCCTTTCCTTTTCCTTTTCCCTTTCCTTTTTGCTTTCCTTTTCCTTTTTTTATTTTAAAAAAATCTGAGAACTGTTGAATGGAATCAAAGGACTGTAGGAAAGTAAATCTTTATCCATTTCGTTCTCCTTGCTGCAAGAAAGTCACTGAAAATTGCACAGTCTTCCAATGCGATTTGCAGTTTAAGACTTAGCATGTTAAAACAAACAAACAAACTCAACACTTTGTGGGATGCATAGAGAACAGCATTTTGTTTGCAGAAAATAAGTGTCTTGCACAAGAAAACATTGAGAAAGAAATGTTCCTGAAGCAAAAAATGTAAGCAATTAAAAAATAAAGAAATGCTGTTTTCTATCCAAGGAATTGTCTTTTCTGTGCAGAAATAGTATGTCCTGTACAGCAAAATGCTACTTCCTGCACAAGAAACTAACTTTCTGCACACAAAAGATTTTTTTTTGTGTGTGTGCAAACTACCCAGTGCCCCCACATAATGAGTCCTGAACTGTGAATGTTCTTCAAAACTCTGCAGTTTTCAAGGACTTTCTAATGCGAGGAAGAAAATTACTAAAATTGTGTTAACAAAGAATTGTCACTGATATTCTTCTACATCAGCTACTTAGGCCATTTCTGCACTACACAGTTATAGCACTATTAATCCACTTCCAACATCCTGTGGAATTCTGGGGTTCGTAGTTTCCTGAGGCCAAAGAGCTCTCTGGCTGAGAATTCTCAATGCCCCATCCCTAAACTGCAAACCCCAGGATTCCATAGGATGTTGAAAGTGGAATCATAGCACTATAACAGTGTAGTATGGAAACGTAGCTGATGTAGAAGAAGTTACATCAGCTTAGTTACATCTGTGTAAGCCCAGTGCTCAGTCCACTACACCATGCTGGTTCACCTCACCAAACTACAAATCTCAAGATTTGCATTTGCCTAATTTTACAGTAAGACCATTTCCAGACTACATTGTTATAGTGCTATTATTCCACTTTCATCATCCTATGGAATCCCAGGGTTTGCAGTTTAGGGAGCAGCATCTTTGACCTCAGTAAACTACAAATCCCAGAATTCCACAGGTTGTTGGAAGTGGAATGACAGCACTATAACGGTGTAGTGTGGAAATGGGCAAAGACTTCATTGTTCTACTGAACATAGAGCAGTTACAGATCTGTAATCTTAGGGTTCCAATCTGTAACTGTAATACTGAAAGGCTGACTGTATCATTAATAGTGATATTTTTCTTTTCTTTCTCAAGGTGCAAGAATAACTTGGCTAGCCCTAATTATTATTATTCTAATTTTGTTTTTAATTTGTTTTTAATAATTAATGTGCTTTAGGGGGATAGAAGGGTTGGTGGGTGGGGAGGATGGGGCACATTTTAATGTTTTAATGTATTTATATATTTTTGTAATGCCGCCTCGATCCACTGGGAGAGGCAGGATAAAAATAATTAATTATTATTATTAATATTATAATTATTATTATTATTATTATTATTATTATTATTATTATGCACCTTGGCTGTGTGTATGTGTGTGTGTGTTATGTGCTGCTCTGCCTCCTCTTTGTTTTGTCCTCCATTTTAGACAGAAAGGTATAACTGCATGTAATCAGGGCAACCCACTCCTTTTTTTTTTTTTTAATAGGATGGCCATAAGTTGATTTAGCAGGAAAACTTTACAAGTTTGTTCAATTTTTTATGACACGAAATGAAACACAGCGCACAGAACATCTTCAATAATTGAAAGGAGTTTTGCTCCTTGTCAAGGAATCATCCTTTGAACCTTAAACAAGCGCAGATGAAATACACCAGGCATTTGGAGGTGCTCAATACTTTACATAAAACCAAAATGCCCATTTACTGGTAATGGGGAGCATGTTGGAAAATTTAAAGTGCCCAGGGAGGCAGCACAGGGGGTTAAGCTTCACAGTTAGGCTCAGAAAAACAGATGTTATTATTAGGAGAACCTGTTAGTCCAAATCCAAACACCCAAGGACTTTGTGATCTAACTACATTAGGAGCAAAAAGGGAGTAACTTTTCCTTGATAGAAAAAGACAAGGCACATTTTATTTTAGTGACTTGATTTCTCAGTTCATTAAAAAAAATATCCACAGTGAAAGAAATTATAAAGCATCTCGAGAAAGAGGGAAAAGAACAGAAGTTTCTTTGGGTGGGAGAGGTGCAAGAAAACTTCCAGGAAACTGGAAGACTTTGTCATGGTACCTCTAGGAAAGTGAATGGATGCTCTTAACTGTGAACGCTCGAACTGTGAAGTGGCAAAGTCAGCCTAGGACATGTTGGGCAAGATCCTACTGGGTTACCCATGAAATATAAAGTTTCCTTTTGTTGGAGGTTCAGGGGTGAAGGTTGTTCCTTCTTTTCCAGTTGCAGAACAACAACTGGAGAATTCCCGGATGCAGTCCTCCAACCGTCAATTGGCTATGGTACTGCATTCTTGCACTATTTAATCATCATTCTATAGCGGGAGAAAAAGGATCTGTCTTTGACTCCCTGGGTAAAGGCGAAATCTGCTCCTTTTCTTCCCCAGCAGTGCAATGCACAACACAGAATTGGTGGACTAAGAAGTGAAACTGGTCCCAGATGCCATTTGCCTGAAGCTGTATAGCTGGTAGAAGGTGTTGTGCATGGAGATACTGGATACCTCCTTTAGCAGTGGAGCAAGGAAGTAATGCATACATCCTTCTGCTATTTAACAATGAGATACTGGATACTTCCTTTAGCAATGGCACAAGGATCTGTGGTCATTCCCCACCTGGAATGCTGTGTCCAGTTCTGGGCACCACAGTTCAGGAAGGATACTGATAATCTGGAATACGTCTAGAGGAGGGTCACCAAAATGGTAGAAGGCCTGGAAACCATGAAGCCCTATGAGGAGCGATTTAGGGAGCTGGGTAAGTCTGGCATGGAGAAGAGAAGGTGAAGATATGACATGATAGTTGTGTTTATTTCAAGGGATGTCATATGGAGAATGAAGCAAGCCTACTTTCTGCTGCTCCAGAGACTGGGACAAAAAAAACAACAACAACTTATTATATAAATTTCCATTAGAAGAAACTATCAGAAAATGTTCCTAAGTGGCTTGGGTACTCAATACATGAGGGAGCACCTTCCCTATATATGCTTGCCCAAGGACTGAGGTCTGCTGTAGAATTCTTCCTCTGTGTCCCACCAGTGAGAACAAGACGCTGCATGTGGACAGGCAAGAGAGCTTTCTTAGCTGTGGCTGCCCAATTGTTGAATGCCCTCCCTTGGAAGGCCTGACTTGGCACCATCACTGATTTAATTAAGGCACCCAGTATAAACCTGGCTGTTCATCACAGCCTTTGGGAACTGGTTGATTTCTCTCAAATACTGATTTATATATGTCTAAACCATTTTAGATTGTAATTTAGCATGGGACTCATATCCTTCTAAGCAGTCTTATGAGTGCAGGAAATAGACTAGAGAAGTCTCTCAACATCCTAGAAGTTGTTGTGATGTTACAACATGCAGGTATTCACTGCACAGTGGTAGCCAGTGGAGTGATTAACACATCATGACTCCCAATGTGCAATGGACAAGGATGTACATTGGGGAACTCTTAATGTACATCCAGTCAGAGGTCTATCTAGGGTGGGGTAAGTAGGGAATGTGTCTCGGGTGTCAATGCCGGAGGGGTACAAAACAAGCCTTGCATGTAGGGCTGGAGGTAAGAAGGTAGAGGTGCAATTTCCATGCTTTCCCTAGGTGCTGTTTACACTAGATATGCCACTGCATCCAGTCACCAGCTAGGAAGTGCTGGAGTGCAACAGGAGTGATCAGTGTGTACCAAAAGTATCCAACACATATCAGAAGGAGAGAATGCACATCAGAAGTGCCTGGTGATCATCAGGAATGTACAATGTGCATCAGAAGCACCTGATGCACATGGGAATACTCTTGCTGGTGCTCCAAGACTCATCTTCACAATTCACCAAGAGACTTTTGTTGCATGTCTGCAATCTATGGCCGTAGTGACAAATTGTAGACCCTGATGTGGCATCTCAGCCTTCATCTTTTAAACCTGTCCTAACTCATGAATTACATTGGTTGTGTCTTTAGTCTCATCAGATTATTTCTTTGGATGTTTCAAACTGTCAAACCTGTTTGTTTTCATTTTTTACCTGCAAGCTGCCCTGAGGTCTTTTTGAAATAGGGCCAGGTAGGGGCAGAGGAAATTCAAATAAATACTCATCCCCTAGGGAGAACAAAAATGTTTGAAGTTTTCCTTCTCTTGTATGGGAATGAAATGAATGAAGGTTTTCATCCTTGCTGTGCTGTGTAATGGAGGTGTGGTTTGTCCTGGTTATATCTGCCCTGGCTTCCCAGTTGATTCAACCAGGGTTCCTGAGCTACAGTAGACTTGACTTGGCAATAAATGATGCATTGACTTGACTCAACTTGAGACTTGTATATTTTTAGTGACTTGCTGCCTTGGTTTAGTAACACAAGACATTCATCCGGAAACCTTATGACTTTGAACAACTCTTCCATTCACATGATAATTTCTCTGAGCCCAAATTGTGGGTGCATTTCTTAGAGGGGACAGCAAACAAGTCAGTCTATGGGCTTGAGGTGAGCTTGAAGCCCATTGGCTGGCCACTGCATAATGAAGGAGCCTTCTAAAACGCTTTCTAACAGCAGAAGACAAGACTCACCTCCAGAGTGCGGAGCGCATATCTCAGAGGGGAACAGCAAATGTGTTAGGCAGTGGTCTTGAGGAGGAATGATCCTTCCTTCTAAAGCTCTTGAAGCTTCAACAGTGGAGAATGAGAAGGATCCTATTCCCACTTCTGAAAAAGCCTCTAGCTTTGGAGATGGGAACTACAAGGAATCCTATTCTCCACTTCTGAAGCTACAGATGGCAAAATCACAGAAGTAGGGGGACGATTCTGCTTAAATTGTTAAAACTGACTTTATTCTACTCTGTCCAGAAATTCTGGAATACAGGTTGGGGTATAAAGTTGGCTCCCAAACTTGAGGCTTGACTTGAAAGTATCTTGCAAGGACTTGAAACTTGAAGGTAGAGACTTGAGACTTAACTTGGAGTGAAAGACTTAGGCCATTTCTTCACTAGCCTGTTATAGTGCGACGATTCCACTTTTAACATCCTCTGGAATCCTGGGGTTTGCAGTTTAGGGAGGGGCCAACTGGCCCCTCCCAAAACTGCAAACCCCAGGATTCCAGAGGATGTTGAAAGTGGAATCATCGTACTATAACAGGCTAGTGCAGAAATGGCCTTAAATACACCACTGCATCAATGGACTTAATAATTCTCACAGCTGGGATGGCTGAACTAGTTTAAAGAGCATCCAGCAACATTTTCTTTTCTTTTATTTTATTTTTTAAAATCCCTCCTAAACTGCAGCACAAAAGTGTCTAAGATCTGCTAGCGGGTGGATGGAAGGAGAAAGTTAAGCATTCAGAAGGAAGCTTTATCTGATACTTGGTATCCTGATGAGATAAAAGCTTTAAATAATTGCATCTCCTTTTTTTGTTTCTTTGAAGAAGTGGGTTATGTTTGCTGAAAGGAGGATTCTGTTTATGCTTGTTAGATGTATAATTTAATTTGCTTTGGGTTCGTTCTCTTTTTCCTCCTATGTTGTTTAAAATTATCAGGACATTCCTCCCCAAAAAAACTACTTCTTTTTTTTCTTCTTTTTAATATAAGAAAAAACGTCTTCCTCATTGTCCCAGAAATGAACTTCATGCTTTATTTATTGGCTGCCCAAGGTTGAAACTTTTCAGAAATGTTTAAGACAGAGCTCAGAAGGAACATGGTACAAATAAATATTCACTTGTCAACAGCCAAAGTATGATTACATTGTTTTATAATTCTGACGTAATAAGAGGTAATGCTAATCCTTCTTTACACAGGCCATTTCCACACTAGCTTGTTATAGTGCTATTATTGCACTTTCAACATGCTATGGCATCCTGGGATTTGCAGTTTCAGGAGGGGCACTGAGAATTCTCAGCCAGAGAGCTCTTTGGCCTTAGGAAACTACAAGCCCTAGAATTCCACAGGATCTTGAAAGTACAATAATAGCACTATAACAGTGCAGTGCAGAAACAGCCTTTGTCTCCTTGGCTAATTTTATTTAGACCCAATCTGGTTTGAGTGGGTTAGCAAAATCCATCCCCTACATCGTTGGGCACTGTTTTGTCTCCTGAATCAGCCTGTTGTGAAAGTCATGCTTCCAGTAAATCAGGGCACCAGGTCAACCCGGTAACTTTCTTTGTCTCCATCATTGGCTGCTAAGTGGGTTACAGAGCTGAAAATACAAAAGTTGGTGGAAAGAGTGGCTTTGCTTTCTGCTTCGTGCCTTTTTGTTGCAGTTATCACTGAGCCTGTAATGAACCTGAAGGGAAAGGTACTTTGAGCGATAGTTTGAGTAGATTTGTAGCAAAGTTTGTTCGTAGGCTGAGAAGAATAACTTCATCCTTTGCACTTGACTGGTTTTTTTTTTCTCATTCTTTTGGTTCCTTTTTTTCTCCAATTCTTTCATTGTGCATCTTTCCACACTAAAACTTTAACTGCCATGACCCCATCCTATGGGATCCTGGTATTTATAGTTTGCTGAGATACTGAGATAGAATTCTCTGTCAGAGGGCTGTAGCCTTCATCTATATGGAATTTGAAATACCTCGTGTTGTTGATGTATGCCTTCTAGTAATTTCTGACTTACGGTGACCGTAAAGAGAACCTACCACTGGATTTTCTAGGGCTGAGAGTGTGTGACACACCCAAGGCCAGCCAGTGGGTTTCTAGGCTGAGTGGGGAATCCAACCTTGGGCTCCTGGGTCATATTTCAGTGCTCAAACCATTACACCTCATCAAACTACAAATCTCAAGACTCTATATGATGCAGCTGTAGTGGTTAAAGTGGTACTAAACTGGTATAACTTTGTACTGCAGATACGCCCACAGTTTTATACTTTCCCCCACAGGAGTATGACTTCTTTACCACAGAACTTGGAATTACTGTAAAATGTAATTCATTTTCATTTCTCACTGTAGTGTTTCTTTTGCAATTCACTGCAATCACTCCATACAGTGTAGAAGAAGTAACTGGTTGCACAGTTCCTTCTGCTTTTTAGTTGTTGCTGCTGTTACTTGTGGTTGAGTCAGCTTTGACTTATGGCAGCCCTATGAATGAGACTCATCCAAGATACGCTCTTATTAACAGCACTGCTCAGATCTTGCAAGCCAAGCATTGTGGCTGAGTATTTAATCAATCCATCTTGCTGCCTTCTACCTTACCAAGCATGATGGTCTTTTCCAATGAGCCACATTGTATTTTGAGGTGTCCAAACTAAGATAGCCTTAATGTAGTCATTTTGACTTTTAAGGAATGTTCACACTTGACTTCAGTCCCATATACTTGTCAGTTTGGCAGTCCATTATATCTATAGAACTCTTCTCCAGGACCACATTTCAAATGAGTTGATTCTATTCCTGTCAGCTTTCTTCACTGCCCAGTTTTCATACTGTGTCACACTTCTTAAATTACTTTCGCTAGACTTTTTAAGCCGTAGAGTTGATAAGAGAATGGCATACAACCTGAATCTATAAAGCACCTATCCAAGGTGCTGAAGCCTATCTCCAAAATAACTTCATCACCTTTGATAGCTCCTCTAAAGTTTAGACTAAGGCGTTTTCCGCAACTCACCTATTTTCGGCACTGGGGTGCAGTGCTCACGCAAGCAGTCTCCGGAGAGAAGCTCTTGCTTCCCTGCTTCTTCAGCTCTGCATGAGCTTCCTGCTCGCACGAGAGCCCCGCATCTTCCTTTTGCAGTGCAGCCTGGGACCTTCCGAGGCTGCACCGGACAGGAAGTGTGATTGGCCCGGCTCCCAAGGCTCCGCACGCAAGATAAGTGCACGTGGGGCCCCAGAGTAATGCGCAACCACCCAGCATTTTCAGCTTCAAGTCGAAAATGAAAAAAATGCATGAACAGTCCGTGTCAGGCCCTGGAGCATCACGCAATGTGAGTGCGTCATGTGGACCACTCCTCACATGTGCGCAACGCTCAAGAGGCCTTTTCACATCGAAAATGCCGTGCGAAAGGGGCCTAAAACTCAGAGCAGGTTCATGGCTGACATGGAAGCCACCAGCTGCATAAATGAAAAGTCCTATTAAAGGCCTCTAAAAATGCCAACGATGATCCTTAAAAGTAACTTCTAAAAGTAACTAGAAATCATTGTTTGTGATATCAGTGATGTGATTTCGTTGCCACTGAACATGTTACTTTAGATACACTGTAGAACTTCATTGCCCCCTTGTTACTGAAACCAATTTTGTTACAGGTTGCCTCCTGTAATTCATTCTTTCCAAGTTCTACCTTGGCATGATGGACATAGAAGAAAATTTATAGCTTGAATGGCGGTCACCTTAATAGTTCTCTTCCCTTCCCTTCCTTTCTCTTCCCATCCTTCCCCTTCCTTTTCTTTCTCTTCCCTTCCCTTCTCTTTCTTTCCCTTCTTTTCCCTCTCTTCTCAGTCCCTTACCTACAGCTACTTCTTTAGCTTGTTCAGGTTACCATCCATAACAAAAACTGCTTCTATTAGTAACCCACAGGATGAATATCTTTCCATGCCAGAACTCATAGTGTTAAAGAGTTTTGCCAATGGCATGTTTTCTTTGTCATGTTTAGTGAAAAGTGAATTTGACATCATTCAATGGGATTTGATCCCAAAGAGGTAAACAAAGGATTTCAGTTTTAGCTGATCAGTTGAATACACTGCAGTACATTCATTGATTCCTCTGCTGTTTTTAAGTTTGCCTAACACTGCAAAAGATTTTTTTTTTAAAAAAAACTTCTTTTCAAAGGAAAAAAATATTTTTCCTTTGCTTGCATACTATTGATTAGTCCGAACAAGATTAGATGCATGACATTCTGTTAGGCAGTTACAATGCTGTAAGCTAGAGTTATGACCTTGTAACCTCGTATTTACATTTGCGATTGTGGTACTATAGACCAGATGAGAAAGGCACCTGAGACCCACCTTAAAAGCCAGCCTGCCATTCTAGGCAATGGCATTTTGTGATGCCAGTGAGTGGGGGGACTGCAGGATGCCATAACCAGCCCCTTCCACCAGCAAATGATAGTGCAAGCAGCACAATAGGGATCCCTGTGGGGTCCTCTTACAACTCTTAGTTGCACCTTTGCTTGATGGTGGGAAGGGGCTGGTCACATCCAGCGATGTACTTACGTTTTTTACTCCAAGTCTCAAGTCCCTAATTTCAAATCTCAAGTCAAGTCTCAAGTCCTTACAAGATAATTAAAGTCAAGTCTCAAGTCTGGGAACCAACTTTAACGGGGGGGAAAGGCAGTAGCGGTGGGGTGTTTGTGTGTGGGAGGATTAAGTTGTCAGGATTGGATCCAACCTCTAAAACATGGAAGGGCAGGCACCTCCTCCCAGAAGAAACTACACCCAATTCCCATGGCTTGCAGAGGCAGCATACCTTTCCTGGTGTTTTCCTCATGAGTAAGTAGGATTTGATGCAAGCCCTAAACCATGGAAGGGCAGGAAGCACCTTTCAGAGGAAGCTACACCCCACTCTCTCATGGCTTGCAGAGGCAGCATACCTATCTTGGTGGCTTCTCTCGCTGCTGGTTAGGAAAAGGCTGGAGGGGGAGGTGGGACTACCAAGGGCAGCAAGTCAGTCACTAAAAATAGACGAGTCACAAGTCAAGTTGAGTCAGCCCATCATTTATTGCCAAGTTGAGTCCAAGTAGAGTCATTGAAGTGACTTGAGTCCAACTTGAGTTCGAGTTCATCACTGGTCACATTATCCCACAGTGTCCCACTCACCACCACCACCACCACCACCACCACCACCACCAACACCATCATCACCAACACCATCACCACCACCACCACCACAGAACTCCATTGCTTGGAACAGCTGACTAGTTTTTAAAGTGAGTTTCAGGGTTTGAATCAAGAGATGGAGTGCAGCTGTGACACCATATCTAAGCATCTGATGGAGGATCTCACCTGACCTATTGGATCAATTGAACCAAAGTGAGAAAAAGG